>CM033642.1:204515338-204842843 GCA_019512145.1 Engystomops pustulosus | reverse complement strand
CCATTTCCATGGTCTTACCATAGCTCAGTCTTGGGGTTGGGCTGGACTCTTTGCATTGTACATTTATTCAGTCACATTCAACCAGTCACGCTCGCACTGCATGCACCATTTTTATAATTCACCTTTTTTCTGAAACCGTCATGAAAACCTGCAAAACCCTAATTGTTGGTCTGATTCACTGTCGATAACTGTAAGTTGAATCTTCTACTTACTAATTGTTTCCATTACAATCTATCTTTTTTATAATCTTAATAAGTCTAAAAATAAATTGGTTCAGAAACAAAGAAACAATTTTTCAATGATGAAAGAAGTAATGAGAGAGTGAGTAATGACAGAGTGTAAACCCTCCTACATTCATAGTGGAATAATCCTTCTTTCATTAATGCACTTTCAGTATATGTCCAACACCGCACTAGTTACTCATCAACATCAACTTCCACCGGCAGGGCACGGCACCACCTGGTGATGGAAATGGATGGACGCAGGCAACTGGAGTTGCCTCTGCCCGCACTACTGCTGAAGAAAGACAAGAGGAGCTGCAGGGTGCACCAGAAGGTGAGTATTTTTTATGAACTGGGTGCAATGTGCTGTATCTGGGGGGCAGAGTGCTGTATAGTGGGAAAAATGTATTCTGTATACTGAGGGTGCAATGTTCTATATTCTGGGGGAGCAGTGTACTGTATACCTATATACATGGGGGTAGTGTGCTGTATATATATATATATATATATATATATATATATATATATATATTAGTGTAGGCAGCTTGCTGGATACCTATATACTGGGGGCAGTGTGCTGAATACATATATATTGGGAAGGGAGTGTGCTAGATAGATGTGTACAGGGAGCGGCGATTTATTGCTATTATAGCCTCGGGTCACACAAAGACGCAAGGTTGTCTCGTTTAGCACCATTTAATAAAATGTGCAATTTGCACATTGTAATAGAAGACGTGGAAAATCCCCATCTACTGCGGATGCACATGCAATGCAGTATCCATTCAAGGACCCGAAGACGGAGCAGGAACATGATAAAATTTTTTTTAATTGCTTAAAAATAGATAATTTTTTAATATTTTATATTTCTATATAATATAATACAGGCAGTGCCCGGGTTACATACAAGATTGGTTCTTTAGATCTTAAAGGGGTATTGCAGAAATATGAACTTCTGATACAAAAAAACCATGATGCTATAAATAAATTAAGACAACAAAACTCAAAGTCATTAACCACAAAAAGGAGCTTAAATAGTTTGCCTTTATGATTCATAAAATATTATGGCCTCTCTAAAGTAGGTAGTATGTCCACACAATTTTAAATAACAACTCATTAAATATTAGCTTATATTTTAATAATTCATTTGAATATGAAATATGCTTATTCCTGGAAAACCCCTCTAAGTTGAATTTGTATGTAAGTCGGACTATATATTTTATAATTGTAATAAAGACAAAAACATTTTTGTCCAAGTGAGTTTCAAAATTATTTGTAGCTATGGGAACAAGGAATATCAAAACAACTTTATTACAGACACCTTACAGCTGATCATTGCAGCCTGGGACCAAAGTAAAGCATCCAGAGAGCTTCACCAGAGGTCACAGTGGGCAGAGATATCTGTATGTATCTTGGAGTCGGGTGTCCTTAAGTCAGGGACTGCCTGTAAATATAGCTATTAAAGTAAAAAAGTTGGGGGATTTCTTGAGCCAGGCGCCAAAGGATATTTGCACAAACAGGGGGTGGGGGGGAGCCACGGTGGAGATGCAGCGTCAAACCCCGGAGCTGAATGGTGGTCCAGAAGAAGTGTAAAGGCACGGAAGGAAAAAATGCATTCATTCATTCATTTATTCATTTATTTATTTATTCATTCATTCATACCTGCATGACTATTTATTTTTTTTATCCATTTATTTATTATTCATTATACATCATCCACCTCTCATTATTTATCATTTACTATTTGTATCTCCATCCCTAAATCATCTGCACACACCTTGTCATATAATTGATTAACAGCCAACTAATCTAATTTATCCCGAACAGTGTCTATTCTTCACTACGTTCTATTAAATCGTTACCATTCCTCCTCCCTGCTCCCGGATCGACAATCTTTCATCCCTCCGCATCCACTATCTCTAATGACAGCGCCTGCGCACTGTCCCCCGCACACCCACTCCCAGCCGATGAGGCTGTCAATAAAAACCACGTGTCCGGCTGGAGCGCGTCCTGTTCAAAGCGCGCCAGTGCCAGAATGCAGCCACCTCTCTGCGGTATTTGGACATCACGGTGAGCTCTTCCCTTCCTCAGACATCTCCTCCCAACTTTCCCACATCCTCATCTAACTCCCCCTATATTCTCCTTCCTCCCTCCAAGGTTTGGGCATCAGCCAGAGAATCATCTCTGCCACTGATCCGGCAGGATCCCCTTGCAGGTACTTTTCTCATGAGAACCATACTCTCACACTTTCCCAATGGTCCCCCTCAATATGATTATTTCACGATCTATTTCCCTGTCATTTCTTTTACATACATCTAATTATTCATTTACTTATAGACTTATTTACTTATTTATTTATCTCATCTAATTGCATTAAACTCTACGTACCCTCTATATATATTTAGTCCTATTCATCCAATTTCATCACACATATATTCTTAGCCATCATACACCCACCACTGTTCCTAGCCCACATGCACACCATAGGTCAGTGATGGCGAACCTATGGCACCGGTGCCAGAGGTGGCACTCAGAGCCCTCTTTTTGGGCACCCAAGCCATCAACTTAGAACTCAAAGTATCATCCTGCAGTCCCAGGAGACACTAAAAATATTTATTTATTCATTTATTTATTCATTCATTCATACCTGCATGACTGTCAATAAAAACCACGTGTCTGGCTGGAGCACCTCCTGTTCAAAGCGCGCCAGTGCCAGCACGCAGCCACCTCTCTGCGGTATTTGGACATCACGGTGAGCTCTTCCCTTCCTCAGACATCTCCTCCCGACTTTCCCACATCCTCATCTAACTCCCCCTATATTCTCCTTCCTCCCTCCAAGGTTTGGGCATCAGCCAGAGAATCATCTCTGCCACTCACCCGGCAGGATCCCCTTGCAGGTACTTTTCTCATGAGAACCATACTCTCACACTTTCCCAATGGTCCCCCTCAATATGATTATTTCACGATCTATTTCCCTGTCATTCTTTTTACATACATCTAATTATTCATTTACTTATAGACTTATTACTTATTTATTTATCTCATCTAATTTTATTAAACTCTACGTACCCTCTATATATATTTAGTCCTATTCATCCAATTCCATCACACATATATTCTTAGCCATCATACACCCACCACTGTTCCCAGCCCACATACACATGCACACCATAGGTCAGTGATGGCGAACCTATGGCACGGGTGCCAGAGGTGGCACTCAGAGCCCTCTTTTTGGGCACCCAAGCCATCAACTTAGAACTCAAAGAATCATCCTGCAGTCCCAGGAGACTCTAGAAATGATGCTCTCAGTTCTATCCTGTACAGGGGAGATGCTATAACATTAGTCAAAATTTGCCCTTCTTCTTTCACCTGTTTTGTTGTCCTCAAGAGGCCAATATGATTGAAAGTTGTGGTAGAACAGGTAGCAAAAAGTTACTACTTAAATTGCCGTGCTGGCACTTTGCAATAAATAAGTGTGGTTTGGTTGTAGTTTGGGTACCCGGTCTCTAAAAGGTTCGCCATCACTGCCATAGGTCATACATTTTATTTTATTGTTATTGATATATATGTATTGGCATAATATATATAGATAGATATTATATATAATATATATATATATATATTGTATTTTATTTATTTATTGTATTTTCTTGCCTTTTTTTTAGATCTAATAGATCTGCTTTTCATGCGTGAATTTATTTATTTATTTATATTTTATATTACATATTTCATATTTACTCATGTATATTTACCCTTATCTACTTGCATATCATCTCCCTGTATACTCATAATGATTTTATTTTACTTTAGCACATTGATCTGACTTCGCTTTCACCATTTACCCACAAACTGGGGGTTTGAATTGATTTTGAACAACGCGTTTCACATCACATACCCACACACATAAATAATTCGTACACCAACATCGTTAATGTTCTTTACTCTCCTAATGACCCTTCTGTTCTTGTATGTTTATGTGCTTATGTTATTTGCAACGCTGTGTCACCTCTCCATTCAGCAAATTCTCATCACCTTATTTGGCTGTAGTGGTCTCTCAATTCCACCCCCGCATTTTCCTTGCCGTGGCCTTTCTACTTAGCTATTCTAATATATCTTTGTATAGCACACTAACGGCATCTTCTCCCCTTTCCAATGGGCGCCCGGGAACCCATCCACAGGACCGTCCCAGGAACCGACGATGCTTTGTGAATGGCCATGTTTGGTCTCGGACCCATATTGCATTTTGCAAAGTCAAACATGTCACTACCGTGCACCATGATTTATCTATTTTACCGTGTTTACTATGAGTGGAAGTTTGAAAGTTTGTGCACAGATATCTAGCAACAACATGTTCGAAGAATACTTTTGGCATATTATTTTGAGGGCATGAATTATGTACGTTTGCTACAAAGATATCCCTGTCATCTTCCCTACTTTGCCCCAGTCTTGTTGTAGGCCAGAGGCCCAAAGATGTGGTGGGTCCCGTGAAAAATGTACTGTGTAATTGGGAAAGATGCCCTGGAAAGACCACGGTGGGACAGTATCTGAAAAAGTGATTTTGAGGAAGGAGTCCTTCTCACACCCTGCAGGAGTGTTGAGTAAATACAGAAGAACATTGATCTTCCAGGTGAACAGACTTAGGATTATATACCAACACAGACCACATATTTAGCCTCTTCTACAGGATTGATTGAAAGGTTATTGTGAGCACGGCTTGAGAGCAGTGCGTGTGCAAAGGTTTTTTGTCCACCCAATGCAGTTTGAGTTGAAACAAAAGCTTTACCTTTTAGGTACGGCTTTTTCCTGTTTTTGCATTTCCATTTCCCTCTCTCCACCAAGCCACATCATTTTATTTTTCATTCAACTTTCAGGCTTGTTCTTGTGGGAAGTGGTAGTGGTACTTTTTGGTGTCCATTTAATCTTCTGTGGCACGCTAATGGGACTAGCTTTCTGACCCCAACAATGTTGCGGACTTGGCAGCCAAACACATATTTCCATGGGCTTATTTTCAAGTCTTACAAGCTTTGCCTATTACCAATTCTGGGCCCATAACTTTTTATACTTCCGTTGTAAGGAGTGTGTTGTCCGGTTGTATTGTTTGTACAAATGTGGGCCTTTTACATTGATACGATTTAGCCCTTTGCTTATTTTTTTCATATTATTGCCCGGTTATTGTGCTGTGCCACGATTCTTTCAGTTATCTAAAACTGTAGGTTGCTTCTCCTGTCCCATCTATTGCCAAAACAACGCATTGCATAATTGTCGATTTCAAGGGAGTGCTGGCCTCTTTAAGGAGGGGGCACAGTCGTAGATCAGTACATCTTTAGGTGCCTATTGGTCCTGGGCTGTGTTCTGTCTTCGCAGTTCTGTTTCTAGTCCGGTAGACTGTCTATTAGTGAAATCTCCCTACTGGCCTACAATGACTGGTGCAATCTTCTAATTGCAAGAACACATTAATTAGACTTAATTCAGGGGGGGACATTTTGTCCGCTACATAGCGGGGGGATTAGTGTGCTCCCCTGTAATCCATCCATGACTGCAGTCTCTAATATTTTTACCCGTGGTGGGCGTTTGATGTCACCCACCCTCTGGGCACATTGTATCTATTTTACTACCCTTTTGAGCCTCGATCCCTTTTCAAAAACTACTTAGAACTGCCCTGCCTTTCTATGATCGAAATTCTGGACGTGCCTCGAGCGCGTTGTGCTGGGACCAGGACCACTAGGTGTAATAGGTACGTTTGGGTTTATTTTCCTAGCCCCCTGGGCCACCCCCTCTTCACTAAACTTTCGTTAAAACCGACTTTGCCAACAAAAAGTACAAAGTCGCTTTCTCTAAATGGTCCTTCCTCCCCATTTTGTCTAAGTGTCTTGAGGAACCTATCTCTAACTTTCCCGACTGCTCCTGTTGTTCCCCAACATCACAGTGGCCTTGGTGCTGTTATATTCTACCCTCCCAGGTATCCCTCTGTGCCTCGGTGGAGCCTCCCATATCCACCTGACAAACCCGTTGTAACTTTTACAGGCCAGCGTGACTAGCTTTTTCGGAGTGGAACTCTTGTTGCATCACTGTGCCCCCCCTCCGCGGGTAGTTTTTCCTTCCAATTTCCTCGAATCCCTATCCACCACCTATTAGGATGGTTGTAACGTAGCTTCGACCCTCTCTAACGCCACCACACCTTGGGCTCCCTGTACTAGGTTTCAGTATAATTTTCTATATAATCTAAATGTACAATTTTTTAACATGTTGTAAAGGGGTTTTTCGTCGACAAAACAAACTTATGGATGGGTGATCCAGGTGATGCTACCCCTGTTACTCACTTAGTGACGGTGATGACTGACAAATTGTGGCAATCCAGATGTAGTCTATGTTGTTTAGAGCTCGAGTTCGTCGTGTATCATAGCGTTTTATAGTGTTCTGTGCTACCCAAAACCACTTTAGAGATGTTTGTCCCGCATTTATGGATATGAAAGTATGGTACACTAAAGCAATAAAACATGTAAAAGTAAGAATCAGGGTAAACCGCATAGCAGTACTACCGTGTGTTTCAGAAAGTTGCTGAATGAGGAGGAGAATACCAACAGAGCAGATTACTATCTTGGGATCACATGTGGGTTTATATACAGAATATTAGGGGGGGCGGATCACAAAATCAATATTGGTGCTTAACAGTAAACTGGATCATTTGTTATTGTTTCATGCAATATATTTATTTTCTGTTTTATGATTTGCATTAATACATTTTTAGTAGATTGCTTACACACACAAATAATTCTTATGAATTGCCATTTGAAGTCTTATGACCTTTGTTCAGTTCATGAAAATTAGATAAGAGTAATTTGATTCAGTGGCCAGGTGGAAAATTAAGAGAGAAGCCTGGTTTACCTTAAGGCTTGTCATCACAGCCATATTCAGTTGAGAGATACCCGGAAGGATAAGGATCCACCGTTATCTCTAGCCCATTCCCTAAAATGAAAAAATTGGTGTCTTTGTGCATATTAGTAGCTGTTGTTTGGGGTGTAGTTAGTCAAACCGCCAACACTTGTATTAGCCAACCACAAGTTCCCATGTTAGCTGCCAGGTTAGTGTCACAATCTCGGGGAATAAACCCTGGACCCTGCCCACCGGGTGTAATTTGATAACAACTTAGACTGCACCCAGATGCTGCGGAGCCACTGGAACAGCTGCGGGGGGGGAGCTGCGGAGCCACTTAGAACAGCTGGGGGAGCTGCGGAGGCTCCTGGAGCAGCTCATGGTGAAGTGCGAAAGTTGGGAGCAGCTGCGGAAGCTGCGGAGGGGGAGACATGAGCAGCTGCCGTGGAAGCTGCAGAGACACTGGCGCAGTTGCGGGCAAGCTTCGGAGACACCAGGAGACCGTGAGGGAGGCATGACGGAGACATGGGAGTAGCTGGGCGGCTGCGGAGACACTGGAAGCAGCATGCTGGGACACGTCTGCGGAGGACACTGAGCAGCTCTGGGAACGCTGAGAAGGCTTGGGCACCGTGGAGCAGCTTCGGATGCTGCAGAGATATAGAGCTGCTGAGGAAGCTGCGGCGACACTGGAGCAGCTTGGGAGGGAAGCTGCGGAGGGCAACTGCTGGCGCTGCGTGGAGCAGCTCTGGGAAGTCTAGCCTGCGAAGGCTTTGGCGCTGCTGGGAGCGCCTGCGGGACGCTGTGGCGTCCCCCTGCGAGCAGCTCCTGGGCAGGCCAATGGAGAAATGGGGACCCCGGGCCCCACGTGGCCCGGCGAGGTCGCCCACTTGAGTGGTCTACAAACCCTGTGGCCCGGATTTTTGCCAGGGATTGGTATGGCGCCCTGTACGGGTCCCCCCTATTCTCAATAGAGGGGTGGTATCCAGGCCCGCGCCCTCTCTCAGAGGGGAGACCGTAGTATGCATGCCACTTTAGAGCCTTCGGTTTGTACTGGAGGCTGTACCCGTTCAAGTGTGCGTTAGCCGGGCAAATAAAATCTCATGCACCAAGTTTGGTGTTGTCATCCCCTTTGTCTGGCAAACACAAATTTTCGGGTCTCGCTCTCTACTGCCACAAAATCTGCCAGGTGATGAAGCAAAGGGAGGCGTCGTGAGAGGCACTGCTGCAAGGGCAATCATCCGAAGCAGTGCGAGCACACGTTTGTCCAAGGTTCTTTTGCGACAGCAATCTCTTGGGACTGCGGGCTGGCGGATGTGTGCTAGGGAGGTCACCCAGAGCAGGTACGGATCTCGACACAGTCCATGCTCTTTTCAGGATACAAGACCTTGGCAGAGTCCATGGCCGGATAAACGGTCCCAATTCGGGGGACACAGTGGTACTCTTGGCCACCGCGGGAAGGATGGAGGCGAGCGGGACGCATAGCCACGATAAAAACTTTAGCGTCGCGGACGGTAACCGGTGAGCGGACCATGTGTCTAAGTCGAATCTGCTCTGGCCAGGAGTCACAGTGTCGCTCCACGGGCTGGCGAATAGGCCTGTAGGTGGCAGCCAAGCGGTAGGGAAACGGGGGCGTCCACGGATGGCAGTGGCCGGACCACGGATGGCTGGCAGGACAACGGATGGTCGAGCCAGCGCTAGCAGGCCCACGGATTGACTGGCCTAAGGCAGGGACCTCGGATGGCTGGTAGGAACACAGAGGGCGGCGGATTACCGGCCTGAGCGCCAAAGGATTAACGGACCGCGCCCCACAGGATACCACGTAACAGGGAACACAGGAGGAAACCAGGAACAGGGAACTTTGGAGGGGGTGTCTGAAACGCTCAGGAACGCTTTCTCAGCAAGAATGAGTGTGAAGACCGGCAGGGGAATGCGGGAGTCGCAGGGCTATGATATGCTCGACAGGATGCAGAGCCCAAGGCAGGACATGGCCTTTACGGTGGGAGAAGTTGCGCTGCGCCCCGGTGTGGCATGGCGCACTGCGCTGCTGCAGCGAGAGAGCACAGCATGTGGCCTACTTGCAGGGAGCAAGAGGCAGGCGCCCTGAACCAGGAGGATAAGTGAGCTGAGAGCTTGGGGAGTGGGAACATGGACAGCAGGCACGGGTACACCTCGATCCGTACCGTAGGCTCGTGGGTTGAGACCGTCACAATTAGGGAGCCATTATATACATTTCTATAGACTACTGGAGCCGAGTGTGGATCCAGTATATGGAAGGGCCGGAGTGAGTATGCCATACATAAGAAGTCTTTATATGGACTTTATGCCGCATCTTTCTCATCTTCTTGTAACAGCTGTACTATCCCTCTCTTTCTATTTTCTTATGTTTCATTGTGGCCCACCAGAACTTTTGATGAGTAACGGGGGGATCACATGTCCTGATTGCTTTAAATCCATGTCCCAAGCCCATGGTTAATACAGCCCAAAGTTAAAAGCGATGTTCCCCTAAATGAAGGACCTTTGAAAATATATCACAAGTCCTTTACCCACCGGATTCAACTCTATGTGTCTCCAGCTTGTAGTTTTCATATGTTGTTATACTTGAATAGTGGGCATATATTTTATAAAGCTTACCCTTTTGAGTGCCATGGTTGTGGACTGTTAGAGGCTACGTGGCGCGTTGATCGGCAGACATCACCCGCAAAGCCCAAACCTAACTTCGATTGATAAGGTTTGGTTCAGGTTAGGGCATCCAAGCCACCTAAAATCTTGCAGGGACTATCGAGGGTTTTGGTTTGCAGCGTTCAGGTACTCGCAGCTGAGAGCTGAACATCATTCAGTGCTGGTTAGTCAATGCTCCATGCGTTCCTCACCTTGCTGTGTTCAGGTTAACTCATCTATCTCCTAAGTGCAGTCTGCCGAACGCACTTTTCCAAAAATTGGAAAGTAGAAAATGAAGGGACACATTGCTTGCTGAAGATGGAGCTGGTGCAGCAAGGAAAGGTCATGTTCCAATCTTTACAATAATAGGCCAGAACAAGTTAAGGAATAGATAGTTCCACGTCAGACGGGTGATTTGTCCAACGCCAACTAAATGGGAGGGGTTATTACTAAGGAGACCCGATCTAGTATTCGTCAAAGACGCTCCGTACACCAGACTTATATTCAGATTTGCGTCGAACTTCCTGAATTTGCCCCAAGGTTTTGCCGCGATGCGAGCGGCATAATGCGGACCCTGCCCACTTGTTTTTTTCTTCGTATGCGTGGCATGCACGCGACGACACAGGTGGGGCGTGGGGAACTGGAAAACTCCGATGGATTTTTTTCGGAAGAACAACACCGCCGCATTTAAAACCGAAAAATGTTGTTCTGCAATGCCATACTCACAGCACCAGAAGAGATCCTGAACTCGGATGGGCATTTGCAACTCGGCGGATCTCGGTCGCAAGCGATAGCGACACCATGTGTCGCGACATTGGGCGCAGGACCTTCATGAATCGCCGGAAGATCGCGAAGCGCCCGCTGGAATACCGTGAATGACCGGGTAAGTAAATGTGCCCCATTATTTCTATCATGCTTAAAATGGTGGACGTGCAGAGCCATCCTACTCACCCGATTGAAACCATTTAAAGCCATCGCAGCCTACAACGTCATGGAGCAGTCACTACTGCTGTATGAGGATTCCCTAGACCGAGGATAGAAATGATGCTTACATGGCACCACCAAACCTTCCCAGTTGGCCAGCAACATTCTTCATTAATTGGTTGCTGTTACAAATAACTTCATGGGTAATGCTTTGCACTACTGTATTTATGTAGCATTTACACCCAGTTTCTGTCGGGCGTGCAATATGTGCAAAAACGACCACACTACTCTGCCCCTGAAGTGCGTTAGTTGCATTCACAGCGGTCCGACACACTTTATGCCAACAAGTTGATATAATTGCGGTGCACGCCCTTACGGCCGCAACAAATGTGCACCTCTATAATGTATGTTTTGTGTGCTACAGGGTAAGGTGCGCAATATTTAGAAGATCTTGCTGCCACTGCAAATAATGCATTTTTGCATGAAATGACTTGCGGTGAGAAGATAACTGCGTTTGGATACCCAGCCCTCTAGGGGGTCTTATACTAAGGGCCGTATTCTGTTTTCCTGACTGTACCGAACTATTCTGCATTTGCGGCCGATTTTCCCTGAATTGGCACCAGGATTTTTCCTTCCGTGCCTTTATATATAGCTATATAATATATATTTGTAGCACATAACATGAATACTTACTCATTTTCACAAATGGAAAGGGAAACCATTCCAAGGAAAAGTACGAGGAACAGAGATTTCTTTGTGAAGGCCATCTTTGGTCTATGAAAAATATTGATTTTGAAAAGTCAAAAATGTCACTACTTGCACCAATTTATCTATTTTACTGTTTTAATATGAGTGGAAGTTTTATAAGTTTGTGCACAAAATATCAGCAACAACATGTGAAATATTTTTTGCATATATATTTTGAGGCAGAACTTCATGTAGTTTGCATACAAAGATATCCATGTCCTCTTCCATACATTGCCATCAGCTTGTTGTAGGCCAGAGTCCACGACTGTGGTGGGACAGTGAAAAATGTGAAGATGCCATGGAAAGACCACAGTGCTGGGGACAGTATTCTGTGCCCCAATACACTGCCGTTGCCCGCTACGGTACGGGCGGGCAACGGCAGTGTGCGGGGAGAGGAGGAGGAGGTGAGCGCAGCTCACCCCCGCCCCTCTCCATAGCAACCTATGGCGCACGGCGCCGTATTACGGGAAAAGATAGGACAGGTCCTATCTTTTTCCCGGGTACGGAACGGTACGGTGTATGGGGGAAGTGTATGGGGGACGTATATCGGCCGTATATACGGCGGCCGTATATACGTCCCCCATACGTTCGTGTGAATATAGCCTTACATGTAAAATCCAATCCTCTGCATTACAGTCAGTCCATGAAATGTGGGTAATGGACAGTCTGTTTTTCACTGACTGAACAGGGTCATGTCTTTGTCGGGCTCCTGCTCAGGAGTGTTGAGTATAATAAAGAAACATTGATCCTTCCCAGGTGAACAGATTTAGATTATATAACCATCACAGACACATATTTTAGCCTCTTCTACAGGATGAAGTGTTATTGTAGCAACTGCTTGTAGAGTAAATATAGTAAATTCTATAGAAGATTTTGGGTCAGTTTAAATACAGAAAGTGACTAACAAAAACAGAAGCATCCCATATATTTCCAGCAGAATCTGATTGGATTCCCCTCATATCTTGGCCATGCAAGACAAAATCCATGTCAGAAAGGCCAACAGCAAAAGGAATTTACCCCCAGGACATCTGCACATGATCCATAAGTGTCCAGAGATGCTGGAGAAGTGTCTGCAACTTATCCATAACTAAGTACATTACCATGTAAAACATGTAGACAAAAAACAATTGTAATTATTGTAATTTTTGCTTACAGAAATTATTGGATACAGAACTAAACATTCGTGCAAAGGTTATGTCCCACCCCAATGCAGTTTTGAAAAAGATTTACCCTTTTAGGACCGGGATTTTTCATGTTTTTGCATTTCAATTTTTTCCCTCTCCTTCCACAAGCCAAATCATTTTATTTTTTAATTTACAAATTTAAGGGCTTGTTATCTGTGTGACAAGTGGTACTTTCTAGTGGTACCGTTTAATATTCTGTGCCACATATTGGGAAGCTGAAAAAAAATGTTGCGGAATTGGCAAAAACATATTCTAATGGGCTTTATTTTCAAGTCTTTAAACGCTTTGCATTAACATATTCTGAGACCATAACTTTTTTATACTTCAGTGTAAGGAGCTGTGTAAGGTGTCATTGTTTGTGACATATGAGGACTTTTACATTGATACCATTTAGACATTACCATTTTAATTACTTTTTTTTTCATATTATTGAAAGATTATTTTGGCTTTGACTATTCTTTCAGTTATTTAAACTGTAGGGTGTTTGATCACTTGTACAATATATTGCAAAACAACTGCATTGTATTATATTGTAGATTTCAAGGGAGGATGGCATTTTAAGGAGGGGGCAAAGTATATATCTAGTACATATTCTAGTTCATATGGTCCTGTGGCTGTGTTTCTGTATTAGCAGTTCTGTTCTAGTACTGTACTTATATATTGAACTCCATACTGGAATACAATGACTGGTGCAATATTATAATTTGAAAGACACATTATATTAGAATTAATTCAGGGGGAGCAATTTTTCAGCTAAAATAGCGGGATAGTGCTGCTACACTGTAATCCATACATGAATGCATGTCTCTAATATTTTTAATCTGTGGTGGGCTGTTTATGCAAAAAAAATCTGGGAAAATTGTATATATTTTAATAACCTTTTTTGAGATTCGATCTTTACAACAAACTACCTAGAAACTGCCCTGCCTTTCTATGATAAGAAATTCTGGAAGTGACGGAGGCGCTGTGCTGGACCAGGACACTAGAGTGTAATAGGTAAGTTTGTTATTTTCACAGCACCTGGGAACAACACCATCTTCACTAACTTTCGTATAAAAAAATGACTTTGCCAAAAAAAAGTAAAATAGTCCTTTCTCTAAATGGTCCTTAACTCCCATTTTATCAAGTGTCTTGAGGAACCTATCTCTAATTTACAGCTGCTCTGTTGTTCACAACATCACATGTGACTTGGTGATGTTATATTATAACATACAGTATAACATATGTAACATAGGTGGAGCCTCCTATATGCATACATGACAAATAGTTTTAACTTTTACAGGGAAAGCGGCATAGCTTTTAGGAGTGGAAATCCTCTGTTTGAATAACATGTGCCAAAACTCAAGGTAGTTTTCATTCCAATTTCCAGGAATAAATATTACCAACTATTAGGAGGTGTAAAGTTAGATTAGACCCTCTAATAATGCACCAACATTGGCTCCTGTAACTAGGTTTAAGTATACATTTTCTAATACTATTATAAAATTGTAATTTTTTTAACATGTTTTAAAGGGGTTTTTCTGGTCGAAAAAAAAAAATTATCGGATGGGGTGATCCATGTGATGCTACCCCTGTTATTTCACTTTAGTGAGTGATGTACCTGCAATGTGGCAATTACAGATGTAGCTATGTTGTTTAAGCTTTGTTAGTAGTGTATATAGGTCATTAATAGTTCTGTGCTACCAAAACCCCTTTAGAATTGTTTGTACAGAATTTATGTCTTATGAAAGTAGGTAAAATAAAGCATAAAATATGTAAAAGTAAGAATCAGGTAAAACAGATAGCCGAACATACCGTGTGTTTCAGAAAGTGCTGAATGCAGGAGGACTGAATACCACAGAGCAGATTACTTATTGGGATACACATGTGGGTTTATATAACAGAATCTTAGGGGGGGGGGTTCACAAATCAATATTGGTGATTAAACAGTAAACTGGATCATTCTGTTTATTGTTCTCATGCAAATATATTTATTTTCTGTTTTATGATTTGGAATTTACTACATATTTTAGCAGATTGAGTACACACACAAATATTTCTTATGAATTGACATTTGCAGATCTTATGACATTTGTCAGTTCATGAAATTAAGATAATATAATTTAGATTCAGTGGCCAAGGTGGAAGAGAAGCCTGTGTTTTTTGGAAATGTCACCCTTAAGCTTTCATCCACAGCCACTATTCAGTTGCCAGATATTACCCTGAAGGCACAGGATCACAACTTTATCTCTAGCCCATTCCCCTAAAATGAAAAAAACTGGGTGTCTTTGTTGCATATTTAGTAGCTGTTGTTGAGTAGTTAGTCAAACCCGCAGACACTTGTAGCCCAACCACAAGTTCCCATGTAGCTGCCAGTATTAGTGTCACAATCTCGGGGGATAAACAGTGGACTCCCTGGACCACCGCGGGAGATAACAACCTTAGCTGCACCCGGAGCTGTGGAGCCACTGGAACAGCTGCGAGGAGCTGCGGATCCACTGGAGCAGCTGCGGGGAGCTGCAGAGCTACTGGAGCAGCTCTGGGAAGCTGCGAAAGCTTGGGTACCGCTGGAGCAGCTGCGGGAAGCTGCGGAGACACTGGAGCAGCTGCGGGAAGCTGCGGAGACACTGGAGCAGCTGCGGGAGGCTGCGGAGACACTGGAGCAGCTCTGGGAAGCTGAGAAGGCTTGGGCACCGCTGGAACAGCTCTGGGATGCTGCAGAGATACTAGAGCTGCTGCAGGAAGCTGCGGAGACACTGGAGCAGCTCTGGGAATCTGCAAAGGCTTGGGTACCGCTGGAGCAGCTCTGGGAAGCTGCGGAGGCCTTGGCGTCGCTGGAGCAGCTCTGGGAAGCTGCAAAGGCTTGGGCGCTGCTGGAGCAGCTGCGGGAAGCTGCGGAGTCACTGGAACAGCCCTGGGAGCCAATGCAGACACTGGGGACACCGGGACCAAGCTGGACAGGCGAGGTAGCCAAACTTGAGGTGGTTAAAACCTGGACCGGATTTTTGCCAGGAATCTGGTATGGAGACCATGTCTGGGTCACCACTATCCAATAGAGGGGTATCCCAGGCCAGAGCCTCTCCAGAGAGCAGACAGTAGATGAACGCCACCTTAGAGCATTCGGTATGGTACTGGGAGGATAACAGTTCAAGGTGCTGCGAGCACTGGGAAATAAATCTCCAGCACAATTTGGGGCTGTCATCAAATTTGTCTGGCAAAAAATTTTCGGGTCCAGTCTTCTCTACTGCCAAAAAATATTGCCGGGTGACTGAAGCAAAGGGAGGAGTCGTGGGAGCCTGCTGCTGGGAGGCAATCATCCGAATAGTGGCAGCAAGTTTGTCCAAGAGTTCCTTTTGGACAGCAATCTCTTGGGACTGCCGGGCGATGGTGCTAGGGAGGTCACCCAGTAGCAGGTACGGATCCTCAACACAGTCCATGGCTTTTGCAAGATACAAGACCTTGGCAGAGTCCATGGCCGGATCTTACTGTCACAATCTCGGGGGATAACTAGGGTGCAACTAGGCCCATGGTGCCAGCCAAGGTAGGGACACGGGGACCACGGATGGCAGGCAGGACCACGGATGGCAGGCAGGACCACGGATGGCTGTCAGGACCACGGATGGCTGTCAGGACCTCGGATGGCTGGCAGGACCTCGGATGGCTGCTGGATTACCGGAGCGCCACAGGATACCAGGACCGCCACAGGATAACAGGACCGCCACAGGATACCACGGAACAAGGGAACACAGGAAACCAGGAACACGGGAACTTGCAGGTGTCTGGAAACGCTCAGGAAGGCTTTCTCCTCAGAAGAATGAGCTGAAGATCCGGCAGGGGATGCTGGGAGTCGCCAGGCTATATAGCCGAGCCAGGAATGCCAGAGCCAATAAGGAGGACACTGGCCCTTTAAGGCTGGGAGAAGTCTGCGCACGCCCCCTCTAGTGGCAGGAGCACGCGACTGCATGGAAGAAGCATGTGGCCTACTTGCTAGGAGCAAGAGTGCAGGCCTGAGCCAGGAGAGATAAGTGAGAGCTGGGGGAGTGGGAACGTGGCAGCAGGCACGGGTACACCCTCAATCCGTACCGAGGATCGCGGGTGTAACCGTGAAAATTAGGGAGACATTTATATACATTTATATAGACTACTGGAGCTGAGTGCTTGGATCCAGTATATGGAGGGCAGGAGTTGAATGCCATCATAATGAAGTCCTTTATATGGACTTATGCCGCATCTTTCTCACTTCTTGTAACACAGCATGTTACTCTCCTCTCTTTCTATTTTCTTATGTTTCATTGTGGCCCAACACAACTTTTGATGATAAAGGGGTGATCACATGGTCCTGACTTCATAACCAGTCCCATAGCCCATTTGTTAATTACACCCAAATTTAAAAGCTATGGTCCCCTAATATGAAGGACCTTTGAAAATATATTCAAAAGTCCTTTACCCACAGGATAAAACTCTCATGTGTCTCCAGCTGTTAAGTTTCAATACGTTTATACTTTGAATAGCTGGGAATATATTTTATAAAGCTTTACCCTTCTTGAGTGCCCTGGTTGTGGACTGTTAGAGGCTACAGGCTGGTTGATCGGCAGCACATCAGTCAGATTTTCTAAATTTGCACAAACCCCAAACCCAAACCTAACTTCTTGATAAGGTCTGGTTTCAGGTTATGGGACCCGAAGCCACAAAATCTTGCATGGACCTATGGGGTTCTGGTCCTCACTAGTAGTAATTTTGCAGGTTCAGGTACCTGAGCCTGAAGCTGAACATCACTCAGTTGTGAGTTATAACTGCATCCATGCCTTCCTAACTTGCTGTGTCCCTGTTAACTCCATCTATATACTAAGTGCAGTCTGCAGAACTGCACTTTCCTAAAATTAGGAAAGTAGAAATGAAGAGACAAATATGCTGCTGAGAAGATGGAGCTGGTGCAGCAAGGAAAGGTCATGTTCCATCTTCTACAATAATAGGCCAAACAAGTTAAGGAATTGATCATTTACAAGTCAGACGGTGCCTCAACGCCCAACTTATTGGGGGTCATTTACTAAGGGCCCGATTCTCGTTTTCCCGACATGTTACCCGAATATTTCCGATTTGCGTCGATTTTCCCTGAATTGCCCCGGGTTTTTGGTGCATGCGATCGGATTGTGGCGCATCGGCGCTGGCATGCACGCGATGGAAATCGGGGGCGTGGCCGAACGAAAAACCCGACGGATTCGGAAAAACCGACGCATTTAAAACAAAAAATTGGTCGCACAGGCCATACTCACATGCACCAGGAAGAGATCAGTGAACTCCGACACAACTCGATGGACCTCGGCGCAGCAGCGTCACCTGGTGGACATCGGGCGCAGGACCTTCATGAATCACCGGAAGACCCGAACGCCCGTCCGAGAAGCCGCCGCTGGAACGCGAATGGACCGGGTAAGTAAATGTGCCCCATTATCTTTATCATGCTTAAAATGTTGAAAGTGCAGAGCCATCTACCTCACCATCCATGAAAACATTAAACCATCTCAGCCACAAGTCATGGAGCAGTCACCAGTGGCATAACTAGGAGAGGCAGGGCCCCATAGCAGATTTTTGCATGGGGCCCCCTTCCCCTTAAAAATATTCACACATACACACATGTTTATAAAATCACACACATTTATACACTTAAATACACAACATAACATTCTACACTCACTTTTATATACTTGTCCACACATACATACGTATACACTCATATGCACACATTTATGTACTCATATATACACCTATACACTAATACATACAGTGTATACAAACTCACTGTATATACATACAGTATATATGCATAAAGGTTGCACGCATACTGTTTATATACATACATATAGCATACATACATCATATTCTTTTACATACGGTATATACCCAATGTGTAAACACAAACATGCAGTATAAAGACACCATATACACACATACTGAATCTATATACAGTATATACACACAAAATGCATATACATACAGCAAACATACAGTATATTCAGCATATAATCACACATATAGTATATGCAGCAGCATATACACAGTATATACAGCGTTTACACACATACATACAGTATATACAGCATATAAACACATACATACAGTATATACACACAGCATATACACACATACAGCATATACTGTAAGCAAATAGACACATATAGCATACATTCATTAACTATACATACATATATATATAGGGACTTACATTTCTTGCAGTGGGGTGGGTCAGTTAGGTCTCCTGCAAGCCCAGGAAGTGTGTCGGCCAGGTGGCCGCGGCAGCTACATGGCGGGTGGCCGTGTGACAGTGTGGAGGGCAGACGACCGCTGGACCGAGGTGCCGGCCGCGGGACCAGGGACCACGGGAGCAGCATTGAGGGCGGGCAACTGCGGGACTAGTGGGACTAGGGACCAAGGTAACGGCCGTACACACGTGGGAGCAGTGCTCAGAACAGGCGGGCAGCTGCGGGACCAGGATACCGGCCGGGCAGCCTCGGGACCAGTGTGCTGGCCGGGCAGCCTCGCGACCAGGATACCGGCCGGGCAGCCGCAGGACCAGGGAGTTTGCTTGAAGGCCGCAGGACCAGGATACCGGCCGGGCAGCCGCGGGAGTAGCATTCCTGCCGGGCACGACCCCAAGCAGCGCTGAGTACGGGCGGGCAGTTGCGGGACCAAGATACCTGGCGGGCAGCCACTGTAGCAGAGTGGAGAGCGGGCGGGGCGGGCAGCTGTGGAACCAGTGTTAGGGCCGCGGGCACAACATGGGGGCTGCGAGAGCAGCGGGGCGGGACAGAAACACTGGGGCGGCCTTGACAAAGAGGGAGGTATTTGGTATTGACCTTAATGAGCCGTATAGCAGGGCCCGGGCGGTGGTCTGAACGGGTAAAGAAATGCTGCGCAGTCAGCAGACAATGTGATTGTGCAGCCGTCCGGGCCCCTGACGCTCACGGGCCCCGTAGCAAACGCTACGGCTGCTACGGCGGTAGTTACGCCACTGGCAGTCACTACTGCTGTATGAGGATTCTCCTAGCTGAGATTACTTGGCCCATCCACCAAACCCTTCTCCAGTTGCAGACATTATTTATTAATTGGTCTGCTGTTAACACATAAATACATGTGGTAACTGCTTGCACATGTATTTATGTAGCATTTACACCAGTATTCTGTCGGGTCGGCAATACATTCGGTATGGTACTGGGAGGATAACAGTTCAAGGTGCTGCGAGCATTGGGAAATAAATCTCCAGCACATTTTGGGGTTGTCATCAAATTTGTCCGGCAAATTTTGTCCGAAAAAATTTTCGGGTCCAGTCTTCTCTACTGCCAAAAAATATTGCCGGGTGACTCAAGCAAAGGGAGGAGTTGTGGGAGCCTGCTGCTGGGAGGCAATCATCCGAAGAGTGGCAGCAAGTTTGTCTAAGAGTTTCTTTTGGACAGCAATCTCTTGGGACTGCCGGCGATGGTGCTAGGGAGGTCACCCAGTAGCAGGTACGGATCCTCGACACAGTCCATGGCTTTTGCAGGATACAAGACCTTGGCAGAGTCCATGGCCGGATCTTACTGTCACAATCTCGGGGGATAAAAAGTGGACTCCTTGGACCACCGCGGGAGATAACAAGTTAAGCCGCACCCGGGAGCGGAGTCTAAGTGATCTTGCCGTGGCGGAAGTCGCCAGGTCGCTCCGCGGGTGCGACTAGGCCCGTGGTGGCAGCCAAGGTAGGGACATGGGGACCACGGATGGCAGGCAGGACCACGGATATCAGGCAGGACCACGGATGGCTGGCAGGACCATGGATGGCTGGCAGGACCTCAGATGGCTGGCAGGACCTCGGATGGCTGCTGGGTTACCGGAGCGCCACAGAATACCAGGACCGCCACAGGATAACAGGACCGCCACAGAATACCACGGAACAAGGGAACACAGGAAACCAGGAACACGGGAACTTGGAGGTGTCTGGAAACGCTCAGGAAGGCTTTCTCCTCAGAAGAATGAGCTGAAGATCCGGCAGGGGATGCTGGGAGTCGCCAGGCTATATAGCCGAGCCAGGAATGCCAGAGCCAATAAGGAGGACACTGGCCCTTTAAGGCTGGGAGAAGTCTGCGCGCGTCCCCTCTAGTGGCAGGAGCACGCTGCAGCACCAGCAGTGACTGCTACTTCCATGAATTCTCTCCAGGTCCACAAATACCTGCTTCAGCAATCTAAATTTTACTATTACTATGTATGGCAATGGGGGGAGCTGCTGCATGGCTGCTGCTAGAGTCTTATTTTCAGGGAGGCCTTATATTTCTAAGCTTCAACAAAATTGTACTAGGTCTTACTTTCGGGGGATGTCTTATTTTAGGGGAAACAGGGTATCTCTATTCTGTGTGGGCACATGCTGGGGCTGTTTACATACTGAGTGGACACGTGCTGGGGCTGTTTATATACTGAGTGGGCACATGGTGGGTCTATATATATCCAGGTGGACGCATGCAGGTGATATCTATATACTGAGTGGGCACATGCAGGGGCTATCTATTTACTAAGTGCGCATGTGCAGGGGTTATCTATATACTGAGTAAGCACATGCAGTAGAGTAGGGTCCTGTCAAAAGTCCTATCCTGTCTAGATTGTTATGACTTAAAAAATGCTATGTTCAAACAAAAAATTGTGTATACAATGTTATGTATCAATGTGGGAATGGATAACGGTGGGGAGGATACAAAAATCTTCCAGTCAGAGGCCTCTAAATTCCTAGTGGCAACCCTGTATGCACATGGAAGACCATGCGCATAATTGATAGTAAATACTAAAGGATGAAAAGATAACATAGTCTAGGAAGAAAGGAATATTATTGAAGTTAGATATAGTGATGGTTAGGTTGATGTTATACAGAGGTTTTGGTCAAGTAACAAAGAAATAAAAATATGTTCGTACTGTCTACTAGCCCGGTACATTAACAGCAATATGTTAGGTTTTATTTTTTTGAACCATTTCTTTGTTTATTTCAATTTTTATCTTCTTCTTTCTCTAGCCCAATTGTGGCAAGCAATTGCCCTGTTATTGGCTCATTTTGCATCCCTCTACCACTTGCTACCCCCATTTCACAGCCATTTTGGGTGTTAATATGTCGTTCCCAAAGGATTTCAATGGGATTCTGGTTTGGGGACACGTGCGGTCAAGTCCAAGTTCACGAATTAAAGTTTTTCCTCAAGATCATCTGAACTTGACGAACCCGAACCCCGACAGATTCTCTCATCACTAATCACAAGTCATAAGATTTGATAAATGTCAAACCAAAAGATATTAAATTTGGATGTGTACTCAAACTACTGAAATATGAAGTGAATTCTTAATTATGAGGTCCATAATATTTCTATGTGCATGAGAAAAAAATAAACAGTTTAGGTATTAGTGTTGGTTTATTTACCCCACTTTCAAATCAGCTGCTAAATCACATGTGAACTATTCCTTGGTACAGAATGTAGTTACCTTACATTGTAATTGAGAAATTGCCATATATACTCTAGCAGGGGAGTTGCTAGTGTCATAAAATATCCAGGGCACAGACCCCAGTGCATATGTACAAAATTTTCATTAGTGTCCACTCCTGTACATAACCCACCTCACATGTGCTTGCACCATAAATAACTGTACATTTTCAGCTACAGAGAACACAGGTGAAATAATGTTCCCCAAATGAGGCCAAACATACAATAATAGAAACCTACACTTCATACTTGTGGTCTCTACTAATTCCACTTCAATGTCACCTATGCTGAATAATGCCAATTCTACACCCCTATACTTAATGGCCCCTTTCTAATACCCAGTGAAAGAAGCCCCCAGCTAATTCCCAGAACTAAAATAACCCCACACTGAATAGTCCCCCTGCACTAAATAAGTAACTTCCCCACAGTCCTCAGTAAATAATATCCCCCAAGTAATGTCTCCCACAGCAAGCAATGTCCTCACAGTCCCCAGTAAGTTAGGATATCCACATTCCAGTGATCCCCCCTGGTAAATTATGTCATCATTGCCCCTCTAATGTACCCACAGCCTCACAGTAATTCCTCCGTAACCCCTCCAATAATTTTCTCACCGCCCCCCCGAAACAGGGTATCTCTATTCTGTGTGGGCACATGCTGGGGCTGTTTATATACTGAGTGGACATGTGCTGGGGCTGTTTATATACTGAGTGGGCACATGGTGGGTCTATATATATCCATGTGGACGCATGCAGGTGATATCTATATACTGAGTGGGCACATGCAGGGGCTATCTATTTACTAACTGCGCATGTGCAGGGGTTATCTATACACTGAGTAAGCACATGCAGTAGAGTAGGGTCCTGTCAAAAGTCCTATCCTGTCTAGATTGTTATGACTTAAAAAATGCTATGTTCAAACAAAAAATTGTGTATACAATGTTATGTATCAATGTAGGAATGGATACCGGTGGAGAGGATACAAAAATCTTCCAGTCAGAGGCCTCAAAATTCCTAGTGGCAACCCTGTATGCACATGGAAAACCATGCGCATAATTGAGAGTAAATACTAAAGGATGAAAAGATAACATAGTCTAGGAGGAAAGGAATATTATTGAAGTTAGATATAGTGATGGTTAGGTTGATGTTAGGTTTTGGTCAAGTAACAAAGAAATAAAAATATGTTCGTACTGTCTACTAGCCCGGTACATTAACAGCATTTTATTATGTTTTATTTTTTTGAACCATTTCTTTGTTTATTTCAATTTTTATCTTCTTCTTTCTCTAGCCCAATTGTGGCAAGCAATTGCCCTGTTATTGGCTCATTTTGCATCCCTCTACCACTTGCTACCCCCATTTCACAGCCATTTTGGGTGTTAATATGTGGTTCCCAAAGGATTTCAATGGGATTCTGGTTTGGGGACAAGTGCAGTCAAGTCCAAGTTGACGAATTAAAGTTTTTCCTCAAGTTCATCTGAACTTGACGAACCCGAACCCCGACAGATTCTCTTATCACTAATCACAAGTCATAAGATTTGGTAAA
This sequence comes from Engystomops pustulosus, assembly GCA_019512145.1. NCBI lineage: Eukaryota > Metazoa > Chordata > Amphibia > Anura > Leptodactylidae > Engystomops > Engystomops pustulosus. The sequence continues at coordinate 204,819,239 of CM033642.1, read as the reverse complement.
TGTCAAACCAAAAGATATTACATTTGGATGTGTACTCAAACTACTGAAATATGAAGTGAATTCTTAATTATGAGGTCCATAATATTTCTATGTGCATGAGAAAAAAATAAACAGTTTAGGTATTAGTGTTGGTTTATTTACCCCACTTTCAAATCAGCTGCTAAATCACATGTGAACTATTCCTTGGTACAGAATGTAGTTATCTTACATTGTAATTGAGAAATTGCCATATATACTCTAGCAGGGGCGTTGCTAGTGTCATAAAATATCCAGGGCACAGACCCCAGTGCATATGTACAAAATTTTCATTAGTGTCCACTCCTGTACATAACCCACCTCACATGTGCTTGCTAGAGATGAGCGAGCACTAAAATGCTCGAGTGCTCGTTATTCGAGACGAACTTTTCCAGATGCTCGAGTGCTCGTCTCGAATAACGAGCCCCATTGAAGTCAATGGGAGACTCGAGCATTTTTCAAAGGGACCATGGTTCGGGAATAAAATGTGTTAATTAATTGAAAAAGAATGTCTTCTGATAAGTTAGCAGATGTATGCAAACATCTGCAATCTATTCTTCACTGTTCCGCGCGTATATTATCTCCCGACAAGTTAACAGATGTGAAGAACAGTGAAGAATAGAATAAAAACAGTGAACACAGGATCATTTAAGTGAAAAACACAGTGAAGAATAGATTGCAGATGTTCTGCACATCTGCTTACTTGTCGGGAGATACGCTGTCCCGGGATCCGCTGCTCTTCTTCCACTGAAGTCTCCCCGATGTCTCCGTGCCCCTCGATGTCTCCGTGCCCCTCGATGTCTCCGTGCCCCTCGATGTCTCCGCGCCCCTCGATGTCTCCGCGCCCCTCGATGTCTCCGTGCCCCTCGATGTCTCCGTGCCCCTCGATGTCTCCGTGCCCCTCGATGTCTCCGTGCCCCAATGTCTCCGTGCCCCGATGTCTCCGTGCCGCTCCCTGATGTCTCCGTGCTGCCGCTGCCCCATGTCTCTGTGCTGCTCACCGTGTTCTTCACACATATATATTGTTCTTCACATGCTATTTTGTTCGCACCGTTCCGCGCGTATCTTCCGACAAGTAAGCAGATGTGCCGAACATCTGTAATCTATTCTTCACTGTGTTCTTCACTGTGTTTTTCACTTAAATGATCCTGTGTTCACTGTGTTCACTGTTTTTATTCTATTCTTCATTGTTCTTCACTGTGTTTTTTTAATTAAATGCTCGATCTGGAGCAGGGGAAATACTCGTCCGAGCAACGAGCCGTCTCGAGTACCTTAATACTCGAACGAGCATCAAGCTCGGACGAGTATACTCGCTCATCTCTAGTGCTTGCACCATAAATAACTGTACATTTTCAGCTACAGAGAACACAGGTGAAAAAATGTTCCCCAAATGAGGCCAAACATACAATAATAGAAACCTACACTTCATACTTGTGGCCTCTACTAATTCCACTTCAATGTCACCTATGCTGAATAATGCCACTTCTACACCCCTAAACTTAATGGCCCCTTTCTAATACCTAGTGAAAGAAGCCCCCACCTAATTCCCAGAATTAAAATAACCCCACACTGAATAGTCCCCCTGCACTAAATAAATAACTTCCCCACAGTCCTCAGTAAATAATATCCCCCAAGTAATGTCCCCCACAGCAAGCAATGTCCTCACAGTCCCCAGTAAGTTAGGATATCCACATTCCAGTGATCCCCCCTGGTAAATTATGTCATCATTGCCCCTCTAATGTACCCACAGCCTCACAGTAATTCCTCCGTAACCCCTCCAATAACGTTCTCACCGCCCCCCCCCTGTAATGTCCTCACAACCCCTCCTAATAATATCCTCACAGCTCCCCAGTAATGTCCCCACAGCCAGCCAGCAATGTCCTCATAGCCCCCAGTAATATCCGCACGGCACCCCAGTAATGTCCTCACAGTCCTCCAACAATGTCCTCACAGCCTCCTCAGTAATGTCCCCACATCCCCCCAGTAATGTCCTCACATCCACCAAGCAATGTCCTCACAGCCACCAGCAATGTTCTCATAGCCCCCAGTAATGTCCTCACAGCCCCCCAGTAATGTCCTCACAGCCCCCTAGTAATGTCCCCACAGCCAGCCAGCAATGTCCTCATAACCCCCAGTAATATCCTCACAGCACCACAGTAATGTCCTCACAGTCCTCCAGCAATGTTCTCACAGCCCCCTAGTAATGTCCCCATAGCCCCCCTAGAAATGTCTCCCATAACATCCTGAATAATGTCCACACAACCCCCCCAGTAATGTCCCTACAGGCCTCACATCTCCCCACCCATTAATGGGACCACAGCTTCCCCCTACATGTGAAGTGTGTGTGGGCATGTGGGCGATGGTCGTGCACACAGAATGATGCCTGGCATCATATTGTGTGACCGGCCAGTGCTCCCACAGCTGTCCCTGCCAGCCCACAGGAATCAAGAAGACCTGTGGAGGGCATTGGAAAGGTGAGTGCTGAGTTTATTTTTTATAAAGCCGGGTTTGGTATTTTTCAATACATTTTTTGTGCTGAAAAACTCAAGTATATACTGTAATTTATTTTTACTTAAAGGGGTATTCTCATCTGGTCATTTACATTCAGTTTCATTAATCTGCCATATATAAGCATTTCTTCAATTGGATGTTATTAAAAAAAATTTTCCTGTGTGAAGATAATTTCTCATAAATGCAGCCATGTCAATGCCAGATGGGAATACCCCTTTAAATGCATTTTGTAGCTTTATTATCAGCCCATTTTCATAAGGTTTCACAATGTGATTTCATAAGTTTATGCTATAAGATTTTAAATTGAAAAGACATAAAACTATAAAGTTCTGTTCATTAATTTCCTTATGACTGTATGTAAAATCTAAATAAAGCACAGTGAAGTAACAAAATTCCCAACACAACAAGACCTTCACTGAAATAGATAGAGAGTTCTTTGCACCATCCTGTTATTCAACTCTATAATAATAATAATAATGATAATAATAATAATTCTTTATTTATATAGCACATACAGAATACGCAGTGCTGTACAGAGCTAGCACAGAGCAGTCCATGTCCCCAATGGGGCTCACAATCTAATCAACCTACCAGTATGTTTTCGAGTGTGGGAGGAAACCAGAGGACCCGGAGGAATCCCACGCAAACGTGAAGAGAACATAAACTCTTTGCAGATGTTGACCAACTCTATATGAATCCTCTACGCTTCAACCCAGTCACTGTAACAAACAAGATAAGATACAAAAAGGTAATTGGAAGCATTATTATTAGAGATGAGCGAACACTAAAATGCTCGGGTACTCGTTATTCGAGACGAACTTTTCCCGTATACAGCGTACAGTTACCATGAGAAGTGAATTATATCACTACTCAAATGATAAATATAACCTGAATCAAATGTGGTCAAAGGGTACTTGTGAACAATGTATATGTATATATACAAAGAGAAAAACCCATAGGAAAACCATCGAGTCGGTCTCAAGTCTGAATGCAGTGTTACATGGAGTTACAAGTATGTACTTATTACACTAAGTAGGTTCTCACTGGATTACCATGAAGTAAGAAGAAGAGAATAAGTGTGCCATAAGGCTATGCGTCTGGTTGAATGTGAATACAATACAGATAAAATACAATAAAATGAATTCCTTAGAGGATGGAATGGAGCACTCTTATAGAGCTGCAGCTTCTCCTGGATCCAATTAGTATTCGATTGGTGAATGAGGGGAAAATGTTTAAAAATTCAGGTATAGACAGCCGCACTGCTCAGATTGAAAAATCCGTGTTTATTTTAGTTAGAATGGACAAAGCGTTTCGGGAATGCAAAATGGTGACTAAAATAGGACATATATAAAACATAAAATAATGTAAGGTACGCTATTTTAACGTTGTTGATATGAACAATGTGTAAAAATAGAATCATGGAGGACATGCACCAATATAAATAACCGACAGAAAAAAAAAAATCTTTAACCAGTGAAATGAATAAATAATTAGAAAATAGAACGATGCTATACAATTCGTACTTTTGTAAATAATAAGTATAATTTATCCAGCAGATAACAAGCCCATACATATCGTTGTCAACAGAAAAATAAAAAAAGTTATGCTTTGGAATGAGGGGAATAAAAAACGAAATGCAAAAACTAAAAAAGGGCTGCGTCCATGTTAAGTAAATGATTCTGAAGCATAGATCTGATCAGATTGTGGGGAAAAACGAGGTTACGAGGTTTGTGTGATGTTTTTGATGGAACTAGACATTCTGTTGTGAGCATATGTGTTTTGAAATAGGGGTCTTCAATATTTTTGGAGGCTAACATTTTGTAAGAATCGATTTTAGGAGTTTTGATGCTATTTAGTTTAGTTTTGGTTGCTCACCACGTGCCATCGCGGGTCCTCTTTTCTGATGGTAGATTGGAAGATAAAGGTGTTGAACTTTAGGTGTTTTATTCAATTCTTATGTGAGGTGGTATTAGAGGGTCCTGTGAAGTACATAGATGATGCCATGATTGTGTATGATTAGTGTATAAGGAGGGGACATCCATGGTGATAAGTAAGAGTCCATCATTAGTGGGTCAAATCAAATCTCTTAGTAGGTAAACGTGTGGACCTATCTTGTAAAGGGACTGAAATCTTTACCTAAATATTATAGGATGGCCTGGTGGATGGACAAGTTCTCTTATGAATCATGGTAGATAGTAAAACATGTCTGTTCTTTTGGTCTTAGGAGTCATTAATTTAGTTTTTTTCAGTCTTATATTTTGGTTCCTTTCTAGTTTTTCATTGTAAACTGTATCGGATAGGAAAATGATGGATTCTTTGATGAAGTCGGTAATGTCAAAATAAATTGTATTTTCTCCTTTGTCCCGATTGTTTGACAGGATCTTCAATGTTGTTCTTTCAGATTCTTTAAGGAAATCTAACACCAGGATCAAGGATTGAAACCAAGGGCACTGGCATACTGTGTGTGTGCCCTATATGGCACAATCTTCTCTTCTTTAGTTTCTTATGCCCTGGTTTTACATAAAAGGCTTTTCTTTTGCAAATTATGCAAATGAACCTTAGGGGCTCCGTAGGTATTAATGGAGTCTGAAGCCCCTCACCTCATTTGCATAATTTGTAAAGATTTATTTCTTAAAAACAAGGCAAAAGGGAGCTTAAAGAAGAGTGGATCCTGGAAGATATTGCACATACCAGGTCAGTGTGCTTTAAAATCCACACTTGCATGAAAGAAGGATGATCAAACAGAAAATAGTGGATTATAGTCTTTTTACATAAAACCAAGAGTTTTAAAACCAATTAAAAAGCACAGAACATGTACACATGATGTTACAAAAAATCCCTCATACCCATAAATATATAGGAAGTATGTGGGATAAAAAAGGTAATGTCAATAAACATACACTTGAGTCCCCAAATGGAACGGTGGTCCATAAACGGACGTGCAAATTTGTACATGGCTCAATACAGACATTAGAAAACGGAAAACAAGTGAAATGATGTATGCGTGAAGGTAGCCATCTGCTACATTTTTTTAAAGGATATATCGAGATAATGTTGCATTTTGATTTTCATGAGGGTTCTGTCATGATTTGGGGCTGTGGGAGAGTGTTGTGGCAGATGGAATGTGGGTTACCCATGCTGTGTGATCGAACACTTCTGATCAAACCTTCATGATGTGACCATCTATTGTTAAAGTAGTCCATAGTTAGGCTTGCTGTATGAGGGATACGAGTTCCCATGTCGGGGGTAGTAAGTATGTGCCAGTGTAAACTGTATGAAATATAGGGAACACACGGCAGTAACCAGATGCAAATACAATAAAATGAAATTTCATAGAGGATAATAGTGGAGAATTTGGATAGAACTGCAGCATCTCCTCCGGTTCAACAGTTAGGAAGGGATTGGTGAATGAGGGGAGGAAACTGTTTAAGTTTAAAATTGTAAGTAGAAGATGTGTGCTCGATTAGTTGAAAATCTGTGTTTATTTCAATGATAGAATTAACGCACTAAGGAATGTACCATTCCCTTGTCAGGTCCAAACTAAAAATTACATCTATAGAATATGCATAATGTAAGGTACTTAATTTGAAAGTGAGTGATATGAATGGTGTGTAATTAAAATGTAGAATTTAAGAATTTAAAAAGAATGATGATTTAATGTAAATTTGTGAAAAAAAATAATCTAAGTTGGGCAAAATCAATTTCAGTTGATTTTAACTTTTACGCAAACCATTTAAATTTGTATAACATGTATTTGCTTGAATAAAAACCAAGCACATTTCAGAGTGTATATGCAATTTTACTTACGGTACATAAAAGATTCCACAGTCATCTGCTTTGGCCAGATAACAGAGACCAAGGAACATGTTTGCAATCAGGGACTGCATTGCCACAAAGCGGGATGAAAATCCAAGCGGAGGCATCTGGTCTAGAGCCCTGAAGGGACGGCAGGACAGCTGTGGGTGATTTGGGCTGTTTCGCTTATAGTGGGGAGTCCATCTACGGGGCTACATTTTATTACAAGGGGGAGTTGTATGTGGGGTTCTATATATAATTAACTTTGAGGCCTGTATTTATTTTAATTGGGGGCTGTATATAAGTTCATTAGGGTGGTGTTTTATTTATTCAGTTACTAGGGTTGATTTATTAAATTATTAGGGGCGTATATTAAATTGTGTAGTTTGGGATAGATACTACTTAGGAGTACAGTGTGTTATCAAGGTGACATTATATTGTAAGTGACTGTTGTTATTCTTATGGCCGCACAGTGTGGAGATGCTGGCGGTGAATTCAACAATGATAAACATGGTGGGGGGAGAAATCTACTAAAGTTCTCATCTGATGGAGCAGATCATATCCTGTATAGGTACAAGATGTCACTAATGTCTGTGTCACTGACTAACTACTAGTATGTGAGCAAGCGTCAGAGTGTAGAGTCATAGAGTTGATCTGTGGTACTGTGTGGGGATGGGATTGTGTTAGTAATAATTAATAATAATCTTTATTTATATAGCCAAATCATATCTGTAATGCTTTACAAATCATAGGGGACATATACAAAAAGAGATAACATTACAAGATTTACAAACAGTCATATGGGCAACAGTAGGAGTGAGGGCCTGCTCAACAAAGCTTCCCGTCTATGAGGATGAGGGGTAACCCTAGAGGACATAAGACTTGTATTAATGGTCCAGCATTTTTATAAGGGAAAAGAATAAAATAATGTAAAAATAAAAAATTCTGCTGTTTGAACCAGCCATCAGCGCCATTTTACATACAAGGTCAAGGCAAAGGGACTGCAGAGACAGTGAGGGGGAACTGGAAAGGGACACAAGACATGGGGAGACAGGATAGGGACTCACAGCCGGGAGAAGAGAAAGGACTGGGACACAGACATGGGGCAGACAGGGACAGAGAGACAACAGACACTGGGGAGAAGGACAGGGAACACAAGGACACTGGGGAGACAGGGACAGGGACACACAGAACGGGGAGACAGGACGGGTCACACAGACCATGGGGAGACAGGACAGGGACACAGACACTGGGGAGGACGGATGGTATACAGCACTGGGGGACAGGACAGGACAGGGACCAGACACAAAGGGGACAGGACAAGGACACACAGACAATGGGAAAGATGACAGAGACACACAGACATGGGCGAGACAGGACAGGGACAAGGACACTGGGGGGGGACACAGACACTGGGGAACTGGGCAGGGACACACAGACACGTGGGGGGTGGCAGCAGAGGACGCACAGACATGGGGGGGGCAGGACAAGGACACACAGCACTGGAGGGAACAGGCAAAGAATCTCTCCATAGAGCTGAGCTCATGCATCCCAAAGAAGATACTGGTGGTTTGGCCTCGAAGCTCTTAACAAAAGCAGACTCCTCAAACGCCCCTTTAAGGAAGAAACATCCAGAGGGATTGAAAATGGCCAGACTCTGCCAAAAACATTTAAATGTGGACCCGCACCCACACCATGGTTTTGCCTTATTTTAAACTGATGTAAACTTCTTCTTCATTGGCGTACTTTGAAGCTGGAAAGCAACACATTAAAATGTTTTGCTGGAACAAAAGTCTTTGTCTAAGCCTCTTGGACCCTGTAATGACCGCAGCCTTGCACCCCCTCAAGTTAAGGAACCTGGTCGGCTTGCTTGAGTTTGTACAAATGCTCTTTTCCTGTGGTGGCAGCCCAATGGGTGAAGCGTACATCAGCATCCACCACAGCTTACTCACTATTTTGAAAATTTGACAGAGATTGTTTTTTATAGTATTGCAAATTCCAGTTCTTTTGCCAACAAGAACTCCCTCCAAAGAAACGCTGTTTCAATTAGTTGTCATACATGCAGAAAATATCCCTTTAATGACCATTGTGGAGGTTTATACATGCAGAAATATCCATTAGATGACTTCTGGAGAATCAGCATGCATGCTATATCTGATTTAAAAAAATAATAAAAAGATGGTGAAGAGTGAAGAATTAATCATCCAAACACACAAGTTTATTCCCAACCAAAAAACAGTTTGCATAAGGTGCACCACTTAATTTGTGATCCAAGTGGCGAGCAAACACATTCTGTCGGACTTAGCATGTAAATGTGGTACACGGTCCAACTGTGCAAAACACCCCCTTAGTGCAGAAATTTGTGTTGTGATGTGCCTAGTGCAGAGCTGACACCAAAAAACGTTGTTTTCTTAATTACTTGTGTAAGCAGTTTACACTAGAAAGAATGTGCAAGTCTGGCGCATTAGTAAATGTGCAACAATGGGAATTAAATATGATGTTAATGCAATTGCATTGAAAATGTGATGAAACAATGTGATGTTAGCACATAAGCAATGTAAATGAAAATTCTGTATAAACTAAATTCGATTGTTGTAAAACAATGTACACAATGTACAACACAGACACAGGGCCACTGGAGAAGGTCGAGGATCAGGACACGACGAGGAGGCAGGCTGAGGACAGGAATGAAACAGGAGGAGGTGGATGGACAGGAGGCTTCTGGAGGAGGCTGGAGGCTACAGGAGGAGGCTGGAAGACAGGAGCTAAGGAGAAGCTGGAGGACAGGACGGCCACAAGAGGAGGCTAGAGGACAGGAAGCTACAGGAGGAGGCTGGAGGACAGGAAGCTACAGGAGGAGGCAGGACGACAAGAGATACAAGGAATAGGCTGGTGGAAAAGTAGGAGGCTGGAGGACAGGGGGCTCAGGAGGAAGGAGGCCACAAGGGCAGGCTGGGAGAACAGGAAGCGGCAGAAGGATGCTACAGGACAGCCGGCTTCATAAGGAGGCAGGAGGACAGGAGGCTACAGGAAGGGGCTGGAGGAAAGGTGCACACAGGAGGAGGCTGGTGAACAGGAAGCTAGAGGATGAGAAGGATGAAGGACGGGAGGAGGTCTTGAGAACAGAAGGCCACAATTTGAGGCGAGGATAAGTCGAAATTAGCTAAGCTTGGGTGGGACTTCTTGTCCCTATTTCCTATCCAATAGTTGAAGGAATGAACATGGATCGCGTGAACACAGATATTGTAATTTAGGTATATTTGGATGGAGTAAACATGGACATAGCAATATAGTTACATAGGGCCCCAGAATGCAATGGTGGAAGCACGGATGCAGTTTTAAAACTCACCACTGAGTGGACGTCAATCTTCAGGCGTAGGGACCTAATCACATAATTTCTACTAGTGAGTAGCGGGCCAGAACCATGTGTCCGTGCCAAATTTTGTGTGTTTGGGTCAGCATAATCTGAACCCGAACACAGCAAGAAATTGGCTCTGGGCCCCAGGACTTTGAGGGGCCCACTGAAGAGTTTTCATCTCAACTCCCTGGACCATATATAAAGTTGTATAAAGCGAGTAAGTGCAGTTTTTACCAGTTCTGTGCTAAAACATGTGCAGCTTCCCAACACACATTTATTAATATAGAGGACCTTCCAAGAACCTTGACAGTCTCCAACAGTCTATTTTGTCAGCCCAAGCAGGAAGAAGAGTTAATGGAGCAGTATAAATGTGGAGATGAGAGTAAGTATGAGTTTTATCTATATCCCTGTGTCTGCCTGTTTTTATATATGTCTGTTTTGTAACACTTTTCTATTCGGCATAGCACAGTACTATACCCCTATCCTGTGTAATATGCACATACCAATACTTACTACTTCTATCTCGTATAGATGGGCACCATTAAAGTTTCTACTACCTACCTGTAAATAAAGATGTAGTATAGTACGACTACTCTTATCCTGTCTGTAAATATGTAGTACCTGCATATATATATATATATAATTATATATATACACACACACACAGACACAGTAAAATACTCCGTTTCCTTTATATATGGGCACAGCCTACTACTATCCTGTATCTACGGGCACCAGCACAGTGCTACTACTTCTTTCTTGTATATATTGGCGCAGCCAAGTACTACTACTTCAATCCTCTATATATGGGCACAACCCAGTAATGATACTCCTATCCTGTTTATAAGGGCCCAGACACCGCTCAACAATGGTGAGCCTACGTAGAAGTGGTTTTGGTGTCCCTAGTCAGATGGAAGAGAGACGAAAAAGTGGATAAATAGAGACAGGATGTCATAGTAGTCTCTTACATTGTTAGTTGGATATAGGGCAGAAACATTCGACACTGGCAACTAAGTAGAAACCAGATCTACCACGAGAATAGGGGGGGTGGCGAAACACAACCACTAAATGTCCCCCCCACCCTGTATTCTTAACACATAGTGTACGCTAGATTACATGAGTAGCATGCTGCGTGTCAACGAAATGAGAAGAACAGAGACGCGCATAGTCCATATAAAGGACTTAATTCATGAGGGCATTCAAACTCCTGAATCCAATACAGGGATCAAGCCTCAGGCTGCTATATAAATGTCTCCAACTACTGGCAGCTATATGTGGAAATGGATTCGCTGCAGACTGTCTGTATTGACTAAACTACATAGCTATAGAATATTGCCAAAGACAAACAGTGGAGGGCTAAGCTTCAAGAGTACATACTGGACATAAGACGCACCTGTACTAAGGGATAGGGAGATGGTGGCAATGGTCAGGCGTAATGATCGGAAGATCGCACATCTCCTGAATAGACGCTAGTGGACGAAAAGCTTAAGGCCGTGCCACACTTACGAGTGTTTGATGAGATTGAACCGGCATGCACACTCGCAAGCATGCTGCGGGAACGCACAGCTGAACGCTGTACACCGGGATGAACTAGCATGTCGTTCAATAACGGGTCGACAGGCTGGGCCGTAGTTCGGACAGATGGCGTATGCGAATGATGAAAAGGGCCTAAGGGTGGTTGAAATTCCCAAAAAAGTCGAGGAAGCAGAGTTGCTTCCACCTTGGCCATTGAATCTAATTAAATTGCTAATGTTCATGAACTATGACAAATGTCTATAAGATCATGCAATGTCAAATCATAATAATATTGTGTGTGTACTCAAATTACTAAAAAATATGTAGTGAATTCCAAAATCATAGACAGAAAATTCAGATAGTCTAATATTTGCACATGGACTAAGTAAAAATGGACCAGGTTTTTTAGCGTTTAATTACCAATATGCCATGTCATGTGACTAAACCCACACAAAATTACTGTGTCAGTAAACCCGAGGACGTGATCCCGAATGAGTAATCGCTGGTTTATCTCGAGCCCGATCCTGCTCGGCTGGCACTCTGAAAAACATCGGAGTTGTACTTGCCGTGTCTTTTAAAGTCCCGCTGACTTTCGTACGCGTTTTCATAGGGTTGATTAATTACGCTTATCGTGTCAAAGACTCACCGTTATTAGCAAAGATTGTTGGGGTTTGTGCAAATTGCCTAAAACCACCTTGTATGAGTTAGGACTCATGAAGCCTCTTCAACTGTATATACTTTGCTGCCCAGCATGCCGGAGATAATCCTAGGTTAAAGTGAATTAAACAGCACGCATCACCACATTATCTAAATGTTTTTTATCAGGAAAACCTTTAAATATGTTTAAAAAAAATTAAAACAATTTATATTACATTAGTAAAGTTTCAACGTAACCATTGGTTTAAAGAGCCAGCCAAGTTGGATGAGCATAAGGTGCATTATTACAGGGTCTAGTCTAATTTAACCGTCCTAATAGTTCAATAGTGAGCCAATGTTTATTCCTGGCATTGAACTAAAGCATGACATTGATTTTGGCACAAAGTATTGGCATAGAATAGCCTATCGCTGACAGTGCGTTGAGGGGTTTATGAAAATGATTGGTTGCTAATCAGTTGCGCGCACACCCTAAACATCACTGGAGACCTCAATGTTCAATTATTAACTCCCACCTATTCAATACAAGTTGCGCCTGCTCATACACCAGCTATCTAAACGTGGGATGGCGGGACTTGTATCAGAAACCAGTCAAATAGCATAATTTTTAGACACTATTGCCGAAATTGCCAGTGTAAGGTCATGAACCAACATGACTGAAGAAAGATCCAGCAGTAGTAGGACATGTCTACCACAAGAGAACTTGAAACTGCGCCATTAGAAGTACAATTTCTTGTAGATAACAGCTTTAGTTTGTAAATGGAAACAATTAAATAAATTATTGGCTTGTGCATAGGAAAGAGGAAAAAAAACTGAAAGCTTAAATCTGCCTTTTCTTAAAGCTTGCATTGGGTTTTGGAGGCATAACTTGCTGCATGTAAACGTTTAGTTATGTATCCAAAAATCACAGCAATAATTACATTGCTGTGGTGCACATTTTACATTTACTTGGCAGGATTAGCTGAAGAAACATCAGCAGCATCTCTGGACATTTGCCAACATTTATGGATTCAGTGCAGATGGCCTTGAGGGATAAATTCCTTTGCGTTGGGTTGACAGTTTTCTCGACCAAGTATTGGCCATGGCCATGATCACGTGCACGGTCGTGCCTAGATTATGACCTCCCACAAGACTCTGGGCGCATCGCAGTGTATGGTTTTGGTGCGGGCATACAAGCCCGGAGCGAGATTCATCTTCCTTTAGCGACTATGGTGTAATGTGTAAAACGTTTTCCCACTTTAGGAACGACCGTATGGAAGAGGAGGTGTACGCAAATGGTTTTTCGAGTGATCAGATAGCGCAAGGAGTGACCCTGCACCTGAATTATGAGAATACTGTTGAGTGGTCATTAAGCAGGAATAATTGCACTCAATATACTTTGGTATCGACAATCGAAGTCCGTTCCACATCAACTGTGATCGTTTGATGGAAGTTTCCAGTACAGAGACATTTGCAATAACCCACCGCTGGCCTACAACATGGTCATGCAAAGCAGGGCAAGATTGACACAGGATGGATGACACTTACATGAAGTTATGCATCAAAAAATATGCAAAACAACATGAAACAAAATACCAACATGTTGTGCTGATAGACTGGCACAACTCTGTGGAAATAATTAAGTTATAGTTGACTAAATGAAATCCAGATTGAATGGTACTACAGAAAAGTTACAAATCTCTACCATGCTTAATTTGCTTGGACATTAGAAGTTAAACGCACAAGAAACGTTTAAGCTTCCATCATATAAAACACTAAAATAAAAAAAAAATATTGAAATCAAATAAATTGGTGCAACATCATTTTTGTGACTTTTTAATATTCAAATTTTTCACAGACTAAAGATGGCTTCTTTCAAAGAACTCTCGTTCCTTGTTACTGTTTCCTTGGAATGGTTTTCCCTTTCCATTTGTGTGAAAATGAGTAAGTAAGGATTTCTATTGTATCTAAAGCAGATTATATATGGGAAAAATGGTCTCCAAATTATTCTCTTTGGCAATTTTAAAAATAACCAGCGGCTAGTCTATCCCAGGGTCACCTGATCTGGCCAGCCAACCACTGCTATCGACGTGTAAGGGTACCACGTCATGCTGGGTGGAGTGCAGAGTCTCCTGGCTTGTGATTGGCTCTGTTTCTGGCCGCCAAAAAGCAAAACGGCGGGAGCTGCCATTTTCTCGAGCGGGCGAAGTATTCGTCCGAGCAACGAGCAGTTTCGAGTACCCTAATGCTCGACCGAGCATCAAGCTCGGACGAGCATGTTCGCTCATCTCTAATTATTATATAATATTAAGTAATATATACTATTAATGCAGAATTCAAGTACAGGGTAACGGTATATATACAGCGTACATGTACAATGAGAAGTGAATTATATCACTACTCAAATGATAAATATAACCTGAATCAAATGTGGTCAAAGGTACTTGGCATTGTTCGGTGGTTAGGTGTGAACAATGTATATGTATATATACAAGAGAAAACCCAATAGGAAAACCAATCGAGTGGGTCTCAAGTCTGAATGCAGTGTTTACATGGAGGTACAAGTATGTACTCTATTACACTAAAGTAGGTTCTCACTGGATTACCATGGAAGTAAGAAGAAGAGATAAGTGTACCATAAGGCTATTGCGTCTGGTGAATGTGAATACAATACAGATAAAAATACAATAAAGTGAAATTCCTTAGAGGATGGTAATGGAGCACCTCTTATAGAGCTGCAGCTTCTCCTGGGATCCAATTTAGTATTCGATTGGTGAATGAGGAAACATGTTTAAAAATTCCAGGTATAGACAGCCGCACTGCTCAGATTGAAAATCTGTGTTTATTGTATAGTTAGAATGGACAAAGCGTTTCGGGAATGCAAATATGTTGACTAAAATGACATATATAAAACATAACATAATGTAAGGTACGCAATTTTAACGTAAGTGATATGAACAATGTGTAAAAATAGAATTCATAGAGGACATTGCACAATATAAATAACCGACAGAAAAAAAAAAATCTTAAACCAGTGAAATGAATAAATAATTAGAAAATAGAACGATGCTTATACAATTCGTACTTTTGTAAATAATAAGTATAATTTATCCAGCAGATAACAAGCCCATACATATCTGTGTCAACAGAAAAATAAAAAAGTTATTGCTTTTGGAATGAGGGGAATAAAAAACAGAAATGCAAAAACTAAAAAAGGGCTGCGTCCTTGTTAAGTAAATGATTCTGAAGCATAGATCTGATAAGATTGTGGTGATAAAACTGAGGTTACGAGGTTTGTGTTGATTCTTTTGGATGGAACTAGACATTCTGTTTGTGTAAGCATATGTGTTTTGAAATAGGGGTCTTTCAATATTTTTGGAGGCTAACCATTTTGTAAGAATCGATTTTTAGGAGTTTTGATGCTATTTAGTTTAGTTTTGGTTGCTCACCACGTGTCCATCGCTGGTCCTCTTTTCTGATGGTAGATTGGAAGATAAAGGTGTTGAACTTTATGCTGTTTATTATCAATTCCTTATGTGAGGTTGGTATTAGAGGGTCCTGTTGAAGTACATAGATGATAGCATTGATGCCATGATTGTGTATGATATTAGTTTATAAGGAGGGGACATCCATGGTGATAAGTAGAAGTCCATCATTAGTTGGGTCAAATCAAATCTCTTAGGTAGGTAAAACGTGGACCTATCTTTGTAAAGACGGAATCTTTACCTAATATTATAGGATGGCCTGGTGGATGGACAAGTTCCTTATGAATCATTGGTAGATAGTAAAACATGTCTGTTCTTTTGTTCTTAGGGATCATTTAATTTTGTTTTTTTCTAAGTCTTCTATATTTGTTCCTTTTCTAGTTTTTCATTGTAATCTGTATCGGATAGGAAATGATGGATTTCTTTGATGAAGTCTGTAGTGTTCAAAATAAATGTATTTTCTCCTTTGTCCCGATTGTCTGACAGGATCTTCAATGTTGTTCTTTCAGACTTCTTTAAAGGAAATCTAACACCAGGATCAAGGATTGAAACCAAGGGCACTGGCATACTGGTGTGTGCCCTATATGGCACAATCTTCTCTTCTTTTAGTTTCTTATGCCCTGGTTTTTACAATAAAAGGCTTTTCTTTTGCAAATTATGCAAATGAACCTTAGGGGCTCCGTAGGTATTAATGGAGTCTGAAGCCCCTCACCCTCATTTGCATAATTTGTAAAGATTTATTTCTTAAAAACAAGGGCAAAAGGAGCTTTAAAGAAGAGTGGATCCTGACAGATATTGCACATACCAGTCAGTGTGCTTTAAAATCCACCACTTTTGCATGAAAGAAGGATGATCAAACAGAAAATAGTGGATTATAGTCTTTATTACATAAACCAAGAGTTTTAAAACCAATTAAAAAGCACAGAACATGTACACATGATGTTACAAAAAATCCCTCATACCCATAAATCTATAGGAATGTATAGTGGGATACAAAAGGTAATGTCAATAACATACACTGTAGATCCCCAAATGGAAGGTGGTCCATAAAGACAGCGCAACATTTGTACATGGCTAAGATACATTAGAAAACTGGAAAACAAGTGAATGGCTAGTATGCATGAAGTAGCCCATCTGCTACATTTTTTTAAAGGATATATCGAGATAATGTTGCATTTTGATTTTCATGAGGGTCTGTCATGATTTTGGTTGCTGTGGGAGAGTGTTGTGGCAGATGAATGTTGTAGGTTCCCCATGCTGTGTGATCTGAACACTTCCTGATCAACCCTTCATGATGTGACCATCTATTGTTAAAGTAGTCCATAGTTTAGGCTTTGCTGTATGAGGGATACCGAGTTCCCTACTGTCCGGGGTAGTAAGTATGTTGCCCAGTGTAACTATATGAAATATAGGTAACACAGCGCAGTAACCAGATGCAAATACAATAAAATGAAATTTCATAGAGGATAATAGTGGAGAATTTTGTATAGAACTGCAGCTTCTCCTAGCGTCAAATTTAGGAATGGATTGGTGAACGAGGAAACATGTTTAAAAATTGTAAGTATAGAAGATGTGCTGCTCAGATTAGTTGAAAATCTGTGTTTATTCAATAGATAGAATTAAAGCTTTTTAAGACTAAAATTACATATATAGAATATTAGCATAATGTAAGGTACTTAATTTGAAAGTGAGTGATATGAATGGTGTGTAATTTAAAAATGTAAGAATTAAGAATTTAAAAAAGAATGATGATTTAATGTATAATTTTGTGAAAAATAATCTAAGTTGGGCAAATCATGATTTCAGTTTGATTTTAACTTTTACGCAAACCCCATTAAATTTGTATAACATGTATTTAGCTTGAATAAAAAACCAGCACATTTCAGAGTGTATGCAATTTTTACTTAAATACAAGATTCCTACAGTCATCTGTCTTTGGCCAGATAACAGAGACCAAGGAACATGTTGCAATCAGGGCTGCATCTGCCACAAAGCGGGATGAAAATCCAGCCGGAGGCATCTGTTCTAGAGCCCTGAAGGGGACGGCAGGACAGCTGTGAGTGATTTGGCCTGTTTCCGCTTATAGTGGGGAGTCCATCTACGGGGGCTACATTTTAATTACAAGGGGGAGTTGTATGTGGGGTTCTATATATAATTTAACTTTGAGGGCTGTATTTATTTTAATTGGGGGCTGTATATAAGTTCATTAGGGTGGTGTTTTATTTATTCAGTTACTAGGGTGTCATTATTTATTAAATTATTAGGGGCTGTATATTAAATTGTGTAGTTTGGGATAGATACTACTTAGGAGTACAGTGTTGTTATCCAGGTGACATTATATTGTAAGTGACTGTTGTATTCTTATGGGCACAGTGTGGAGATGCTGGCGGTGAATTCAACAATGATAAACCATGGTCGGGAGAAATCATACTAAAGTTCTCATCCTGATGGAGCAGATCATATCCTGTAAGGTACTAGATGTCACTAATGTCTGTGTCACTGACTAACTACTAGTATGTGAGCAAGCGTCAGCATGTGTAGAGTCTTAGAGTGATCTGTGGTACTGTGTGGGGATGTTGTTAGTAATAATATTAATAATAATCTTTATTTATATAGCACCATCATATTCTGTAATGCTTTACAAATCATAGGGGACATATACAAAAAGATTATACATTACAGATTACAAACAGTCATATGGAACAGTAGGAGTGAGAGCCCTGCTCACAAAAGCTTACCGTCTATGAGGATGAGGGGGTAACCCTAGAGGCATAAGAGCTTGTATAATGGTCCAGCCATTCTTTATAAGGGAAAAGAATAAAATAATGTAATAAATAAAAATTCTGCTGCTTGAACCAGCCATCAGCCGCCATTTTACATACAATGTCAAAGGCAAATGGGACTGCAGAGACAGTGAGGGGGAACTGGAAAGGGACACACAGACACTGGGGAGACAGGACAGGGACTCACAGACACTGGGGAGACAGGACTGGGACACACAGACACTGGGGAGACAGGACAGAGACACACAGACACTGGGGAGACAGGACAGGGACACACAGACACTGGGGAGACAGGACAGGGACACACAGACACTGGGGAGACAGGACAGGGACACACAGACACTGGGGAGACAGGACAAGGTCACACAGACACTGGGGAGACAGGACAGGGACACACAGACACTGGGGAGACAGGACAGGGACACACAGACACTGGGGAGACAGGACAGGGATACAGACACTGGGGGGACAGGACAGGGACACACAGACACAAAGGGGACAGGACAAGGACACACAGACAATGGGAAGATGAACAGAGACACACAGACATTGGGGAGACAGGACAGGGACACAGACACTGGGGGGGGGCACAGACACTGGGGGTACTGGGCAGGGACACACAGACACTGGGGGGGGGGCAGGAGAGGGACGCACAGACACTGGGGGGACAGGACAAGGACACACAGACACTGGAGGGAACAGGACAAAGAATCTTTCCATAGAGCTGAGCTCATGCTCCCAAAGAAGATACTGGTGGTTTGGCCTCGAAGCTCTTAACAAAAGTAGACTCCTCAAACGCCCCTTTAAAGGTAAGAACATTCCCAGAGGGACTGAAAATGGCCAGACTCTGCCAAAAACATTTAAATGCGGACCCGCACCCAAACCATGGTTTTGCCTTATTTTAAACTGATGTAAACTTGAAGCTGGAAAGCAACACATTAAAATGTTTTGCTGGAACAAAAGTCTTTGCCTAAGCCTCTTGGGCCCTGTAATGACCGCAGCCTCTGCACCCCCTCAAGTTAAGGCCATGGTCAGCTTGCTTGAGTTGTACAATGCTCTTTTCCTGTGGTGGCAGCCCAATGGGTGACTGATACCTCAGCATCCCCAACAGCTACTCACTATTTCGAACATTTGACAGAGATTGTTTTGATAGTATTGCAAATTCCAGATTCTTTTGCCAAGCAAGAACTCCCTCCAAAGCAACGCTGTTTCATTAGTTGTCATACATGCAGAAATATCCCTTTAAATGACCATTGTGGAGTTGTCATAAATGCAGAAATATCCATTTAAATGACTTCTGGAGAATCAGCATGCATGTTATATCTTGATTTAAAAAAATAAATAAAAAGATGGTGAAGAGTGAAGAATTAATCATCCAAACACCAACAAGTTGTATCCCAACCAAAAAACAGTTTGCACTAAGGTGCACCACTTAATTTGTGATCCAAGTGGCGAGCAACACAATTCTGTCGGACTTAGCATGATAAATGTGGTACACAGTCCAACTGTGCAGAACACCCCCTTTAGTGCAGAAATTTGTGTGATGATGCCTAGTGCAGCTGCACCAAAAAACGGTTGTTTTCTTAATTACTTGTGTAAGCAGTTTACACTAGAAAGAATGTGCAAAGTCTGGCGCATTTAGTAAATGTGCAACAATGGGAATTTAAATATGATGTTAATGCAATTGCATTGAAAATGTGATGTAAACAATGTGATGTTAGCACAAATGCAATGTAAATGCAAATTCTGTATAAACTCAAATTCGATGTTAAAACAATGTACACAATGTACACACAGACACAAGAGGCCACTGGAGAAGGCTGGAGGACAGGACGTGACAGGAGGAGGCTGGAGGACAGGATGCAACAGGAGGAGGCTGGAGGACAGGAGGCTTCTGGAGGAGGCTGGAGGCTACAGGAGGAGGCTGGAAGACAGGAGCTACAGGAGGAAGCTGGAGGACAGGAGGCCACAAGAGGAGGCTAGAGGACAGGAAGCTACAGGAGGAGGCTGGAGGACAGGAGGCTTCTAGAGGAGGCTGGAAGCTACAGTAGGAGGCTGGAAGACAGGAGCTACAGGAGGAAGCTGGAAGACAGGAGGCCACAAGAGGAGGCTAGAGGACAGGAAGCTACAGGAGGAGGCTGGAGGACAGGAAGCTACAGGAGGAGGCAGGACGACAAGAGACTACAGGAATAGGCTGGTGGAAAAGTAGGAGGCTGGAGGACAGGGGGCTACAGGAGGACAGGAGGCCACAAGGGCAGGCTGGAGAACAGGAAGCGGCAGAAGGATGCTACAGGACAGCCGGCTTCATAAGGAGGCAGGAGGACAGGAGGCTACAGGAAGGGGCTGGAGGAAAGGTGGCCACAGGAGGAGGCTGGTGAACAGGAAGCTAGAGGATGAGAAGGATGGAGGACAGGAGGAGGCTTGAGAACAGAAGGCCACAATTTGAGGGAGGATAAGTCGAAATTATGCTAAGCTTGGGTGGGACTTCTTGTCCCTCTTTCCCTCATCCAATAGTTGGAAGGAATGAACATGGATCGCGTGAACACAGATATTGTAATTTAGTATATTTGGATGGAGTAAACATGGACATAGCAATATAGTTACATAGGGCCCCAGACACTGCAATTTAGGGAAGCACGGATGCAGTTAAAACTCACCACTGAGTGACGTCAATCTTCAGGCGTAGGGACCTAAATTCACATAATTTCTACTAGTGAGTAGCGGGCCAGAACCCATGTGTCCGTGCCAAATTTTGTGTGTTTGGGTCGCATAATCTGAACCCGAACTTCAGCAAGAAATTGGCCCTGGGCCCCAGGACTTTGAGGGGCCCACTGAAGAGTTTTCATCTCAACTCACCAGGACCATATATAAAGTTGTATAAAAGCGATTAAGTGCAGTTCTTATCCAGTTCTGTGCTAAAACATGTGCAGCTTCCCAACACACATTTATTAATATAGAGGACCTTCCAGAACCTTTGACAGTCCTCCAACAGTCTATTTTGGTCAGCCAAGCAGGAAGAAGAGTAGATGGAGCAGTATAAATGTGAGTATGAGTAAGTAAGTATGAGTTTTATCTATATCCCTGTGTCTGCCTGTTTTATATATGTCTGTTTGTAACACTTTTCCTACTTTCGGCATAGCACAGTACTACTACCCCTATCCTGTGTACATATGCACATACCACTACTACTACTCCTATCCTGTATAGATGGGCACCATAAAGTTCTACTACCCCTATCCTGTATATAAAGATGTAGTATAGTACGACTACTCTTATCCTGTCTGTAATATATGTAGTACTCTGCATATATATATATATATATATATATATATATATATACATATATATATACACACACACACACAGAGTAAAACTACTCCTTTCCTTTATATATGGGCACAGTACTACTACTATCCTGTATATACGGGCACAGCACAGTGCTACTACTTCTTTCTTGTATATATTGGCACAGCAAAGTACTACTACTTCAATCCTCTATATATGGGCACAACCCAGTAATGATACTCCTATCCTGTTTATAAGGGCCCAGCACAGCTCACAATGTCAGGTTCATGGATAGAAATGGAAGATCATAGACAGCCATTCAACATGAATATGTAAAGACTATAGGACATATTTCTGCCTTTTGTGTGTGGATCCCAGTATAAATTGTTGTAAATGCACAATGCAGCTAGTAGAAGTGGTTTTGGTGTCCCTAGTCAGATGGAAGAGACGAAAATGTGGATAAATAGAGACAGAGATGTCATATGTAAGTCTCTACATTGTTATGTGATTATGTAGAACATGCACTGAGCACTAAGTAGAACCAGTATCTACCACTATACCGGTGGTTGGGGCCCACTCACTGTCCCCCCCCCCCCTTTATTCTTAACACCTAGTTACGCCATGGTTTACCATGAGTAGCATGCTGTGTTAACAGAAGTGAGAAAGAAGCGGCATAAGTCCATATAAAGGACTTCATCATGAGGGCATTCAACTCCTGCCCTCCATATACTGGATCCAAGCCCTCAGCTTGCTATATAAATGTCTCCCAACTACTGGCAGCTATATGTGGACTTGTGATTGCGCTGCAGACACTGTCTGTGAGTTTGACTAACTATTCAACATCAGCTACTAAATATTCCCAAAGACCACCAGTTCTGTCCATTTTAAGAGGAATGGGCTAGAGATAAAGGTGTGATCCTGTGCCTTCAGGGTAATGTCTGGCTGATCTGCAACTGAATAGTCGCTGTGGACGAAAGCTTAAGGCCCGTTCCACACTTGTGGGTGTGATGCGATGAACTCGCATCACACTCGCAACGCATGCTGCCGGGAACGCACAGCCCGAACGCTGTACTTCGGGAGTGAACTCAGCATGTCAGTTCACTCCCGGTGTGCAGCGTTCGGGCCGTACGTTCCCGGCAGCATGCGTTACGAGTGTGGAACGGGCCTATTCCCAAAATGTCGAGGCAGTTCTTCCACCTTGGCCACTGAATCTAAATTAAATTAGCATAATGTCATGAACTGACAAATGTCATAAGATCTGCAAATGTCAAATCATAATAAATATTTGTGTGTGTACTCAATCTACTAAAATATGTAGTGAATTCCAAATCATAAGACAGAAAATAAATATATTTGCATGAGAACAATAAACAGAATGATCCAGTTTACTGTTTCATCACCAATATTGATTTGTGAATCCCCCCCCACCCCAAAATTCTGATATATAAACCCACATGTGCATCCCAAGAAGTAATCTGCTCTGTGGTATTCAGTCCTCCTGCATCCAGCACTTTCTGAAACACACGGTATGTACTGCTATCTGTTTTACCTGATTCTTACTTTTACATATTTAATAATTTATTTTGCATACTTTCATAAGACTTACACCTTGTACAAAATGATTGTATAGGGGTTTTGGTAGCCAAGAACTATTAATGATTAACTATTAATAGTTACATCTGTATTAGTTGTGCTGCCACATTGCAGATACATCCTCATTAAAGTGAATTAACAGCACACGCATCACCCCATATTATAAATGTTTTTATTCAGAAAACCACTTTAAATCATGTTAAAAAAAATTAAAATTTTATATTAACATTAGAAAGTTTCAACGTAAACCTTGTTACAGGAGCCAATGTTGGATGAGCATAATGGTGCATTATTACAGGGTCTAGTCTAACTAACCTCCTAATAGTTAATAGTTAGTCAATGTTTATTCCTGGCAATTGAACTGAAAATGAAATTGATTTTTGGCACACAGTATTGTGCATAGACCATGCCTACTTCTGAAAGTGGTTGATGGGTTTTATGAAAATGATGCTAATCACTCTGGCGCACTCCTACTACATCACTGGAGCACCTCACCGTTCAATTTATTAACTCCCCCTTTCCAATACAAGTTGCGCCTGCCCATAACCAGCTCTATGCACTGTGGATGGCGGGACTTGTATCAGAACCAGTCAAATTAGCATAATTTTTATAACACTATATTGCCGCAATTGCAGTGTACAGAGTTATAACAAAAAGACCTGAAGAAGATCAGCAGTAGGACATGTCTACCATCAGTAGAACTTGAAATGCTGCCATTAGAAAGTACAATTTTTCTTGTAGATAACAAGCTCTTAGATTTGTAAATGGAAAAATTAAATAAATATGGCTTGTGCAAGGACAAGAGGGAAAAAACTGAAATGCTAAATCTGCTTTTCTAAAGCTGCATTGGGTTGGAGCATAACCTTTGCATTGTAAACGTTTAGTTATGTATCCAAAATCTACAGCAATAATTACTATTGCTTGTTTTGCACATTTTACATTTACTTGGCTATGGATTAGCTGCAGAAACATCAGCAGCATCTCTGGACATTTGCCACATTTATGGATCATGTGCAGATGGCCTGAGGGTAAATTCCTTTTGCTGTTGGGCTTTCTGACATGGATTTTGTCCTGCAAAGACAAGATAGTATTTTTGGTCGCAAGCCGTGCGACTATTGGTGTTAAAAATATTGTAAAACAGACTTTGCCCGCATTTCATGGACTGACCATAATGTAGAGGATTGAACTCCATGTGTTATAGTGATATATGATGCAAGGAGTCCCTTCTTCCCTGAAATCATGATAATCGTTTGCACTGCTGTTTAGCAGGACTCCTTGCATCCAATATCACTTTGGTGCTCGGAGTCCCGTCCACATCCCTGTGATCTTTCTATGGAATGTTTCCAGTACAGAGTACATTTTGCACTAACCCACCGCTGGCCTACAACATGCTCATGGCAAAGAGTGGCAGATGACACAGATAGCATTGCACACTACATGAAGTTCTGCATCAAAATATATGCAAAAACATTAAACAAAAATTAACATGTTGGTGCTGATATTCTGTGCACAACTCTAGTGGAATTTAATTAAAGTCATTAGTTGACTAAATGAAAATCCAGATTGAATTAGCTACAGAAAATGTACAAATCTCTACCATGCATTAATTTGCATGTGGAATAAGAAGTTAAAAGCACAATAAACGTTTAAGCTTCCACTCATATTAAAACACTAAAATAAAAAAATATATAAATCAAATAAATTGGTGCACATCATTTTTGTGACTTTTTAATATCAATATTTTTCACAGACTAAAGATGGCTTTTTCAAAGAAATCTCTGTTCCTTGTACTTTTCCTTGGAATGGTTTCCCTTTCCATTTGTGAAAATGAGTAAGTATTCATATTGTATGTTAAAGCAATATATTATAGGGAAAATGTCTCCAAATTATCTATTTTGAGCAATTTAAAAATAAATTACCAGTACCTGCTTAATGGTTGTAACAAGTTATCACCGTCATGTCATCTTTTAGCGCAATTGGGGACACTAAACCTTATGGACTGGTTTTAAGTGTCCCAAACTCCCCTATACTATTTTTGATTGTGGCAACAATTAGAAAAGCAAACATGTGAATAATTCTTTAACATTCAAATTTATAGTGTATCACTTTAGAGATTATGGGGTACACGGTCAGATTTTACAGAATCATCGATTGAATTAATGTATATTGAATGTGGGTCCTGCACATAAGAGGAAGGAGGGTTGACAAAGGTTAAAGTCTTTGTAAAATGGTCCAAAAATTGTCTTTATTTATAAATAAATAAATAAATGCTGCAGTGGAAAATAATAATAATTAATATATACAGTGTATTCTGAATCAGCAAAACATTTTCAAGTCTAAAATTTAGCTTTTTGCCATTTACTACACATAAAAAGGTCCAGAAGAATATAACAGTTACTTGAATAGGTTAGTTTTTGACTCAATCAATTTTTTAAGGTATTAAGACATAGCATAAACTATAGAAAATTAGCACCTCTGTGATTGTACCAACCCAAAGAATAAACTGGAATTGCCATTTGGACTGCACATTGCAATCCATAATATTGAAACTCTTAAAGCAAATCTACCATCAAAATGAAGCATGATAAGTGAGGTAATCTTCTTATATTTGTTATCCATGGTCTCCTTTCTTCTATGATTACCTTTTAACATTATGCTAATGAGCCAAAAGTGCTTTGGGGGCTTCTCAATGTAGGGACCTGGATTGAGGGTAAGACAGTGTAAAAGCCTGTGGGTTCTGGTAATGAATGCAATGTCCAGCCCAACCCCAAGACTGAGCTATGGTAAGACCATGGAAATGGAGATGTCAGGGTTAGCGCTACTTATCTTACATTATGGTAGAACAGAACACGTGGGTAAGGAGTTCTACAAGTGTAATGACCTTTTTCCCACGTATATTACACATTTATCAGGCCACAATCCTACACAGGGGGAGGTTTCTATGACATTTCCTTTGCAGCACATTAGTAAATCTGCCCAGTGACTAATATTTATGTATAATATTATGTTTGGTGGCACCAGAGTCAGATGTTTGTACATAAAACCAACAACTAAATCATACGAATAAGATAATTATTATATATTAGCAATGAAACTATCAAATTAATTGAATGTATGTTTCCTTCTAACACAGTAAAAGAGAAGAAGAAGAAGAGGAAGATGAAGCAGAAAGTGTAGAAAAGAGAAACTGGAAAGAAACAGCAAAAGAACTTTTGAAAAAGATAGGAGCAAAAGTAGCACAAGTGATATCTGATAAACTAAACCCTGCACCACAATAACAGATGTTACCAAAATACAATGTTCCAGAAAGCATAATTATACTAAGTTATGCCATAAATATATTAAAGCATATTTAACTGACATGATGGTCTGATATATTACATAAATTCAATATACCACGTCCAAACGTATAGGAAAGAGGTATTTATTTCTGTCTGGATTATTAAAAAATGTAAGGCCAGTGATATTGGGATACAATCCCCGCAGAATTTATAGGGAACCCCTCATCAGTTTATATCCCACTAAAATAGAAGAATATATCCTTTCCTTCTTTCATATGAGAGCTCAATCATTTACATGTATGTTTTATGCTGAACACAGCTTTAAGTTTGTGTTTGGTTTAGGGGACCTGAACCCATGCTAATTGGCACGGACAGAACAGTGCAGTTCATGTCCACTCATTACTATACATTACATATATCTGCATCCCAAAATTCCCAAGATATAACATTTTGTAGTTATTATCCCTTGATTTCAGCCCTGCTGTTCAGGATCCCTGTTTATTCACCATTTTGAATGCACATTATGGGGGAGATTTTTCAGTGTTTCCATGACAATTTTCATGGCATAGAAGCACGGATATAATCACAATTTCTTGTGACTACACCACCACAGCGCCATGTGGGCGTGAAGGGGCACAGCCGCCGGCGGAGTGAATGGCATGGTACTTTCCTTCCCTGTGCCTGCGCAATTTTTAAAAAAATCATTGAACGTTCACTGGCGAATGTGTGCAGATTTTTACTGAAAACTATGGCAGCTTAGACCTGGCATAATTTTTGACTGATACATCATGAGGTTTAAGCAGCAACTCTGCAATGCTTTCAGTGGGATGACTGGGAATAGTGCCAAGAATGACATAAATAAGTTATTGTGACCAAATCACTGTCGCACATGGGGGTGTGGGAGAGTCTCTTGGGGGTAAAGTCTGTGGACTTCCTGGACCACCGCTGGAGATGATGGTACTAGCCGCAACCTGGGACCAGAATCTAAGTGGCCCCTGGTCTTCGCCAGAGCCCGCCGCAAAGCAGAATGGTCTTGCTGCGGCGGGAAGCCACCAGGTCGTTCCACAGGTGCAACTAGGCCCGCGGTGGCAGCCAAGGTAGGGAAGCAGGGTAGGCAGGACGTTGTTTAGGCAGGACCTCGGGTAGGCAGGACCTTGGGATGGAAGGACCTCAGGATGGCTTGACCACTGGATGACAGGACCTCAGGATGACCACCGGGATACAAGACCGCCACAGGAACATAGGACGCCACAGGAACACAGGACCGCCACAGGAACATAGGACCGCCACAGGAACACCACAGGAACACACACACGGAGGAAAACTGGGAACACTAGGAAACACAGGAGGGCTTTCACTTCAGGGAATGACTTGAAGATCCGGCAGAGAGTGGAGGGAGGTGCCGGATTATAAGGGCACGCCGGATTAGCCAGTGCCAATTAGAAGGACGCTGGCCGTTTAAATCCTAAAGAGTTGGCGCGCGTGCCCTAGTGAGGATCGCAGCCTAGTCGGGACCGGAGCCGAGCAGGAGCCAGGAGAGGTAAGTCCAGGCCAAGGGAGCAGGGCACCACATTGCGGATGACGAGTGTAGCCACAATCCGCGACATGGATCGCGGGGGCACCCATGACAAACACTATACCATACACATAAATGTATGCCTACAGTTACCATACCATACCATACTGTTTGTCCACAGGCAAGCGTTCAGCTCACAAACACAGGAGCTTTTCTCAAGCCATACATAAATATGTCACCATTGATTCATTCACAATAAAAGAGGTATTACAGGAATATGAACCTCTGATAAGTACCATAAAAGTACTTTATGTTCCACAAAAACAAACCATCAACCAGCTTTGTAAGCAAAAAAAGAACTGTTATGCCACCTGGGAGACGGTGATGCAAAAATGATAGATATTCCTTGTCACAAACCCGACTCACCGGAGTTCACACATGGGGATACCTACTCTATGGAGTCCCATAAGTTAGCCCTTAAGCTCCGCCCACTTCCACAAAATGGCATCCTTACGCTAAATTTACTCCACAGAATCTCAGCACCAGCCAATCCGCACTGCCACCACCCACGAGTTACTTACACAAAGAAGGCCGTAGGCACCTCAACCCCACAGACAATGCACCCTGATGATAACTCAGCACATGCACTCACTACTTACACGATATTACAATGATAAATTCACACACAACATGCAATCGCTTACTACATGGTCTATGTTAATAATGACCTCTGGTAACGTGATTCCCTTCAGAGACTCAGAATCTTTAAGACTACAAGCAAATGCTTATTAAAAAGTTTTAATTTACATAAAAATGCAGTACACTCAAAGAATTAAATTGTCAGATAAAATGAAAAAAGGATTAAAAACAATACACATACAATACTTACAAACAGTTATGGAAAAAGAAACAAAAAATTCTTGCTAGTGGAATAGGAAGAAATTATTTGGCCCGAGGACAGGGCATAAGCATCGATCCGGCCTTCTATTGTCATAGAGTCACTCAGACTGAACACTACTATGTGGCTGCTTCATTAATTTAAGCACAGGTGATTTTTTGACCCCCACCCCTGGCTGTGACGTCACTGTGAGGGGGATTTTTCTATCCCCCTCCCATCAGTGAGCTACTTTTTGGGTCTGGGTTTTTATCAGAACCCCATAACTTTTGATTGGAAGATGGCACAATTGTGCCATGGCTTCCAACCAAACGGGCATGTTATTCCCATTAACCCCATACCAAACTCTGGGTGTCTTAGCCTAATATCAGGGGTGTTCTGCTATTGGCTGCCTTCCATTGCAGCTAATGTTCTGATTTTCGGTCCAGAAGTGTGTCTATACCCCATAACTGTCCTGTGTAACTTGGGACCTATAATTACGAATTATGTCCCAGTTATGGACAGCTATGATATTCCCCTTTGTCTGAATTTGGAGGGAAGAACATGCAGTCTGTGGCTTTTCATCCCCCACTAGCTAGACTACTCTGGCCGAAAGGTGTTAATTTTACCACTTAGGAATACCATGCTTCTCTGATCAAACATAGACTCCCTGGGGTTTTATAACCACCCTGCCAGGCTCATCTTCCTGGCTGGTCTTAAACAAATGGAGCCTAATGATTTATAACAGGCAGAATGAAACACAAAGAAAGAAAAATAAAAAAAAATATATAACAAACAAACTGTGGAGGAGTAATATTATTATCACATTCCCCATATTAGGTTTATTTTGAGGAATTTTGTAAAACGTAAGAAAAAAATATCTAAGTATGGTAACACCGTAATTGTACTGACCCATAGAATAAAAATAAAATTTTTAGCAGGCTATACGGTGAACACCAAAAAAAATTAAGTAAAAAAATCAATTTCATAATTGATGCTTTTCTACTCCTCCACGCCCAAAAAGTTAATATGTTTTCAACAATAGGGGATACTAATCCCAAAATAGTATCACTGGAAAATACATCTCATCCTCCATAAAAATTGCCCACAGTTGGCCCCACTAACAGAAAAACTAAATTTTTATAGCCTACAAAAAGGCGTCAATGTCTATAGGACAAAACTGGCAGCTGTAGGGCAGGTGTCTACATACTCAGGAGGAATTGCTAAACAAATTTTAACCCCTTGACGCTCTGCGTCATATCAGTATGGTGCAGAGGTGCGGGGGGCTATGAAGAGGGCTGAGCCCTCTTCATACACAGGTGGCGTTTGTTATATATTGCAGCGAACCCCCACCACTAATGACCATGGTTGGTGCTTGCACCGATTGCGGTTATTAACCCTTCCGATGACGCATTTAAAAGACAGATGCGCATGGGAGCCGCCATCTTGGATTCAATTGAAACATGGGGGGGGGGGGGGGGGCGGCGATTGGTTGCCATGAAAAAAAGGAAAAAAAAAGGAAAAAAACATAAAAGTTCAAATCGCCCCCCTTTCCCTAGAACTAATATAAAATGTAATAAACAGTACAAAATCAGAGACACAATAGGTATCGCCGCATCCCAAAATGCCTGCTCTATCAAAATATAAAAACGATTGCCGGTGATGAACCACTTAACGGAAAATAGCGCCCAAATGTTGAAACGCGACTTTTAAACCATTTTACATCACATAAAAAATGGAATATAAAGTGACCAAAATATTACACAGACCTCAAAATGGTAGCAATTAAACCTTTGGCTCATTTTGCATAAATGACACCTAATACAGCTATGTACACCAAAGTATGAATAAGTTATTAGTGTTTGAAGATGGCAATTTTTTTTTCTTTTTCATACACATAGTTTCACTTTTGAAAATGTGTTAAAACGCATTAAAACCTATATAAATTTGGTTCACCATGATTGAACTGAACCAAAGAATAAAGTAGTACACAGCATTGAATAATAAATAAAGTGACGGAGAAGTAAAATTAGTTTTGCACACAATAAGCCCTCACACAGCTCTATAGGGGGTTTCTAATGTTATATATATCAAATTTCATTAAAAACCATAATGATCCCCCCAAAAAATCTATTCTGAAATCTCCTTAAAAATACAGAAAACCGATGTTTGTAAGCCATGTGACACCAAAATAACAGAGGTGACAGAGGACCTCTGTAAAGCCAAAATTGAATTAAAAGGAAGACAGAAACACAAGTGCAAACGTTCACTAAGAAAATAGAGAAACGACTTCTCTCCATTCAAGCGGATATCAAGGATCGCGAACGCGATAAGTACATCCGGGACAAGCAGGACTTTGACATCAGGAGAATTTTCGACTGGGGTTCTCGTTGCCAAAAAAAGTTAAAAAATGCTTTGCAAGAAAGAAGCAAAAAGAATACTGGACAAGAGACTCGGAATCGAGCTCCTCAGAAGAGTCCACCAATCCCAGTGGCAAACAGGTAGAATGGAAACCAATAAGAGGGAAAAGGTCCCTTTCGGAGAACAACCAGGAGAGGCAAAGAAGAAACACAAGCAGGAAAAGAAAGCAAGTGTCATGAAAACAATAACAGAAGAAGAAGAGGAGACAACCGTTATAAATATTACAGACTTTAACTTAAATGATGAATGTATGTCTGGCCTCAATTTTGGCCTGGTACAAAACTTTTACCAGGTCAACTTTGAAGGAAATCTCAGAAAGAAAAATTCCAGAGAAAGTAGAAATTTCCATTGATATAGGACCACTGGGATTCTTTGTCCATAAACCCCCCCCCCCCCCCCGATGCAGAGGAAACTGAATGCCTGCTGGCTTTACCGGAATCTAAGACCATTCAACCTAACAATCCTGACCCATTTAGAGGTGGTAATTTGTTAACTTTCAATCCCCCTGTCACAATAGGCAGTTCCTTTGATATTTTCCAACAGAGGGTTGTACAAGACATTAAAGCACTTGTGTATAAAAATGACAGTGACAACATCTCAAAATAGAAAGGGCAGCAATTTAAATGGTTAAAAAAGAACAAAGATATAATAATAAAAAGGGCGGATAAAGGGGGTAGCATTGTAATCATGACCCGTGAGAAGTATGTAAAGAAGCAGTATGCCAGTTTAAAAACACAAAGAATTATGGACAGTTACTATCCTACCCCACTCAAAAAATAAAAACAAAATTGAGCACTCTTCTGAGAGACTATGTCTACAAAGGAGTTATCTCCCCACTCACCGCAGAAAAATTATTACCACACTTCCCACAAAAACCGGGATGGTATTTCCTACCAAAGATACATAAGTCTTTAACCCCTTAAGGACGCAGCCTGTTTGCACGTTAAGGCTCGCTACTTTTTTTTTAAATTTGACCAGTGTCTCTTCCTGTGGTAATAACTTTTCAACGCTTTAAGATATATCTGTGATTTTGAGATTGTTTTCTCGTGAGACATTGTAGTTTATGTTAGTAGTGTCATTTCGGTGATCCGTTCCTTTTTTAATGACTATTTTCAAAGTTTCAAATGTTATACTTTTTAGACAAAAAGTGATACCACAAATTTTTTTTGATAGAAACCTTTTACCATTGGTCTTCTTTTTATATCCATTATTTGTTTTAAGTTTCCATTTTTTTTATGGATGTGAGAATGTTTGAAGTTTTAGTAGCAACTTCTCAGATTTTCTTGAAATTTGAAAAATGCTAACTTTTTGGTGATCAATTTAGTTTGGAAGTGCCCTATAAAGGCTTATGTACTATATACCCCCACAAGTAACAGAACCTAACATCTCAACCTATTCAAATCAGCATTTAAGAAGTCTGTTAACCCTTTAATTATTTTTCCAGAAGCATATGAAAATGGAGTGGAAATTTTGAAATTTACATTTTTTATTTCAATCTTTCTAATTTAGCCCTAAAATGGATACATTCAGAAGGAATTTGAGGTAAATATATATCCCTAATTTCTTGACCTGCTTCTTCCGAGTACGGCAATACCAGACATGTGGATGTCAGCTGCTGGTTCCCCGCACAGTGATGTCCAGAACAGAGTTAGCGATACTGGGAATTTGGAAGGCCAATGTGGCTGCAAATATTTTGTGGTGCCACAGTGTAATTGAAGAGCCCCTGAAGTAAAAGTACAATAGAAAACCCCCCAAAATGTCACCATTTCGGAAAATAGAGCCCTCAAAGAATTTATTGGTGGTTGTGGTGAGCATTTTAACCCCCAACACGCTGGTCAAAATTGAATGCAAAGTAAATGGTGCAGAGTAAAAATTGCGTTTTTATCTCAGAAATGTCATTTTAGTGCCTCATATACTGTGCCCAACCCATGCCACTTTAGACAAACACCCCAAAAATCATTCTGCGGGTTGTCCCGAGTACGGCAATACCACACATGTGCCAATAATTTACAGACTGGGCACACAGCAGGGATGAGAACGGAAGGAGTGAAATTTTGATTTTCCAGCTCCGTTTTCACACGTTTGGATTTGGAGTGCCATGTCATGTTGGCAGGGCCCGTGAGGTGCCAGTGCAATAGAAACCCCCAATAAATGATACCATTACGGAAACTAGACCACTCAAAGAATTTATTGGTGGTTGTGGTGAGCATTTTAACCCCCAACACGCTGGTCAAAATTGAATGCAAAGCAAATGGTGCAGAGTAAAAATTGCGTTTTTATCTCAAAAATGTCATTTTAGTGCCTCATATACAGTGCCCAACCCATGGCAATTTAGACAAACACCCCAAAAATCATTCTGCGGGTTGTCCCGAGTACGGCAATACCACACATGTGCCAAGTAGTGAACCCATTTTGGAAAGGGCACCCCTCAAAGAATGTATGTAGGCTTGTATGAGCATTTTAACCCCCAACACGCTGGCCAAAATTGAATGCAAAGTAAAGGGTGCAGAGTAAAAATTGTGTTTTTATCTCAAAAATGTCATTTTAGTGCCTCATGTACTGTGCCCAACCCATGCCACTTTAGACAAACACTCCAAAAATCATTCTGCGGGTTGTCCCGAGTACAGCAATACCACACATGTGCCAATAATTTACAGGCTGGTCACACGGCAGGGGTCAGGACGAAAGAAGCACAATTTAGGTTTTCAAGCTTCGTTTTCACTAGATTGGTAATGGGGGGTACCCCAGAGGTACCAGTACAATAGAAACCCCCAAGTAGCGAACCCATTTTGGAATAGGGCACCCCTCAAAGAATGTATGTAGGCTTGTATGAGCATTTTAACCCCTAAGGTGCTGGCTCAAATGTAATACAAAGTGAGTAGTGCAGAGAAACAATTGTATTGCAATTTATCAAATATGCCATTGAAGTGACAAAAGTATTTTGCCCAACTCATGCCACTGGGGAAAAGCACATCAAAAATCATTCTGCGGGTTACCCCGGTTAGGGCAATACCCCATAGGAGGCAATAATCTGTAGGATGGAGACACGGCAGGGCTGAAAAGGGAATAACTTGTTGGAGCACAGACATTGTACTTTTTTTTTTTTTCTTTTTGGCATCATGAAAGATTTGTAGATGCCAATAGGGGCCAGTACAGTAGAAACCCCTAAGAACTGACCCTATTTTGGAAACTACACCCCTCCATGAATTAATCTAGGGGTATAGTTAGCGTTTTAACCCCACAGGTGGACCCCTGAAAAGTGCATAATGGATAGTGCATAGTAAAAAATATCCATTATGTCATTTTGTGCCCAGCTGCTGCCATGGGAGACAAACACCCTAAAAATCATGATGCATGTTTTCCCGGGTAAAGCATACGGGGCAGTAATCTACAGGCTGGGCACATGGCAGGGCTTAGAAGGGAAGGTGCGGCATGCGGCATGATGTATAAGCTGTGCGTCAGGGTAACAACAGGGTACTCTAAAAATCCAGGGATGTATGATAAATTCGGAAGCAATCTTTCATACATAACCCTGGTTTTTCTGGGCATGTCTCACAGTGATGCTTCCTTCCATATGCCGAATGCTTCCTTCCGAATGCCATTTTTGGAGCACACCCTGCACCTCTTTTGTGACCTTCCCTTGCTGGCTGTTTGGGGAACTACTCCTGGAAAGTGCTGCCCTGGTACAATACGTGATGTGGCCTCACTTCCAGATGTGCTAGCACTCCCCCCTTCCTGGTCTCCAAAAAGAAAGTACTTTATTACCACCTCTTGAAATTCCAGGAAAGTTCCCCTCTGGCCGGCATATCGATGCAGCACATAAGCATTATACAATGCCATCTGCATGATGTGCACGGCCAGCTTCTTGTACCACACCCTCGACTTCCGCATGGCATTATACGGCTGAAGCACCTGGTCAGACAAGTCCACCCCTCCCATGTATTTGTTATAATCTAAAATACAGTCTGGCTTGGGGGTTTCTGTACTGGCACCTCGTACTGGGACAGGGGTGGTGGTGTGCTCATGTATTGTGGTTAATACAAGGACCTCTCTCTTGTCCTTGTACTTAACACACAATACAGAGTCGCTGCATAGTGCCCTGCTTTCGTGCCTTTTAAGTTTTTGCCCAAGCAGCGACTTAGGGAGACCTCTCTGATTTCTGCATACAGTGCCGCATGCCGCAGTATTTATGGAAGTGAGGCACTTGAACAGGGTGGTGCTGGTGTAGAAATTGTCCAGGTAGAGGTGGTAGCCCTGGTCCAGCAGTGGGTGCACTAAATCCCACACTATCTTCCCTGTAGCACCCAGGAAGGGGGGGCATTCTGGGGGCACTATAGTGGAGTCCTTCCCTTCATATACCCTCAACTTGTATGTGTACCCTGATGAACTTTCGCACAGCTTATACATCTTCACACCATACCTTGCCCTCTTATTGGGCAGGTACTGGCGGAAGTGAAGTCTCCCTTTGAATTGTACCAGGGACTCGTCTATGCTCACATGTTTGGCGGGGGTATATGCCTGGGCAAACTTGGCACTAAAATGATCTAATATGGGCCTGACCTTAAATAACCGATCATAACTGGGGTCACCTCTGGGTGGGCACTGTGTGTTGTCAGTGTAGTGCAAAAACTTATGGATGGCTTCAAAGCGCATCCTGCTCATTGCCATGCGGAACATGGGGGTGTGGTACAGTATATCTGTGCTCCAGTAGTCCCTGATTGAAGGCTTCTTTACTATCCCCATAAGGAGTATTATGCCCCAATACTTGTGCATCTTTGCTGCAGTGACAGGGGTCCACCTGTAGGGTTGTGCATAAAAGGAAGTGGGGTTTTGGGCAATATGCTGTGCAGTGTAGAGATTTGTCTGAAATATAATAACATTCAGCAGCTCCTCATCAAAAAAAAACTTTAAAAAGTCCACAGCTCTGAGCCCTGTTGTGTCAAAGTTAATTCCAGGATGGCCCAAAAAGTCAGGGACCTGAGGGGTATAATTATCTGGGGTTACCCATGTGGGGTCAGTGGAAGCCCCAGACGCTTCTCCTGCAGAAGTCCCAGGCACTTCTCCTGCAGAAGTCCCAGGCACTTCTCCTGCAGAAGTCCCAGGCACTTCAATCGCAGAAGTCCCAGGCACTTCAATCGCAGAAGTCCCTGGAACCCTATGGTGCCTTATTGGGGGTCCTTCCAGGTCACTGGAAGATGAGCAGGAGGATGATGATAGGTAAAAGGGGACATCATCCCCACTAGCTGATTCGGTGTCAGAGGCAAGCATGTTATATGCCTCCAACACGGTGTACGTCTTCTGAGACATGGCACACCAAAAAATAGAGAACTAGAAAAAATAGATAATGTGCACCAAACTACACGGATAAACCGTCTAGCAGGCACACAAAAAAAAAAAATATAATGCACACCAAACTACACGGACAAGCCGCACAGATGGCACACACAAAAAATAATGTGCACTAAACTACACAGACAAGCCGCACAGATAGCACACAAAAAAAAAAAAGATAATGCGCACTAAACTACACGGACAAGCCACACAGATGGCACACAAAAAAAATAATGCACACTAAACTACACGGACAAGCCGCACAGATAGCACACAAAAAAAAGATAATGCACACTAAACTACACGGACAAGCCGCACAGATAGCACACAAAAAAAAAAGATAATGCACACCAAACCACACGGACAAGCCGCACAGATGGCACACACAAAAAATAATGCGCACTAAACTACACGGACAAGCCGCACAAATAGCACACACAAAAAATAATGCGCACTAAACTACACGGACAAGCCGCACAGATAGCACACAAACAAAATTATGCGCACTAAACTACACGGACAAGCCGCACAGATAGCACACAAAAAAAAAAGATAATGCACACCAAACCACACGGACAAGCCGCACAAATGGCACACACAAAAAATAATGCGCACTAAACTACACGGACAAGCCGCACAGATAGCACAAAAAAAAAAAAATATGTGCCTAAACTACACGGACAAGCCGCACAGATAGCACACACAAAAAAAAGGTAAAGCACACCAAACTACACGGACAATCCGCACAGATAGCACACAAGAAAAAAAAATAATGCACACCAAATCACACGGACAAGCCGCACACAGATGGCACACACAAAAAAATAGCTAAGTGCACCCAACTACGGGTACACCTACGGCGCTCTAGAAAAAATATCACCATGCACCGAAAAAAAAACCTATGTGAACCGCGCAAAAAGGCGCTACAAATGCACCTAGCTTGCCCTAAGCAAACTAACTACTGCTAAAGATTCTGTGCAGCGCTATTCACACGGGCGACTGAAAAGTGCGTCAGTGCAGAACAACGCTATACAGCACACTGAAAAGTGCGTTTGGGTATAAGGACAGACAGGGAAAAACGGAAGTAGACGTGGGATCAACCAAGGCGATACACGGGAACACACAGGAACAGGAAAAAAAACAGATAGGGATAGGGATTT
The DNA here is from genome assembly GCA_019512145.1 of Engystomops pustulosus. NCBI lineage: Eukaryota > Metazoa > Chordata > Amphibia > Anura > Leptodactylidae > Engystomops > Engystomops pustulosus. The sequence goes on along the minus strand of CM033642.1, from coordinate 204,781,683 downwards.
GTAGGGAGCAATAAGGATCAGATAAGGATCAGAACACTATTTATAGTGTAAAAGTGTATTTTGGTGCACACAGTAACGCTCTTTCTCTCTCCAGCGATAACAACCAAAATGGTGCCGCTGGACTGGAGGAAGGAAGGGGCTAAAAACAAGTTTTTTAGCCTAAAATCACTGTAATTGGCCAGTCAGGTTTGACTGGCCAATCACACGATCGGCGGAGGGACCGATTTGATTGGTGGGGACGGAGACAGGAACTCCTCCTGCCTCTGTCAACCAAATCTCATCCCGATGTCACCACGTCTCGCGACTGGTGACAATTTAAAATCCTATGCGCTCGCGCAGTAGTAGTGTACTGCGCTGAGCGCTAATAGGGAAGCTGCGCAGGTACAGCTACAGCGCGGAGCGCAAGGGGTTAATGAAGTGAGCGAGCACTAAAATGCTCGAGTTCTCGTTATCGAGACCACTTCCCGATGCTCGAGTGCTCGAATCGAATAACGAAACCCCATGAAGTCAATGGGAGACTCGAGGATTTTCAATGGGGACCAAGGGTCTGAAAGGGAAGCTTGGCCAAACACTGGAAACCTCAGAAAATGATGGAAGCACCATGGAAATGGACAGGAACAGCAGGAACAGATGCATGGATGCCTCTGAGGTGCTTAATCGCACCATTATGCCAAAATTATGGGCAACAGCATGGCCATGACAGAGTGACCGAATGAGGCTAGATAGCATTAAAAACATCCATAATTGACCTGACACTATAGAAGACGGCATGCAGAGGCAGCAGCGCGCTGGCTAGGAGTGTCACGGCGACGATACCCTAAATGGATCAGGCTTCAAACCAATGGGTGGCAGAGCAGGAGGAACAAGGAGGTGAGCAAGAAGCTCTGAAATGATTTCCATTGTGAACAAAAGGTTGACGTATATTTGTCGATAACACAGCATGTGGCGACATAGTGAACAAGAGTCCATAAAGTATTGGTGAAACACCCGAAAAATGGGCTGACAAAGTCCATTTGATAAGGGGTAGATACATGTGGAGGGCAGCCATGGAGACGATTCCATGATAAGAGTGACAGTATGGGGCATCCATATTGCGTGCCTATGATTGCAACTTCAGGTCTCCAGCATTGCAGCGGCAGAGCACCGAGTTCCATAGTATTCTGGTGAAACACCCGAAAATTCGCCTGACACAGTTCGTTTGATAAGGGGATGATGTGCTATATATTCTCGCGCTCCAGCGGCTGGGGTATAGAGAGTTGAAGTACGCTGGAGACATTGGTGGACGCTGTGTAGGATCGTGGAGGCGAAATGGACAGGAAACAGCAGGGCAGTATGCATTGATGCCTCTCGGCTGCCTAATCCTGGGGTGGAGCTGGCGGTCCGCTGCTAGGCGAGCTTTCGCCTGGTACCAAGCCCCTGTCTCTCGGCTCCTCCCCACCCAAAATGGGCCTGGGGGCCAGAAGCGTTTAAATTGAAAAAATTATAATTTTCAAAGCAGGCGGGTCGTTTGAAATTTCATCTATGGAAAATGGAATCGATACGGTTCTATTTTTATAGTTTTTTCGGAAATGGTTCCATGATTAAGAGCGACAGTATGGAGCATCCATATTGCACTGCTATGATTGCAACTTCAGGTGTCCAGCTTGGCTGCGACAGATGCGCCGAGTTCCAATATATCTGGTGAAACACCTGAAAATCTGATGACACAGTCGTTTGATAAGGGGACGATATATGGAGGCAGTAAAAAGTAGTAGATTAAAGGGTGCTGCAGTTAAAAATAGTAGTTGGATTGGGATGGAGCTGGCGGTCTGCTGCCAGGCGAGCTTTGCCTGTCCAAGCCCCTGTCTCTCGGCTCCTCCCCAACAGCCTTCTAAGAAGCTTTGTATAAGATAAAGAAGTAGTGTTTTTATAAGTTTGGGTATGGCGGGTGAGGGGAATGTAAACAGATGCGCAAGAAGCGCTGAAATAATATCGGTAAATGATAAAAGTTTGCAGTATATTTGTGGATAACAAAGCATCGGTGGCGACAAAGTTAACAAGTTGATGTGGAAGCCTGAAAACAACCCAAAATTCTGCCTGAACCAGCTCGTTTGCTATGGGGACGATGTATGGAGGCAGCTATATGGACGAATTGGGAGGCAGTTATGGAGATGATGTGTGAGGTAGCAATGGAGACAACGTGTGGAGGCAGCTATAAAGACGACGTGTGGAGGCGATGTATTGAAGACAATTAAATTTGGATAGTGCCTATATGTGGCAGTCAAAAAAAGTTTCAAACCAAGAGAGCAGGTAGGTGGTCCTCCAGAAAATTTAATAGATTGAGTGCCGTATGTTGCACTCCAAAAAATTGTTAAAAACGAGGGACGCGGGTAGGTGCCCTCAGAAAAATTAAATACATAGAGTACATAGCTGAGCCAGTTGGCCCTGTCAAAAAAGCCGTTCCTCTGCTTTAGTGTACAAAGAGGAGGAGAAGGAAGGAAATGAGGAGGAGGAGTGCATACATTATTCAGGTTGAGCTTCTTTCACTGGTGGAGATGGAAATCCTGAGAAATCCAGGCTTTATTCATCTTGAAGCGTCAGCGCTGTCAGTCGACAGGCGTGTGTACGTTATCGGTGATGATGCCACCAGCTGCACTGAAAACCCGCTCAGACAACACGCTGCGGCAGGGCAGGCAAGAACCTCCCGGCGTACCAGCGCCAGTTCGTGCACATGTCCAGCTTTGAACCCAGTAGTTGTAGGGAGCTGTGTGATCATTTAGGACGATGGTATGGTCAGATACGTACTCCTCACCATCTTTCTGTAAGATCAGCCCCTATCTGCGAGACTGGGGACAGGTGCCAGTGTCTGTGGTGGGACATAAATGGCAAAGGCCTTGTAAAGCGTACCCCTGCCAGTTGCTGGACAAGCTGCCCGCTCGCCTACTCTTCCGCTACTTGTCCCGCAGAAGTACACCTCTGCCGCTAGCGCTGTCAGAAGGGAGTATGTTTCAGCTGTGCACCAGGGCCTGCTGGTATTCATGCATTCTCACATGCTTTCTCTCAGGGATGAGAGTGGAACGATTTTGCTGTACCGTGGGTCCAGGAGAGTGAACACCCAGTAATCGGTGTGCTGGAATAAATTCTTTGAACGCGAGGGTCACGGGATAGGCAGCCTAGCATGAAATCTGCCATATGCGCCAGGGTCCCAACTCGCAAGAATTCCATCCCCTCACTGGCCTGACTGTGCATCTTCTCCTCCAACTCTTTCTTCTGCCCATACACGCAAACAGTGAAGGTCTGAGCAATGCTCCCCTCTTCTGTCTCGCCAAACATTCTCCTCCTCTTCCTTCTCATCCTCCTCACCTCCTCCGATATGCGCTGAGAAACAGACCTGAGGGTGCTTTGGCTATAACAAGGGAATCTTCTTCCCCCGTCTTTGTGACGAGCGCAAGCTTCTGACTTCATGCTGGCCAGAGAGGTTTTTCAACAGGCCAAGCAGCGGGATGGTGAGGCTGATGATGGCGGCATCGCCACTGACTATCTGTGGTGACTCCTCAAAGTTACTCAGCACCTGACAGATATCAGACATCCACGTCCACTCCTATTGTAGACTTGAGGAAGCTGACTGACTGACTACCAGTTCTGGTGGAAGTTGACATCATGGCAGTCTACAATCACTCTGCACTGCTGGTAAACTCTGGAAACATGGTTAATGTTGAATTCCACCTCATGGGCACGTCGCACAACAGTCGGTGAGCGGGCAGTGAGCGGCGCTGCGCTGCCCATGAGAGTGGGCACAGATGCGGCGCACCTTCGTGAGCAAAAAGACAGATTGGGTGATGTCTTGAGGAACCGCTGAATATGAGATTTAACACATGGGCCAGGCATGGCACATGTGTCAGTCTGCCGAGTTGCAGAGCCGCCACCAAGTTACGGCCGTTGTCACACACAACCATGCCTGGCTTCAGGTTCAGCGGTGCCAGCAAGATCAGTTGCGCCGTGATGCCCTGTAATAGCTCTTGGGCGGTGTGCCTTTTTTTCGCCTAGGCTCAGTAGTTTGAGCACCGCCTGCATCGCTTAGGACGGCACGCTGCTGTGCCTAGAGCTACCGACTGATGGCGCCATGCTCACGGATGGTAATTCGGAGGAGGAGGTGGGAGGGGGTGGGAGGAGGAGGAGGCATAGTAGGCCTGAGAGACCTGGACTGAGGTAGGCCCGCAATCCTCGCGTCGCAGTATATGACCAGACCCCAGGGTCAGACTTGGTCCCAGCCTCCACCAAGTTACACCAATGTGCCGTCAGCGATATTAGCGGCAGCACTCGTCACGTGTCCGTGGTCAGGTGGACCTTGTCAGAAATGGCGTTGGTCAGGGCAGGATAATGTTGTCTGACACGTGTGGTGCAGGGTGGGAGGCACATCGGGAAAAGTAGTGGCGGCTGGGGACCGAATACCAAGGGGCGGCCGCCGCCATGAGGTTTGCGAAAGGCCTCGGTCTCTACCAGCCTATAGGGCAGCATCTCCAGGCTAAGTAGTTGATGTGGACGTTGAGGGCTTGGGCGTGTGGGTGGGTTGCACTGTACTTCCTTTGCGTTCAGCGTTGGGGTAAGGAGAGCTGAACGCTGTGCATGGAGACATTGGTGGATGCTGTGGAGGATCGTGGAGCGAAGGTTGTGGTTTTCGCACGGGAGGTGTTTTGGGCCGGGGTCCTGGGCAGGGGGCTGACTAGCAGAGGCAGCAGATGACACACGGGGAAGGAGCAGTGGTGTGCCTGGCCGGAGGTGAACGGCCTTGGTTCCATTGAGGGGGTGTTTAGCATCATATCGCTGGCCATACTGGTGGTGGTTAAGCTGGTGGGGTGGAACCCTGCTGATCCTGGTGGGGCACAGGTTGCACACCACAGTCGTCGGTCATCCGGTGTTTCTTTAAAGAACCTCCAGACTTCCGAAAATCTAGCCCTCGCCACGGGAGCTTCACTACGTGAAACATTTGGCGCTGATGCACCTGCTCTGGCCCTGCCTCTCCGTCTGGCCCCACCACTGCCTCTTCCAACATTTTCTCGTAGAGGACTCTCCTCCGTCTCAGAAGCACTGTGTTCACCTGGCCTATCAACTCAGCTTGGGTCTGTCACCTCATCGTTCTCCGATCCCTCAGTCTGCTCCCCCCTCGGACTTCCTGCCCTGACCACCACTGTCTGACAACCGTGTCTCCTCATCGTCCGACACCTCTCTTTACACACTTCTTCCTCTACGTCAAGAATGTCATCATCACCCACAGAAGCGACCGTGGAAACCTGGGCATCGGAGAAAAAAGCTCAGCAGCAACCGGACAAGTGGTTTGTGACTGTGGGAAGGGTCCAGAAAAAAGTTCCTCAGAGTATGCCGGTTCAAATGCCAAATTTTCCGGAGGGGGGCAGACTGGGGGGAAGGAGGCTGAGGTGAAGGAGTGTATGATTCGGTGACATGGGTGGACTGCGTGGAAGAGACTGGTGGACAAATGGCTAGAAGCATTGTCCGCAACACGACATCACCTGTTCGCACTGTTCTGGCCTCAACAGTGCTTACCACAAGTCCCAGTAATTTGAGACATGAGACCTAGGGAGTGTAACTCTGTGGGTTCCCTGCTCCCTCATCAGCAGGTGGTGTCTCCACCGCCCGGGACACGGCCTCTGACCCCTGCAGTAATGGTATGCCACCCCTCGTCCTCTACCCCTAGCCCTCGGGTTAACATTTTCAAAATAAAGTGTAAACTGTAAAATTTTTTTGTGTTTTTTGTGTTTTGTTTTTTTAAGATAACAATGCTACCTATTGTATGGCTAGTTTCTAACCTACACTGACAGCACACAACAGGATTTGTGTCGTGTCTGATGACTTTTAGTTTTGAAAAAGAAAAAAAAGAAAAGAAAAAAGAGACTGTGCCTAATTCAATCAAAACCTAATAAATGGTCCCACTTAGGTGTTTGAGATGGATATGTGTGTCACAAGAGCTAAATAATGTTCGCAAGTCTCCTGCAATTCCTCACAATATGGTACTAGCTGCACTACTAGTGCCAGCAAGGCCAGCCACAACAAATCAACAAAAATATTATATTGTGACAGGACAGGGAAAAGTGTTGAATGGTGTGTATGTTTCCCTAGGTTTCTGTCCTCCACTATCTAGGGAGCCAAAACTGGTCTGGAAGACCTCGGTGCTGCAGTTTGGAGTGTAGGGCTTGGTCCCTACCTGCTCAGCCACTCCAGGTGATTGGGGCTAATCACCAGCAGCTTGAGATGTGTTGCTTTTAAAAAGTCAGAAGATACACAAGAGGAGGCGCTCTCTCGCTCCTGGGAAAACCTATGTGAGTTGCCAATTGGCTGTGGTTGGGAAGCTGTACAGTAGGTACAGTTTCTTGGTAGTGAGGAAACTACTGTATTGTATAGTTAGTGGCCAGACGGCCTAGGATTTTATTTCTGTATTGTTTTTGTTTTGCCATTTTTCCGGCTTGAAGTTAATAAAACTGTTGAGGCCAGTTGACCCAACTTGTCTGGAGTGAGTGACTGCGTTGTGCCAAAAAGTGCTTGTCTATCCCAGGAGACGGCGATCCCCGAGCTAATCCGTTACAAATGGTGGAGGCTGCGCTGGCACAAAATCCAGCAAGTTGAATGTCATGGGTTAAGTCTGCTGCTATTGCAAATTCCAACTCTACAGACATGGGAGGACATATTAAACAGCTGATGCAGACTAACATTCAGCTGCAACAAGCCAATGCACAGCAGACAAGTGACAAATGCACAGCAGTATGAGGCCTTCAGAGAACAGCAGGTGATAAACAGAGATCTGATGGAACAGATTTAAAGTGCTGTCTGGAAAGACCCAAGTTCAGGCCCAAAGTGTCTCTGCTAGGAAAAGAGTGAGCCTCTCTCAAAAAGTGACCCCTGAGGATGATGTGGAAGCTTCCTCACCATATTTGAAAGAGCGGCATTGCAGGAGAATCTTCCAGCCGACCAGTGGGCGGATGTCGTGGCTCATTCCTCAGTGGTGAGTCCCGAAAGCCTACTTTGATTAAGTGAGCAGGATGCCAGACAGTTCCCTAAACTGAAAGCTGAAATTCTTGCGTCTTGGAGTTACACAGGCTGTCAGAGCACAGCGGGTACATACCTGGACATTTCAGTTGGATAAACTAGTAAGGTCCCAAATGTATGACCTGTTTCATCTGGCTAAAAAGTGGCTGCAGCCTGAGCTCGCTTCAGCATTACAAGTCGTGGAAAAAGTGGTCCTGGACAGGTTTATTAGAGCCTTACCAGTTCGGATTCAACGCTGTGTGGGACAAACAGAGCTCAAAGATGTGGATCAGCTAGTGGCCTGGTGTGTGGAACGATATGTAAATACAGAGGACTATCTACGTGACGCTCTTCTTCCAGGCAACCCCAAGGAACCAAAGACCTCTGACTTGGTAAGATGTGTCCTAATGTTAAGGGGGGTAAAACAGGCCAAGAAAGTAGTAACTGGGACTGACTTTGTAGCTAGGCCATCAAGCCCAGCTAGTGGACAATAAGTGGAAAGAACATGTTTGTTGGCGTTGTCAAGGACTGGGTCATGTGGCTGCCAACTGTCCCCTTGTGGATGAGCCTATGGAGTGTGATAGTGGGCGGAGAAAATCTTGTTTGCTAGACCCGCCTACTCTGCCTCATTTTCTCCAAATGTAGAGCGACAAACTGCCACATGGTTCTTGAAGGACATTCGTTGATGCTTTGCTGGACTCGGGTAGTTTGGTGACTCATCAATGCCAGCTGGTGAACACTAACAAACTGCAAAACAAGCAGATGGGTGTCATCTGTATACATGGGGATACCAGAGAGTACCCCACTGCTATAGTGTCAGTGATAAACTCCATGTGGGACAGTGAGCCATGAAGTAGGAGTTGTAAAGTCTTTAATGCATAATGTTGGTGGGATGTGATTTTCATTGTTTTGGCAGCTGTGGGAAATGCTAAGAGGGATGTTCCTAATGAAAATATGTCTTTTGTAGGCCCCATCCCACTAAGTGATCCTGACCCTGTGCAAGCTGTAGGGTAAACGCGGGTGAAACGGAGGGTTTTCCCTCGGACGTATTGCTGGAGATATAGAAGGAAAACGCTGAAGAAATGGTCTCCTGATTTGCCAGTCTCCAGCGATAATTTGGGACTGCCCAACTCAGGGATCCTACATTAACTCATGCACGAGAGAGTTAAAAGTAATAAATGGGGCACCCACAGAACCTGGGGTGGATAAAATATTTCCTCATTTTGCAATGGAAAATAATTTGCTTACAGGGTGGATGAGGTGGGTGGGACATATGTTGAACAACTTGTGGTTCCAAAATCAATCGTAGAAAGGTAATGGATCTAGCCCACTCACATGTGCTAGGTGGTCATTTTTGCATAGAAAGACAAAAGCCGTACTTGCAAAGGTTTTTTGGCCGGGATGCATAAAGAGGTAAAAGAGTATTGTGACTCTTGCCCAAGGTGTCAGTTACACAACCTGTACCAAATTTAGGAGTCCCTTGGTGCCCCTGCCAATCATTGAAACTCCCTTTGAGAGAATTGCAATGGACCTGGTAGGTCCTTGGTTAAGTCCGCTAGAGGTTACCAGATATTCTTGTAGGTGTTGATTACGCTACACGCTATCCAGAAGCAATCCCTCTAAGGAAGACTTCAGCAAAATGATTGCAAAAGAATTGTTTCATATGTTTACACGTACAGGGTACCTAAAGAAATACTACAGACAGGGGAACCGTTTATGTCCAAAGTCACCAAGGAGTTGGTAAACTGTTGAAGATAACTCACTTGCGTAATCAGTTTACCATCCCCAACCGATGGTTTAGTAGAGAGGTTCAATAAGACCTTAAAGGGAATGCTTAAAAAGGTTGTCGCACAGGATGGTAGGATTGGGATTGTCTTCTCCTTATCATGTTGGTGTGAGGGAGGTACCACAAGCCTACAGGCTTCTCCCCATTTGAGTTGGTGTATGGGAGACAGCCGGGTCTTTTGGATATTGCCAAAGAGACTTGGGAACATGAGGCCACCCCTACAAAAGGTAATTGAGCACATAGCCGATGCAAGACAGAATGGAGAGAAAATAATGCCCCTGGTTAAGAAACACTTACAGAAAGCCCAAGAGAACCATCCCGGGTATATAACAGGTCTGCCAGAGTTAGGACTTTTAATCCCGGGTGATAGGGTCTTGGTTCTCGTTCCTACAGTGGAAAGCTATTTCTAGCTAAGTGGCAAGGGCCCTATGAATTGTAGAAAAAGTGGGAGAGGTAGTAAATTATCGTGTGCACCAGCCAGGAAAACGTAAGCCCTACCAGATTTATCATGTAATATAATTAAGCCTGGAAAGAAGGGAGGTATTGGTAGCGGTTAACAATACTGGTAAAAAGGAGGGTGTTCCAGGGTACCAGAGGTTTAAAATTCCTGACACCATTATCATGTGCTCAAATCCAAGAAGTAAGGAGTTTGTAGAAAGCAATAGGGATTGTGTTTTCTGACTTGCCAGGAAAAACAAATGTTATTAAACATGACATCATAACAGAGCCAGGGGTCAGAGGTGAACCAAAAGCCCTACAGGGTACTGAGGCCAAACGTAAGGCGATTGCAGATGAAGTGCAAATGATGCTCCAAACTGGGAGTTATAGAGGAATCGCACAGTGACTGGTCTAGTCCTATAGTCCTTATCCCAAAACCTGATGGTACCCTGCGGTTCTGCAATGATTTTAGGAAATTGAATGCAGTATCAAAGTTTGATGCATATCCCTGCCTCGAGTAGACGAGTTAATTGATCGTGTTGGTAACGCCAGGTATTTCACTACTTTAGACCTTACAAAAGGTTACTGGCAGTACCATTGACAGAGCAGGCCAAAGAGAAAACGGCCTTTAGCACTCCTGATGGCCATTTCCAGTATGTGGTTCTTCCATTTGGGTTGCATGGGGCTCAGCCACATTCCAGAGGCTGATGGACAGAATTTTACGTCCACACAGAAAATATGAGCTGCCTATCTAGATGATGCATATACATAGTGTAGATTGGGAGAGTCATCTACCAAGGGTTCAGCAGAGTACTGAATTCTATCAGGGAAGCAGGTTTGACAGCGAATCCAAAGAAATGTGCCCTTGGACAGGAAGAGGCTAGATACTGGGGTACTATAGGGCCCCAAATAAACAAGATTGAGGCCATACAAAACTGGCCCAGGCCTGTAAATAAAAAACAAGTAAGGGCATTTCTGGGTTTAACTGGCTACTACAGGAGGTTTATTGGAAATTTTGCAAGTATTGCTGCCCCTTTAACCAACCTTACGAAAGGCAAAGACTCGGTCATGGTCAAATGGAGCACTGAGGCTGAGCAGGCTTCCAGAGCCTAAAACAAGCTCTTTGTGCCCGCCAGTCTTATACACCCGACTTCACCAAAGAATTTGTTGTACAAACAGACGCTTCTGATGTTGGTGTAGGTGCTGTGTTTGTCACAAGTTAGGGAGCGAAGAACATCCGTGGTCTACTTGAGTAGGAAATTGAATGACCATGAAAGGAAGTATGCCATTGTAGAGAAAGAATGTTTGGCAATTAAGTGGGCATTGGAAGCGCTCAGGTACTACTTGATAGGCGACATTTAAACTTGTCACTGACCATGCCCACTCAAGTGGATGTGTCAAAACCGTGAGAAGAACAGGCGAGTAACACGGTGGTTTATGTCTCTACAGAACTTTAGTTTGTTATGGAACACAGACCTGGAAGGCAGATGGGTAATGCAGATGCCCTCTCAAGGGTCTACTGCTCATTGGCACAGAGTGTTCCGGCCCCGAGGTCGAAACAGAGGGGGAGGATATGTGACAGGACCAGGGGAAAAGTGTTGAATGGTGTGTATGTTTCCCCTAGGTTTCTGTCCTACACTATCTAGGGAGCCAAAACCTGGTCTGGAAGAACTGGGTGCTGCAGTTTGGAGTGTAGGGCTTGGTCCCTACCCTGCTCAGCCACTCCAGGTGATTGGGGCTAATCACCAGCAGCTCTGAGATGTTGCTTTAAAGGAAACCTACCACCACAAATCTACCTATAAAGGTAGATTGGGTGGTAGGTGCATCAATGGGACGTGAGGATAGCCCTTTTAAGGGCTAATCCTCACGTCCCCTCACTTTTTTGGTAACTTTTATTCCACATTATTTAAATTTACTTATGCGGCTACCGGGGCGTGGAGTAGCGCATATGAGATTAATGAGGCGGCTACTCCACACCCGGTACCCACTTTACCCCTCCTACTCACCCCTCTTCGGCGCGCAGCTCCGCATAGCTGCGCGCCCTCGTCCGGCGACCTGCCGTCTGGCATGCGCAGAGAAGAGCAGGCCCCCCTGTTTCGAGTTGTGACCGCGCAGGCGCGGGCTGCTTTCTGCGCATGCGCAGACGGCAGGGTCGCCGGACAAGGGCTGCGATAGCTGCGCGCCGAAGATGGGTGAGTAGGAGGGGTAAGTGGGTACCGGGGCGTGGAGTACCGCCTCATGTAAATCATATGCGGCTACTCCACGCCCCGGTAGCCGCATAAGTAAATTAAATAAATGTGGAATAAAAGTTCCAAAAAAGTGAGGGGACGTGAGGATTAGCCCTTAAAAGGGCTATCCTCCAGTCCCATTGATGCACCTACCACCCAATTACCTTTATAGGTAGATTTGTGGTGGGTAGGTGCCCTTTAAAAAGTCAGAAGATACACAAGAGGAGGCGCTCTCTTGCTCCTGGGAAAACCTTATGTGAGTTGCCAATTGCTGTGGTTGGGAAGTGTACAGTAGGTACAGTTTCTTGTAGTGAGGAAACTACTGTATTGTATAGTTAGTGGCCAGACGGCCTAGGATTTTATTTCTGTATTGTTTTTTTTTGCCATTTTTCCGGCTTGAAGTAATAAAAACTGGTTGAGGCCAGTTGCACCCAACTTGTCTGGAGTGGACTGTGACTGCGTTGTGCCAAAAAGTGCTTGTCTATCCCAGGAGACGGCGATCCCAGAGCTAATCCCGTTATATTATATTATATATATATATATATATATATATATAATATATATATATATAACGCTTTGTAGGCCTAAGAAAGTCGGTTCTTGTATGCCTAGTTTCTAACCTACACTGACAGCACACAAGAACTGGATTTTAAGTCACTTTAAGTTTAAAAAAAAAAATAATCGTCAGAGTGTGCCTAATTCAATCAAACCCCTAATAAATTGTCCCACTTAGGTGTTTGAGATGGATATGTGTGTCACTAAGAGCTAAATATAACATTCGCAAGTCTCCCTGCAAATTCCTCACAATATGGTACTAGCTGCACTACTAGTGCCAGCAAGGCCAGCCACAAGCAAATCAACAAAATATATATATTGTGACAGGACCAGGGGAAAAGTGGTTCTTGTATGCCTAGTTTCTAACCTACACTGACAGCACACAAGAACTGGATTTTAAGTCACTTTAAAGGACACCTGTCATCAGGTCTGTGTCACTTGTCCTGTCACCTCTACCTGTTGGAGCAGCTCACAAGGATCCCATCCCAGCCTTTATCTAGTTATTTCATACATTATTCATTATAAAATCATCTATTCTTTATCATATAAATGAGGCTGGTCACATGGTCAGAGGCAGTGATGTCACCCCTGTTACCCCTCCCCTCTCCTCCCCCTGCTCATGTCTGTGTGTAATGTATAGTAAAGCATGGCTAGTGTGTGTGCTGCACCTGCTGACATGCTGCATCCTCCTAATATACAGGTGAGAGACACAGACATCAGCTACACATGAATCTGACATGTTCTGCTGTAACATGGCTGCCTGGAGCTGTTGTATCTCTCCTAAACACACACACATGCACACATAGGCTGCAGGGGGCGTGGCCACCAGAACCAGGAAGCACATCATTATACAGCCTCACATCATTATATAGGCTGTCCGTCATGCACTGGGGGTGTGGCTGTGCCTCCCATTAATGAATAGAGTGGACAGCTTGAATATGCTAATGCTTCATTGGACATTTCACAGGTCATTTGCATACAGCTTTAGGACCTCATTGCTTAGGTTTACAGGCATGTAGAGGGACAATAAAGGGATAGAGGCAATGCTCTCTAATGGCAGTTTATGAAAATATATTTAGTTTAGGGGGTTATTTTGCATGACGGGTTCTCTTTAAGTCTTTAAAAAAAAAAAAAATCGTCAGACTGTGCCTAATTCAATCAAACCCCTAATAAATTGTCCCACTTAGGTGTTTGAGATGGATATGTGTGTCACTAAGAGCTAAATATAACGTTCGCAAGTCCCCCTGCAAATTCCTCACAATATGGTACTAGCTGCACTACTAGTGCCAGCAAGCCCAGCCACAAGCAAACAAAAAAAAAAATATATATATATAACGCTATTCTAGCCCTAACAAGGGCTGTTGGGTTCTTGTAGACTCACTCCTGCCTAACAGTAAGCTAATAGAACACCCTAACGCTATCCCTACAGCAGCAGCAACTCTCTCCCTAATGGCATCCAGACACAGAATGATCCGCGCAGCACGGGCAGGGGCTAGTCTTTTCCAGGGTCACTTGATCAGGCCAGCCAATCACTGCTATCGACGTGTAAGGGTACCACGTCATGCTGGGTGGAGTACAGAGTCTCCTGGCTTGTGATTTGCTCTGTTTCTGGCCGCCAAAAATCAAAACGGCGGGAGATGCCATTTTCTCGAGCTGGCAAAGTATTTGGGCGAGTGTGTTCGCTCATCTCTAGTCTTTAACCATTCCACCCGGGCAACCTATTGTCGCCGGGTTGGGTTTGGTCACTGAGTTATTAATGAAATATATACACTGGATGCTCCACCCCCTACTGTCTAAGATAAAATCCTATTTAAAAGATACCAATGACTTTCTATGAGAAGCAGTGTTTGCCAAGGGGACGTATTTCTTGCCACTATAGATGTAGAAAGTCTTTATACTAGGATTCCTCACGAAATAGGGATAGGGGCAATTAGCCAGTTCACGACCGCCCGCCGTGAATGCATGTAGAGGGCTCACGGGCTGAGCCCTCTTCATATCCGGTAAGTCTTTGCTGAATATTGCAGAAAAATCTTACCTGTAACACCTGCGATCGGTGTTAGCACCGTTCTCGGGTGTTATCCCAGCAATCGCTGCCGCCATACTGTAGTATGGTAGTATATGATAGGATCGATCAGACAACCTTGGATTAAAATACCCTAGGGAGTCTGACAAATAGTAAAAATAAAAAAAAGTTTAAAAAAAGATTATAATAAAAATACCTAAAAATTCTAATCACCCCCCCTTTCCCTAGAATCCTGAAAATTGGGAGCGTAGAACACAGAATCAGACAATTTATAACTTGCAGATCTTGCTTTACTGTATATGTCATTTTTTTCCCATGTGGTCGATTTTACATAGGCAAAACAATAAAAGCGCTGTTCACATGATTTAGAGAACACAAAAATTCAGTTGCTAGCGGTAAAGGGGCTCCACGTCTTATACATGTTAATGTTAATACATGAACATGTTAATGCAGCCCATGGAGGCAATACCATTCTGCTTACCTTTGCAGGAATTGAGCAGGTTCAAATACCGACACACAGGAGAGACAGACACAAATAATTACTTAGAAAAGAAGCACAATGGATTATGTGGACAGGAGCGCTAGATGCGCTGGGTCTTAATGATAGAAATGACATGGGAGTCTTTTGGTAAAAAATATATTCTCTTTCTTAAGTTTATTTTCATTGTGAGCCAGTAAGTCTTCAGCAGGCTAATTTAATTACGATTTAGAGCAATCTGTATATATACTCATTTACGCTTGGTTTATTGTACTTACCTATATATAAAGAAAAGCATTTTTCTTTGTTAGGGGTCCGTGGTTTGCATACCTCAAATTTGACTTTTACTACATGGGTCCTCCACTCTCAGATAATGGAACCTGATTGGCGATATCCACGATATCAGGGTTTCTGTTAGGGTCGGGTAACACAGAAGACAGGGGATAGTGTGCCCTGAGCTTGCCCCAACCTCTGTCCCTTCCTATAGCCCCCCCACGCTAAACCGCGGGGCGACTACTTGAAGACTCGAAATACACTGGATAAGTGTGGGAAGGGAACAACACGAACAGACTGACAAACATAAAACACAAAAGAGTGGTAAACTAGCCGGAGTCACAATGAGAGGGTACGTCAAGAACAAAGTCAGAAAGCAAAGAGTCAATGTAAAAAATTAGCCGAGGTCACACTACTGAGAATTAACCCCTCATGGTGCAGAATAACAAAGCACAATAGCAGGCACCATGCAGAGGTACCACAAGTCTCAGCAGTTCAGAACACAACTCCTAGACAGCGCGAGATCTTAGCAGCCGCTGCCCGG
The DNA here is from genome assembly GCA_019512145.1 of Engystomops pustulosus. Lineage (NCBI taxonomy): Eukaryota > Metazoa > Chordata > Amphibia > Anura > Leptodactylidae > Engystomops > Engystomops pustulosus. The sequence continues at coordinate 204,766,341 of CM033642.1, read as the reverse complement.
GACGAGAGGAGGATACGCGCCGGAGGTTGGAGAACGCTGCTAGCACCACCAGAAGAACCAGAAGTACCAGCATTCTCTCCAGCGAACCTGACAGTTTCTTTCAGGTTCGATTGCATGTCTCTAGCAGCATGCATCATTAGTCCCCATCACGCCTCCTGTTCCCGCCCCCTCTCCCGAATTTTTAAACCTGATTGGATGTACTAAAAACCAGTAGTTTTCATTCTGGTCTGATAGCAGTTCTCAATAAGGTCCAACGCTCCGTCTCGCTGATATATAGGAGTGGGGCAAAATAATATTTCAAATACTTTAAATGTTTTTAACCAATAGTGTGTCTTTAAAGTTGTAGGTGTGGCTGCATGACGTAGCAGGATCTCTTGGCGCCCTCATTTAAAAGACAGGTGAGGACCCCAGATAGCCAGGCAAGATGAAGCGCTAGGACAAACGTGAAATGACTCATCCCTGTACAAAAATTCATCTTCTTTAGCTACTTTCTCCTGTTGTGTATGCCATTTTAAGATGAATCAATAAAGAAAGAAGTTTTAAAGAAGTGGTAAGTGGCAACTTTTCTTTCCTCCGATTTCTTCTATACGTTTTGAAGATGAATACATTTTACAGACATTTAAAAAATGATGAAACTGTAAAGCAGACATATAGGAAATGTTAATCAGCAACTTATTTAGGTGGTAAAACTATCTGCCAGAATGAGATAATTTAAAATTTTGAAAATGGCAAATTTACTTAAAATTCATCAGTTTTTAAATTTACCACTAAAATGAAGTACAACATGGGGCGAAAAAAACACTTAAAATCGTTTTGATAAGTAAAAGTGTTCAAAAGTTATAACCATATAAAACGACACAAGTCAAAAAATGAAGCTGAGCGTTAAAGGAAATATACCATTTGTTTTCATGCATAATTTGAGCAAAACCGCTCGGATTAGGGATAAAACATCAGTGTAGCTACAGCATTCTCAAGGTATGTTTGGTTCACAACGCTTGAAAATAAATGGTAGATTTTCTTAAATCCCTTCCCACGTAATTCTACGTCATAGGATGTAGGTAGTTCCAGCACCTTGACGTAGAATTACATCATGGCAGTCGCCCGGGCTCAGCTTCTGCAGGATCCAGCAGTTTTGCCAAATTTCCATTTTTTTCAAAACTAAACACAAAAGATATCATCAAAATTTTTCTATTACTTTGAAGTACAAACAAGAAAACAATCTCGAAATCCCCTATATATGTTACAGCGTTACAAAGGTATAACCTCCTATAATGACACAGGGCAAAGTTTAAAAATCAGCACTGGTCCTAAGGCCCTAAATGGCTTAGACCGGAAGGGTTAAGCTACAAACTGGCTACGCCCTGAAGCCTTTAAAAAAATGTGTACTACAAAAACAAACTAAAAAAAACAAACAAAAGAAAATTTGGCTCAATAAAAATAATTTATCATTTTGTTGTTGTAGCCAATATAAAGAGTATCAAAGCTTTCATTTTATTACGATAAGGGATAACATTTTAATTAGAGTTGAGCAAATCAATTGTAACGAATTTGAATTCGTTTAAAATTTCAGGAAAACATTGCTTCGGCACGAAAACGAAGTTTATGCTGATTTGTGGGAACAAATTTTTTTATTCCCCTTTATTAAAATGCCCGCGAGCACAACGTGTTACATGGGGCAGAGAACTCTGGGAAAAAGAAAGGATCACATGTGATGTCACAGCCCTATAAAAGCAGAGGGCCATTTGCAATCCTGTCATTTCACACTGCACGTGCTGTCTTTATCATCTAGCTGCTTGTACTCAGTAGCTGATGGAGTCTATGGTGTCAGTTTTTGGGGTTCTGTATTTCCAATATTTCAATTCTTTTTTGTTGCTAAAGTAGATATCAAGAAATCCGTGTCAAATCCACATAGTTGCTGGAGTGATTGCTGCCAACCGCCTGATGCGACACATCTGCTGCCAGATGCTCCATCTGCCTACCACCATCTTTACCAGGGACTGGATTTGTCACCCACCTCCACACTCCATTGCCATTGTGCCACTTTCTGACCTCCTTCTGCTGCTGCCACCTCAACACTCTGTCATTGTGCCACACTGTGACCTACCATGTTCCTGACACCACCAGAATTCCTCATTGTGCCACTCTCTGGCCTCATGCTGCTGTACTGCTGCCGCCCACCTACACACATTATGATTGTGCCACTCTCTGACCTCCTGCTGCTGCTGCCGCCACCTCCACACTCTGTCATAGTGCCCTTCTGTGGCCTACCATGTTGCTGCCACCTCCAGAATTTGTCATTATGCTACTCTCTGACCTCCTGCTGCTGCTGCCACCACCTCCACACTCTGTCATTGTGCCACACTGTGGCCAACCATATTGCTGCCACCTCCAGAATTTCTCATTGTGCCACTCTCTGACCTCATGCTGCTGCCACCACCTCCACACACTGTGGCCAACCATATTGCTGCCACCTTCAGAATTTGTCATTGTGCCACTTTCTGACCTCATTCTGCTGCCACCACCTCCACACACTGTGGCCAACCATATTGCTGCCACCTCCAGAATTTGTCATTGTGCCACTCTCTGACCTCATGCTGTTGCTGCTATCTCCACACTCTGTCATTGTGCCACACTGTGGCGTACCATGTTGCTGCCAGGTCCATAATTTTGTCATTGTGCCACTCTGCGGCGTACTCATGCTGCTGTTAACTGCATGAAAAAGCTTCAGGATTGATAGCCAAAAGCAAGAGTGGATACAGAACACAGACAACATGCAAATATCCCATTTACTGGTCATCTCTGTTTTGGCTCAACTCCTGTTTGTTTTTGGCTTTAGCAATAATGATTGATTATTGACCGATTGAAAGACACTGACGGATGAAAAGAAGGGTAAAATGATCAGAGACGTCAATGCAAAATTAGTGCCGACACTCTCTCCACTCTCCTCTCCACACATGTATCAGTGTTAAACAGAACAGCTTTTCTCGTAATCTATGGAATCATCTGATGTCAGTGTAAAAAGAGTGCACTCTTTGATATTATAGGGGGATCTTGGCCCTCAGCTCAGTCCTTACGAGCTGGAACAGACCTTTCCCTGTCAGGCTGCGTTCCCACTTCACTTATTTGGTCAAGTTGACCCCTGTAAGTGCCCATGGAGCAGCGGCTGTCATGTGCATGTCATACTAAAAGTCAGCATTGTTTGAAGACCAAACTACGCTCCCTATGCATATTTGAACATGGCAAAACGTTCTACAACATCCTACAGGCGCTCTGCATCCAGGAAATACCTGTTTTTTAACCTGATTTGCTATGATTCATTTCGGGTCGAAACAAATTATGTCGTAAAATTTGGCGAACCCGATTCGAATTTTTTAAAAATTCGCCCATCTCTAATTATAAGCAATAGTTTTTATCAATTATAATTATACCATTCTCTAAGGCTTCTCATATAACATGGAAAATAAAACAACTAGTAAATTTGCAAATATCTACAAATCTTATATCATGCCCATTATGCTAATGTCCATGGACTATGGACCCCCTAGAGCAGGGGTACGCAAACCCGCCGCCCAGCCAGCCTCAGGTTGCGGCCCCTGCCCTGCTGTCTGCAGCTCCCAGTGCAGCAGCAGGACCACGAACTGTACTCCATTTTTGCCGCGATTTGTGGCAAAAACGGAATAAAACGGGTGTGCAGTAAGAACTCAATCCTTGAGGACCTGTCCGGATACTGTAGATAGCTGAAGGACCCTTTTTCGAAACTCGAAATCATTCCGTTTTCAGGCAGATAGATTTACCATCTAAATAAGTTGCTGAATAACATTTTCCAAATGTCTACTCTACATTTTTCATAATTTTTGAAATGTCTGGATAATTTATTTTGATGTTATGCGGCTTACAAATCAAATCTTGATTTTTCCATATTTTCAGAATTTGCTATTTTGCGGATAAATACAGTTTTGAATGAAATTTTACATATTTAACATCAAAACCCCCTATGTATCAACCCATTTTCAAAGCTGCACCCCTCAAGCTATCAGAGACAGCTTTTAGGAAGATTGTTAACCCCTTGAGATCTTCATAGTAATTGAATCAAAATGGAGGTGAAATTTAGAATGGGCCAACTTTGTCGGTTATACGTTTATTTAGCCCTAAAATTTACACATTTCCAAAAGATAAAAAGAGAAAATCTACCTTAAAATTTGTTCTCCAATTTTTCCCGAGTACAGAGTCCCCAGACATGTGGCTGTTTCTTGTTTTATGGCGGCACAGCGAGGCGCAGAAGGGAAGGAGGGACCTGCAGCTGCCAGGATTTTAGTTTCCTCATTGGCCCCTTTTGTAGGCTATAAAATTTTTGCTTTTTTGTTATTGGGGTCATGTGATGGCAATTTTTTTGCGGGATGAGATGCTTTTTCCAGTGTTACCATTTTGGGGTTGGTATCCCCTATTGTTGAAAATTTAGGAACTTTTTTGTGAGGGCAGGAGTAGAAAAGCACCAATTCTGTATTTTTTTACTTTTTTTTTGGTGTTCACCATATAGCCTAATAATCATGTTATCTTTATTCTATGGGTCAGTGCAATTACGATTATAATTATTTAATTTTATTCTATGGGTTGTTACAAACGTGGTGATACTATGTTGGGTTTGTGTTATGATTTAGACTTTTTTATGCGTTAAATGTCTCTTTATATGTTATGGGGATTATGGCCATTTTTATTGATTTATTACTTTATTTTTTATTGAATAAGATTTTTTTTTACTTTTTTACTTTTTCCAACATGGGATAGTACTCTGCAATACTGATGTATACTGCAGTATATATATGCACGTGCATAGGCTGACACTGGGCCTTTAAGTTGACGTCACTGACGCTATCTTACTGGCAGTGCCTATAGGCAGTGCTGGGGTCCTGATCAGAGCAACGATTAGTGGCCCTCGAAAACGGGGCGGGGGAGGGGGTGCGATCGTGGGGGAAAGACCCCCCCCAAAGACATCCCACTCCGACCGCGCGTGTTAGACTGGGGTGTCGGCTATTATTTACAGCCGCCACCCTATATTTCCCGATGCCGGTTCAGCTCCGATCCAGAGCCAGCATCAGCTCAGTGGCGGATATATCCGCCGCTGAGCGCTAAGTCACTGCGCTCAATGGCGGATATATATATATCCGCCACTGAGTGCTAAGGGGTTAACTTTATTAACCCCTTTGCGCATTAGAACGTAATACTTCACGCTTCTGACACCAGCTCACGAACGGAGTCGGCACTAGAAGCAGCAGGTGTCAGCCAGCTCCGATCGCAAATGTAAACACCTTTCACATCGCGTTGAAGCATGACTGCGACATGTAAGGGTGTTCCTCCTAAGGATCACACCCCCCATGCCGGTTACTGGGGGATCCAATCCTCTTCTAGGAGTGCCCCGGGGGTGCCCGATGTCCTGGGCAGTCAGGTCCCTTACAAATCTGACTGTAAAGTGTCTGAGCATGCATGAGCATGAATTTACATTGAATTACACAACAGACATGTGTGATAAAGCATAAGATACTGGGGCAGATTTACTTACCCGGCCCATTCGCTATCCAGCGGCGCGTTCTCTGCGCTGGATTCGGGTCCGGCCGGGATTTATGAAGGTAGTTCCTCCGCCGTCCACCAGGTGGCGCTGCTGCGCTGAAAAGCATCTGAACGCGCCGGAATACACAGAGCTGGACCAAGTGAAGGTAAGCACTTCCCAACCGACATTTTCGTTTTTTAAATGCAGCGGTTTTTCCGAATACGTCGGGTTTTCGTTCGGCCACGCCCCCCGATTTCCGTTGCGCGCATGCCGGCGCCGATGCGCCACAATCCGAACACGTGCGCCAAAATCCCGGGGCAATTCAGGTACAATCGGCGCAAATCGGAAATATTCGGGTAACACGTCGGGAAAACGCAAATCGGGCCCTTAGTAAATGACCCCCACTATCTTTATTTTTAATGAAAATACAGACATTGGACAAACGATTGGTGTGGGAGCATGAGAGTGGCGTAGCGGAAGTGACGAGCCACGGCCACGCCGTTTTTCTCCTATACTGATGACCCCTGGTGGATGTCCAGCGTATGGCACTGCTGATACTGCAAGCTCTGGCTGGCTTAGGTGGTGAGAGCGTCTGGGACAATCTCTATGCCTGAGGAGGTGGAGAGCATCTTGAGTTACAATGCTGACCCTGCTGAAGCTTACTGCAGGACTTTGAAGTGCACTCAGTCGTAGGAGCAAGCCTGTGCTCTGGAGCAGTGCTGTCTTGGATTTATGACACTGACTATTCCTGTGTAATATGATACAACAAACTGCAATACAAAGCATGTGGATGTGACTGACAGGCTTTAAGCTGAAGTTCACTAGAGAGAGGAAAAGAAAAAGAGCTGTCAGCAGTTTTGAGACATATTTGGACTGTGGAATAAAGCTTGCTGGACTGTTTGGTCACGTGAGTGGGCCCCTTTGAAACTATATGTATATGCACAAAGTGCGTATGACTGTGATCATACTTGTCTGAAGAACTTAATAAGTGTAAGGCCCCTCTGAATTGGCGTACAAGCGCTGTGTATATTTGGACACAAGCCCCTTTTTTGGCACTAAAAGGGGACCTTTGCACTGGAAATAACATAACTGGAATTAAGTAACAACTAACCTGCTAGGGACCAAAGAGGTTGTGCCTATTTATTAGCCCCCATTAGTGCTATTGATATTGTTTATGTGGAAGGGGAAGCGGGTGGAAAACCTGTTCCTCCTTCCACTCTGTATTTTGGGTACTGTGGGTGGTAGGGCTGAATCTCATACGTGCCTTATTTTGGGAATTTACAAAAATACTGTCTGAACCAGCAAGAAGGTTTATGTGTATGTATATATTCACTCTTCAGTTCAAGTTCTAAGTATACAGATTATCTGTTGGGATATATTCTGGATATCTGTCCTGAACAAGTTTTTGTGTACTGGGGCATTGATTATTTTCATCAGAGACGTTGGATGTATTGATGCATTTCTTGGGTTTATTTAAATGATGACTCGTGGGGCTCACATGCAAAAGCAAAACAACCCCCAGAAAGACAATACCCGTAAGTCGGGGTCGTTTGTGACTAAGGATAAATCGCCTAAGAGCAAGCTTTCCAAGGCAGATGGAAAAGAAGATGCCAGATTAATGGAAAAATGGTGTAATGTCTCGGGGGCTACTGGGCCTGCAGAGGTGGTAGAGTGCCTGGAAGACGAAGTGGCAGGGGGGTGTAAAGACAAAGAAGAGAGCATTCCCACATCAGCTGTAGACAAAATCTTGTCAGCAATTGAAAATTGTAAAAAGTCTGTGGCAGAACTAGTGATGGAGATTGGAGGATTGAAAAATGAGATAGCTTGCCTCAGGGAAGATATGAAGGATGTGAAGGAGAGATTGGGTAACACTGAAAAACAAGTAGGTGGAATGGAAAAATCTCTCAAATCTCTCCAGGTAGAAGTAAATGGGTTGAAGCAGGATAACCGACAGATTAAGGAAAAACTGACAGATATGGAGAATCGTTCAAGAAGAGCGAATATTAAGTGTATTGGTTTCCCTGAGGGCTCCGAGGGGAAGGATGCAGTGGGATTCTTGGAGGAATGGTTTAAAAAATGGCTGGGAGAAGATTTTTTTGCATCTAAACAGTTTATAGATAGGGCGCATAGAATTCCATTTAAGGCTCCTCCACCAGGATCCTCCCCAAGGCCCTTGCTTATAAAAGTGGTGTCCTCAAGAGATAGGGACCGAGTGATGCAAGAGAGTAGGAAAAGTGTCGATTTAAAATGGAATAACGAAGTGATAAGACTTTACCCAGACTACGCAGTTCAAACAAGGAAAGATCGGGGCAATTTTAGAGAGTGTAAAAAACGACTGAGGGAAAACTGTATGCAATATGCTCTTTTGTTTCCAGCTAAACTGAGGGTGATCCACAGTGATAAAACCTACTTCTTTACTAATGTTGAGGATGCAGAGAATTGGTTGGACTCCATATTGAAACCCAAGAAAAATAAAGAGAAAAATGGATAACATAAATTATGATGAATCAATAAAGAAAGAAGTTTTAAAGAAGTGGTAAGTGGCAACTTTTCTTTCCTCCGATTTCTTCTATACGTTTTGAAGATGATACATTTTACAGACATTTAAAAAAATGATGAAACTGTAAAGCAGACATATAGGAAAGTTAATCAGCACTATTTAGGTGGTTTAAAACTACTGCCAGAATGAGATAATTAAAATTTTGAAAATGGCAAATTTACTTAAAATTCATCAGTTTTAAATTTACCACTAAAATGAAGTACAACATGGGGCCGAAACGAAAAAAACACTTAAAATCGTTTTGTAGTAAAAGTGTTCAAAAGTTATAACCATATAAAACGACACAAGTCAAAAAATGAAGCTGAGCGTTAAGGAAATATACCATTGTTTTCATGCATAATTTGAGCAAAACCGCTCGGTAGGGATAATAAAACATCAGTGTAGCTACAGCATTCTCAACGGTATGTTGGTTCACACCGCTTGAAATAAATGGTAGATTTTCTTAATCCCTTCCACCGATTCTACGTCATAGGATGTAGGTAGTTCCAGCACCTTGACGTAGAATTACATCATGCAGCTCGCCCGGGCTCAGCTTCTGCAGATCCAGCAGTTTTGCCAAATTTCCATTTTTTCAAAACTAAACACAAAGGATATCATCAAATTTTTCTATTACTTTGAAGTACAAACAAGAAAAACATCTCGAATCCCCTATATATGTTACAGCGTTACAAGGTATAACCTCCTATATGACACAGGGGAAAGTTTAAAAATCAGCACTGGTCTAAGGCCCTAAATGGCTTAGACCGGAAGGGTTAAGCTACAAAACTGGCTACGCCCTGAAGCCTTAAAAAAATGTGTACTAAAAAACAAACTAAAAAACAAACAAAAGAAAATTTGGCTCACATAAAATAATTTATCATTTGTTGTTGTAGCCAATAAAGAGTATCAAGCTTTCATTTTATTACGATAAGGGAGTAACATTTTAAGTTAGAGTTGAGCAAATCAATTGTTAACGATTTGAATTCGTTTAAAATTTCGGACGGAAAACAATGCTCGGCACGAAAAACGAATTATGACTGATTTGTGGGAACAAATTTTTTATTCCCCTTGTATTAAATGCCCGCGAGCAAAACGTGTTACATGGGGCAGAGAACTCTGGGAAAAAAGAAAGGATCACATGTGATGTCACAGCCCTATAAAAGCAGAGGGCCATTTGCCATCCTGTCATTTCACACTGCAGTGCTGTCTTTATCACTAGCTGCTGTACTCAGTAGATGATGGGTCTATGTGTGTCAGTTTTTGGGGTTCTGTATTTCCAATATTTCAATATTTTTTGTTGCTAAAGTAGATATCAAGAATATCCGTGTCAAATCCACATAGTTGCTGGAGTGATTGCTGCCAACCGCCTTGATGCGACACATCTGCTGCCAGATGCTCCATCTGCCTACCACCATCTGTTACCAGGGACTGGAGTTGTCACCCACTCTCACACTCACTTGCATGTGCCACTTTCTGACCTCCTTCTGCTGCTGCCACATCAACACTCTGTCATTGTGCCAACTGTGACCTACCATGTTCCTGACACCACCAGAATTCCTCATTGTGCACTCTCTGGCTCATGCTGTGTACTGCTGCCGCCCACCTACAACACATTATGATTGTGCCACTCTCTGACCTCCTGCTGTGCTGCCGCCACCTCCACATCTGTATAGTGCCCTTCTGTGGCCTACCATGTTGGCCACCTCCAGAATTTGTCTTATGCTACTCTCTGACCTACCTGTGCTGCTGCCACCACCTCCACACCTGTCATTGTGCCACACTGTGGCCAACCATATTGCTGCCACCTCCAGAATTCTCTCATTGTGCACTCTCTGACCCATGCTGCTGCCACCACCTCCACACACTGTGGCCAACCATATTGCTGCCACCTTCAGAATTGTCATTGTGCCACTCTCTGACCCTCCATGCTGCTGCCACCACCTCCACACACTGTGGCCAACCATATTGCTGCCACTCCAGATTTGTCATTGTGCCACTCTCTGACCTCATGCTGTTGCTGCTATCTCCACACTCTGTCATTGGGCCACACTGTGGCCTACCATGTTGCTGCCAGCTCCTAATTTGTCATTGTGCCACTCTCGGCGTACTCATGCTGCTGTTAACTGCATGAAAAAGCTTCAGGATTGATAGCCAAAAGCAAGAGTGGAACAGAACACAGACAACAGCAAATATCCCATTTACTGGTCATCTCTGTTTTGGCTCAACTCCTGTTTGTTTTGGCTTTAGCAATAATGATTGATTATTGACCGATTGAAAGACACTGACGGATGAAAAGAAGGGTAAAATGATCAGAGACGTCAATGCAAAATTAGTGCGACAACTCTCTCCACTCTCCTCTCCACACATGTATCAGTGTTAAACAGAACAGCTTTCTCCGTAATCTATGGAATCATCTGAGTCAGTGTAAAAAGAGTGCACTCTTTGATATTATAGGGGGATCTTGCCCTCAGCTCAGTCCTTACGAGCTGGAACAGCCTTTCCTGTCAGGCTGCGTTCCCACTTCACTTATTTGGTCAAGGTTGACCCCTGTAAGTGCCCATGGAGCAGCGGCGTCATGTGCATGTCATAAAAATCAGCATGTTTGAAGACCAAACTACGCTCCCTATGCATATTTGAACATGGCAAAACGTTCTACAACATCCTACAGGCGCTCTGCATCCAGGAAATACCGTGTTTTTAACCTGATTTGCTATGATTCATTTCGGGTCGAAACAAATTATGTCGTAAAATTTGGCGAACCCGATTCGATTTTTAAAAATTCGCCCATCTCTAATTATAGCAATAGTTGTTATCAAATTATAATATACATTCTTAAGGCTCCATATAACATGAAAAAAAAACAACGTAAAATTTGCAAATATCTACAAATCTTATATCATTGCCATTATGCTAATGTCCACTGGACTATGGACCCCCTAGAGCAGGGGACGCAAACCCGCCGCCCCAGCCAGCCTCAGGTTGCGGCCCCTGCCTGCTGTCTGCCGCTCCCAGCTGCGCAGCAGGACCAAACTTGATATCATTTTGCCGCTGATTGTGGCAAAACAAAAACGAATAAAACGGGTGTGCAGTAAGAGTAAGAACTCCAATCCTTGAGGACCTGTCCGGATACTGTAGTAGCTGAAGGACCCTTTTTCGAAACTCGAAATCATTTCGTTTTCAGGCAGATAGATTTACCATCTAAATAAGTTGCTGAATAACATTTTCAAATGTCTACCTACATTTTTCATAATTTTGAAATGTCTGGTAAATTTATTTTTGAGTTATGCGCTTACAAATCAAATCTTGATTTTTCCATATTTTCAGAAATTTAGTATTTTGCGGATATAAATACAGTTTTGAATGAAATTTTACATATTTAACATCAAAAACCCCCTATGTATCAACCCATTTTCAAAGCTCTGCACCCCTCAAGCTATCAGAGACAGCTTTTAGGAAGATTGTTACCCCTTGAGATCTTCATAGTAATTGAATCAAAATTGAGGTGAAATTTGAATGGGCCAACTTTGCGGTTATACGTTTATTTAGCCCTAAAATTTACACATTTCCAAAAGATAAAAAGGAAAAACTACCTTAAAATTTGTTCTCCAATTTTTCCCGAGTACAGAGTTCCCCAGACATGTGGCGTTTTGTTTTATGGCGGCACAGCGAGGCGCGCAAGGGAAGGAGGGACCTGCAGCTGCCAGGATTTTAGTTTCCTCATTGGCCCCTTTTGTGGCTATAAAATTTTTTGCTTTTTGTTATTTGGGCCACGTGATGGCAATTTTTTTGCGGATGAGATGCTTTTTCCAGTGTTACCATTTTGGGGTGGTATCCCTATTGTTGAAAATTTTAGGAACTTTTGTGTGAGGGCGGAGTAGAAAAGCACCAATTCTGTATTTTTTACTTTTTTTTTTGGTGTTACACATATAGCCTAATAATCATTGTTAATCTTTATTCTATGGGGTCAGTGCAATTTACGTTATAATTATTTAATTTATTCTATGGTTTTACAAACGTGGTGATACTATGTTGGGTTTGTGTTATGATTTAGACTTTTTTATGCGTTAAATGTCTTTTATAGTTATGGGGATTTGGCCATTTTTATTGATTTATTACTTTATTTTTTATTGAATAGATTTTTTTTTACTTTTTTACTTTTCCAAATGGGATGTACTCGCAATACTGATGTATACTGCAGTATATATATGCACGTGCATAGGCTGACACTGGGCCTTTAAGTTGACGTCACTGACGCTATCTTACTGGCAGTGCCTATAGGCACTGGCGGGGTCCTGATCAGAGCACGATTAGTGGCCCCGAAAACGGGGCGGGGGAGGGGGTGCGATCGTGGGGGAAAGACCCCACCCCAAGGACATCCCACTCCGACCGCGCGGTGTTAGACTGGGGTGTCGGCTATTATTTACAGCCGCCACCCTATATTCCCCGTGCCGGTTCAGCTCCGATCCAGAGCCAGAATCAGCTCAGTGGCGGTATATCCGCCGCTGAGCGCAAGTCACTGCGCTCAATGGCGGATATATATATCCACTGAGTGCTAAGGGGTTAACTTATTAACCTTTGGACGCATAGAACGTAATACTTCACGCTTCTGGCACCAGCTCAAGAACGGAGTCGGCACTAGAAGCCAGGTGTCAGCCAGCTCGATCGCAAATGTAAACACCTTTCACATCGCGTTGAAGCATGACTCGAATGTAAGGGGTGTTCCTCCTAGGATCACACCCCCCATGCCGGTTACTGGGGGATCCAATCCTCTTCTAGGAGTGCCCCGGGGGTGCGATGTACCTGGGCAGTCAGGTCCCTTACAAATCTGACTGTAAAGTGTCTGAGCATGCTGAGCATGAATTTACATTGAATTACACAACAGACATGTGTGATAAAGCATAGATACTGGGCGATCAGATTTACTTACCCGGCCCATTCGCTTCCAGCGGCGCGTTCTCCTGCGCTGGATTTGGGTCCGGCGGGATTTATGAAGTAGTTCCTCGCCGTCCACCAAGGTGGCATGCTGCGCTGTAAAAGCATCTGAACGCGCCGGAAAACAAGTCTGGACAAGTGAAGGAGAAGCACTTCCCAACCGACATTTTCGTTTTTTAAATGCAGCCGGTTTTTTCCGAATAGTCGGGTTTTCGTTCGGCCACGCCCCCCGATTTCCGTTGCGCGCATGCCGGCCGATGCGCCACAATCCGAACACGGTGCCCAAAAAATCCCGTGGGCAATTCAGGTACAAATCGGCGCAAATCGGAAATATTCGGGTAACACGTCGGAAAACGCAAATCGGAGCCCTTAGTAAATGACCCCCACTATCTTTATTTTTAATGAAAATACAGACATTGGACAAACGATTGGTGTGGGAGATAGAGAGTGCGTAGCGGAAGTGACGAGCCACGCCACGCCGTTTTTCTCCTATACTGATGACCCCTGGTGGATGTCGCGTATGGCACTGCTGATACTGCAAGCTCTGGCTGGCTTAGGTGTGAGAGCGTTGGGACAATCTCTATGCTGAGGAGGTGGAGAGATTGAGTTACAATGCTGACCTGCTGAAGCTTACTGCAGGACTTTGAAGTGCACTCAGTCGTAGGAGCAAGCCTGTGCTTGGAGCAGTGCTGTCTTGGATTATGACACTGACTATCCTGTGTAATATGATACAACAAACTGCAACAAAGCATGTGGATGTGACTGACAGGCTTTAAGTTGAAGTTCACTAGAGAGAGGAAAAGAAAAGAGCTGTCAGCAGTTGGAGACATATTTGGACTGTGGAATAAAGCTGCTGGATGTTTGGTCACTGTGAGTGGGCCCCTTTGAAACTATATGTTTGAACAAAGTGCGGATGACTGTGATCATACAGGCGGCTCCCCTACTTAAGGACACCCGACTTACGACAAACCATAGTTACAGACCGACCCCTCTGATGTTGGTGAAGTTTTTCTGAATGCTTTACTATAGTCCTAGGGTGCAATAATCGCTGAAGGTGTTCTGTATGAAGCTTGTATAATCCTTGGTCCATTACAGCAAAAAATGTTTAAACTACAATTGTCACTGGGGCCAATTTTTTTTTTTGTCGGATCTACAATTATAAAATATACAGTTTCAACTTACAACAATTCAATAAGAACAACCTCCAGACCCTATCTTTGTAGAACCCGGGGACTGCCTGTACTGTTTCGAGAACTTAATAAGTGTAAGGCCCCTCTGAATTGGCGTACAAGCGCTGTGATATTTGGGACACCAGCCCCTTTTTTGGCACTAAATGGGACCTTTGCACTGGAAATAACATAACTGGATATAGTAACAACTAACCTGCTAGGGACCAAAGAGGTTGTGCCTATTTATGCCCCCATTAGTGCTATTGATATTGTTTATGTGGAAGGGGAAGCGGGTGGTGGCAAAACCTTTCCTCCACCTGTATTTTGGGTACTGTGGGTGGTAGGGGCTGATATCCTACGTGCCTTATTTTGGGAATTTACAAAAATACTGTCTGAACCAGCAAGAAGGGTATGTGTAGTATATATTACTCTCAGTTCAAGTCTAAGTATACAGATTATCTGTTGGGATATTCTGGATATCTGTCCTGAACAAGTTTTTGTGTCTGGGGCATTGATTTTTTCATCAGAGACGTTGGATGTATTGATGCATTTCTTGGGTTTTATTAATGATGACTCGTGGGGCTCACATGCAAAAGCAAACAACCCCCCGAAAGACAATACCCTAAGTCGGGGTCGTTTGTGACTAAGGATAAATCGCCTAAGAGCAAGCTTTCCAAGGCAGATGGAAAAAGAAGATGCAGATTAATGTGGAAAAATGGTGTGAAGTCTCGGGGGGCTACTGGGCCTGCAGAGGTGTAGAGTGCCTGGAAGACGAAGTGGCAGGGGGGTGTGTAAAGACAAGAAGAGAGCATTCAAAATCAGCTGTAGACAAAATCTTGTCAGCAATTGAAAATTGTAAACAGTCTGTGGCAGAACTAGTGATGAGATTGGAGGATGAAAAATGAGAGAGCTTTGCCTCGAGGAAGATATGAAGGATGTGAAGGAGAGATTGGGGTACACGTGAAAAAAAGTAGGTGGAATGGAAAAATCTCTCAAATCTCTCCAGGTTAGAAGTAATGGGTTGAAGCAGGAAAACCAACAGATTAAGGAAAAACTGACCGATATGGAGAACGTGTCAAGAAGAGCGAATATTAAGTGTATTGGTTTCCCTGAGGTGCTCCGAGGGGAAGGATGCCATGGGATTCTTGGAGGAATGGTTTAAAAAATGGTGGGAGAAGATTTTTTGCATCTAAAACAGTTTATAGATAGGGCGAAAGATTCCTTAGGTCCTCCACCAGGATCCTCCCCAAGGCCCTTGCTTTATAAAGTGGTTGTCCTCAAGAGATAGGGACCGAGTGAGTGATGCAAGAGAGTAGGAAAAGGTCGATTCAAAATGGAATAAACGAATAATATAAGACTTACCCAGACTACGCAGTTCAAAAAGAAAGATCGGGGCAATTTTAGAGAGTGAAAAAACGGGTGAGGAAAAAACTGTATGCAATATGCTCTTTTGTTTCAGCTAAACTGAGGGTGATCCACAGTGATAAAACCTACTTCTTTACTAATGTTGAGGGGATGCAGAGAATTGGTTGGACTCCATATTGAAACCACGAAAAATAAGAGAAAAATGGATAACATAAATTATGATGTTTAGAAAGAAGGAAGGGGGGGAGGGGGGTCATGCATGGTTGGGGTCATAGTGCAGGTATATGTTACTAATGGCTTAATGGGGGGTCCCTGGAGTGGGGTTGGCGCAAATAATATTTTTTTTTTTTTTTTTCTTCTTTCGGCTGAGCTATGGTTAAGATCGTGTCATGTATGTGAGAGGATTGAGGGATAGAACTAAGAGGTTAGCGTTGTTTTAGTGCACTGGCCTGTTATAATGCAAAATTGTGTCTTCAAGGAAACACATATTTTAATGGGGAAGTTAATTTGTTGAGGAAAAGATGGATAGCTGAAATTTATCTCAGGGTTTTACACTATTCGCGAGGGGGTGGTAATTGATTAGGGTGAATTGTATGTTTATGTTATAGTAGTTGGAAAGACACACAGGAAGATTTATTTTGTTTTGCACTGTCATAAAAGGATTAGAGTGTCTAGGCCTGGTATTGGCCTCTGTGTATGTGCCGCCACCTTTTAATGTGGAGGTGTGCAGAGAGATTAATAGTATAGTACAAAACAATAGATTGGAGTATCTCCCTTTCTTATTTTTGGGTGATTACAATGGGGTTTTGGATTTAGGTATGGATAGGTATAGGCCGGGTCTAGAAACGTTAGAAATAGGATCACACACAAATTTGGAGAAGTGGTGTAGGGAATTAGAATGGTTAGATATTTGGAGGCTTAAGAATCCAGAGAAGAAGATGTATTCATGTTTTTCCAAGACTCATAACAGTTTTTCGAGGATCGATTTGGCTCTGGGGAATGACCTGATGCTTCAGGAAATTCAGGAAGTAAAATATGGTATGCATAGTTTTTCGGATCACTCACCTCTGATAGTTCAAATTAGAGAGGAAAGGAGTAAGAAAATCCCACGGTGGAAAATAAATAGCTATTGGTTAAATAAAATAGATTGTCATGATAAGATCAAGGAGGAGTTATCTGCATTTTTTTCAGAAAATGGAAATAAGTTAGGGGAAGTTGGGATTTGGGAGTCAGCGAAGGCCATCCTGAGGGGTAGATATGCCTGGGAGGTGAAAAAATTAAAATCTATTTTTTTTCAAAAGGAGAAAGAATTGAAGGATGAGGAGGAAAGGGAAAGACTGAAATATATGGAATCTCCATCTCCTACAAATTTGGAGCTATGGGAGAAGGTGAAGGAGAAGTATGAGGCTCATATCTTGCAGAAGGTATATAGCTCTTCCCTGATATGCAAAAGCAAATGGTTTGTAGAAGGAGAGAGGCCTAGTAGATTGCTGGCTCAATTGGTTAGGGATAAAAGTGCAAGTTCAGTAATTGCAGCAATTAAAAACAACGAAGGTAGAGTGATAAATAATCAGGAAGATATACTACTTTTTTTCCAGGAATATTTTGGGAAAATATATGCCTCAGAAAGGGTAGATAAGGGGGAGGAGTTGAGAATTTTTTTGGAATCAACAGAGGTAAGAACTTTGAAAGAAGAAAGTAAGCAAAGATTAGAGGCGCCTCTCTCTTTACAGGAGATAAAACTTGTTATTAAGGAGTTGCCGAAGAATAAATCTCCGGGGCCAGATGGGTTGTCAGGGGAGGTTTATCAGAAGTATGGAGATATATTTATGGACGCTCTCCTTAGGGTCTTCACATCGGCATATGAATTAGGAACACTTCCTGCATCAATGTATGAGGCAGACATTGTATTGATACATAAGCAGGGTAAGGAGAATTTGGATCCTGAAGCATATAGACCAATCTCCTTGATAAATGTCGATGTGAAGATTCTGGCACAGGTTCTTGCTAGGAGACTTGGGGAAGTAATAATGGAGGTGGTAGGAGAAGACCAGTGTGGATTTATGCCAGGAAAGACTACCACATGTAATTTGAGAAAACTATATGCCTGTATGGAAATGTCTGCGTGTGACCGGGATGGGGGGGGCAATCCTATCTCTGGACGCGTCCAAGGCATTTGATAGAGTGGAATGGGGATTTCTGTGGGAGACTTTGAGAAGGATGGGGTTTGGGGAAAGGTTTATCAAATGGATACAGATATTATATAAAAACCCAAGTGCCTGTGTATGTGTCGGTGGGGAGAGGTCTCTCCCGCTCCGGCTAGCATGGGGGACGAGACAGGGCTGTCCGCTCTCTCCTCTTCTTTTTTCATTAATAATTGAAGTATTGGCAGTGAGGATTCGGGGAGAGGAGAGAGTGGAGGGCTTGAGATATGGAAAGTTGGAAATGAAAACATCACTTTACGCAGACGACATGCTTCTATTCCTCGGCAACCCCTCCAGATCTTTTCTAGCCAAGTATGAAAGCACACTGCTATGCCAGATGAGATGACGCTGAGTTATGAAAAAATAAACGTAAAATAAAAAGTAAATGGCAGACTGTGCCTAATTGAAATCCAACCCCTAATAAATTGTCCCACTTTGGTGTTTGAGGTGGATATGTGTGTCACTAAGAGCTAAACACAACGGTAGCAAGTCCCCCTGCAAATTCCTCACAATATGGTACTAGCTGCAAATAAAAAAAAAAAAATGTATAACGTTATTGTAGCCCTAAGAAGGGCTGTTGGGTTCTTGTTGAATCACTCCTGCCTAACACTATTCTAATAGAACAGCCTAACGCTTTCCCTGACCAGCAGCAGCTCTCTCCCTAGCGGCATCCAGACACAGAATGATCCGAGCAGCGCAGGCAGGGGCTAGTCTATTCCAGGGTCACCTGATCTGGCCAGCCAACCACTGCTATCGACGTGTAAGGGTACCACGTCGTGCTGGGTGGAGTGCAGAGTCTCCTGGCTTGTGATTGGCTCTGTTTCTGGCTGCCAAAAAGCAAAACGGCGGGAGATGCCATTTTCTCGAGCGGGCGAAGTATTCGTCCGAGCAACAAGCAGTTTCGAGTACGCTAATGCTCGAACGAGCATCAAGCTCGGACGAGTATGTTCGCTCATCTCTAATTAGGAACACTTTCTGCATCAATGTATGAGGCAGACATTGTATTGATACATAAGCAGGGTAAGGAGAATCTGGATCCTGAAGCATATAGACCAATCTCCTTGATAAATGTCGATGTCAAGATTCTGGCACAGGTTCTTCCTAGGAGACTTGGGGAAGTAATAACGGAGGTGGTAGGAGAAGACCAGTGCAGATTTATGCCAGGAAAGACTACCACATGTAATTTGAGAAAACTATATGCCTGTATGGAAATGTCTGCGTGTGACCGGGATGGGGGGGCAATCCTCTCTCTGGACGCGTCCAAGGCATTTGATAGAGTGGAATGGGGATTTCTGTGGGAGACGTTGAGAAGGATGGGGTTTGGGGAAAGGTTTATCAAATGGATACAGATATTATATAAAAACCCAAGTGCCTGTGTATGTGTCCGTGGGGAGAGGTCCCTCCCGCTTCGGCTAGCACGGGGGATGAGACAGGGCTGTCCGCTCTCTCCTCTTCTTTTTTCATTAATAATTGAAGTATTGGCAGTGAGGATTCGGGGAGAGGAGAGAGTGGAGGGCTTGAGATATGGAAAGTTGGAAATGAAAACATCACTGTACGCAGACGACATGCTTCTATTCCTCGGCAACCCCTCCAGATCTTTGACTATTATAGAGGAGCTTTTTCAGGAATATGGAAAGTTATCAGGCTTGCAGATAAATTGGGCCAAATCGGCTGTGATGCTATTGGGGGAGAATAAATTAGATCTGAAGCTGCCCTTGGAGGTGATAGAGGGTGAAAAATCATTTAAATATTTAGGAATAAATGTGGCAAGTTCTTTAGACAGATTTGTAGAGCTCAATATCCTTCCCTTAATGAAAAAATGGAGGGCTAAGGTTAAAGTGTGGTCAAAATTAAACCTTTCTTACTCTGCGCGATTAAGTCTTATAAAAATGGTATTCCTTCCACAGGCTCTGTATGTATTCAGGAATTCCCCCGTTAAGCTTACAAATCAAATATTTAAAGTGATGGATAAAATATGCGGAGAGTTCTTTTGGGGAGGAAAAACAGCCAGGATTGGAAGGAAATATTTGAAATGCCCTAAAAAGAAGGGTGGGCTAGCCCTGCCAGACTGGAGCTCATATTTTCTGGCAGTACAATTGGCGGCTATCCTGAAGGAATCCCCTGAGGTGATCAGTAGATGTTTTTTAGAACAGGCAGAATATCAGGATCGCTGTTTGGACTTTAGAGAGATAATGGAAACAGGTCATTCCCCATAGTCAAAAAAGGTCAAAGTGATAGATACATCTTTATATTGTTGGGAAAAAGTGAAGGAGTTCGTCGGGGCAAATGGCTGCCTAGAGTTTTCTCCAATTTGGGACAACATGAATATAAAGGGGGAGAAAATTTTAGGATATAAAGATTGGGGCAATAAAGGGTTGAGGTTTATCTCGCAGCTATATAGAGAGGGAATCTTTAAATCCTTTGAATTACTGGCTAAAGAATTTAACCTGGGTGTTGGAGATATCTTTAACCCCATAGCGCAATAAGACGTACCCTTACGTCTTACTGCGCATGGGGGAGTATGAAGAGGGCTCACGGGCTGAGCCCTCTTCATACTCACCGGGCATTTGCTTCATAATGAAGCAAATGCCCGTCGCTAACACCCGCGATCGGTGGGCGCCGCCATCTTGGCTCCGATCGTCACTCCCCGTGACGTCACCGGGGAGCGGCGATCCGTTGCCATGACAGCCTCGGATCACACAATGATCCGAGGCTATCATGTTTTAGGCCATCTATTACAATGTGCGATCTGCACATTGTAATAGATGGTATGCAAAATCCCCATATACTGCCATACTGTAGTATGGCAGTATATGGTAGGATCAATCAGACAACCTAGGGTTAAAGTACCCTAGGGAGTCTGAAAAATAGTATGGAGACAGGTCATTCCCCAGAGTCAAAAAAGGTCAAAGTGATAGATACATCTTTATATTGTTGGGAAAAAGTGAAGGAGTTAGTCGGGGCAAATGGCTGCCTAGAGTTTTCTCCAATTTGGGACAACATGAATATAAAGGGGGAGAAAATTCTAGGATATAAATATTGGGGCAATAAAGGGTTTAGGTTTATCTCGCAGCTATATAGAGAGGGAATCTTTAAATCCTTTGAAGTACTGGCTAAAGAATTTAACCTGGGTGTTGGAGATATCTTTAAATATATAAAATTGAGATCGATTTGTAGGAGTTTGAGTACTTACTGTTTGGGAAATCAGGGAAACACTTGTTTTATGGGTGTTTTGAGTAAAAGGACGTTGTCTAGTATATATGACACAATAATACATAAAATCACTCAAAAGGTACAGTTTAGATGTATACAAAAATGGAATGAGGACTTTGGGCAGCACGAGGATGGAGAGGAAGTTTGGAAGTATGTGATGCAGACTCCAGCTTTTGTATCCAATAATGGATCTCACAGAATTTCTCAGTTTTTTATTATGCACAGATTACATAGGACACCAGAGTGGATGTTTAGGATAGGATATAGGGCAGATGATAAATGCATAAAATGTAAATTAGAAAAAGGTGACTGGGCTCATATGTTCTGGAGGTGCCCAAAGCTCTTTAGGTATTGGTAAGAGGTGTTTAACCCCTTCACGCTCCGTGGTGGATATATCCGCCACGGAGCGCAGTGACTTAGTGCTCAGTGGCGGATATATCCGCCACGGCGCTTATGCCGGCTCGGCTCTGGATCATAGCCGAACCGGCATCGGGAAACACGGGGTGCCGGCTGTAACGAGTCCCCGGTTAAGCTTACAAATCAGATATTTAAAGTGATTGGAATTAATATGCGGAGAGTTTTTTGGGGAGGAAAAACAGTCAGGATGGAAGGAAATATTTGAAATGCCCTAAAAAGAAGGGTGGCTAGCCCTGCCAGACCTGGAGCTAATATTTTTCTGGCAGACCACAATTGGCGGCTATCCTGAAGGAATCCCCTGAGGTGATCGGTAGATGTTTTTTAGAACAGGCAGAATATCAGGATCGCTGTTTGGACTTTTAGAGAGATAATGGAGACAGGTCATTCCCCAGAGTCAAAAAAGGTCAAAGTGATAGATACATCTTTATATGTTGGGAAAAAGTGAAGATGTAGTCGGGGCAAATGGCTGCTAGAGTTTTCTCCAATTTGGAAACATGAATATAAGGGGGAGAAAAATTTTAGGATATAAAGATTGGGACAATAAAGGGTTGAGGTTTATCTCGCAGCTATATAGAGAGGGAATCTTTAAATCCTTTGAAGATACTGGCTAAAGAATTTAACCTGGGTGTTGGAGATATTTTAAATATATAAAATTGAGATCGATTTGTTGTAGGGTTGAGTATTAACTGTTGGGAAATCAAGGAAACACTTGTTTTATGGTGTTGTTTTGAGTAAAAGGACGTTGTCTAGTTATATATGCAACAATAATACTAAAATCACTCTCAAAAGGTACAGTTTAGATGTATACAAAAATGGAAGAGGACTTTGGGCCAGCCGAGGTGAGAGGAAGTTTGGAAGTAGGTGATGCAGACTCCAGTTTGTACTCAAATACTGGATCTCAAGAATTCTCAGTTTTTTATTATGCACAGATTACATAGGACACCAGAGTGGATGTTTAGGATAGGATATAGGCAGATGATAAATGCATAAAATGTAAAGTAGCAAAAGGGGAACTGGGCTCTTGTTATGAGGTGCCCAAAGCTCTTTAGGTATTGGTATAAGAGGTGTTTTAACCCTTCACGCTCCTGGGATATATCCGCCACGGAGCGAGTGACTAGTGCTCAGTGGCGGATATATCCGCCACGGCGCGCTTATGCCGGCTCGGCTTCTGGATCATAGCCGAACCGGATCGGGAAACACGGGGTGCCGGCTGAACTAATAGCCGGACCCCAGTGTAACACACGCCATCGGATGTTGCTCCGATCGCGGGTGCTTAACCCGTTTTAAATTGCACGCCGCGTCAGCGCGACCGCGGCATCTAACAAGCATCTGGGGGGGTCTTTCCCCAACGACGGCAACCCGAACCGTTTTCGGGGCGCCCGATGTCGCTATAGCAATCTGGGGTCCGATCGGACCCCAGGTTATTGCAAGAATTGCCAGTAAGATGGCGTCTGTGAAGTTCATCTTATGGCACAGTGCCAGCGCATGCAAGTGTATAGGCTGACACTGATTAACTCTCGCAATACATCAGTATTGCAGAAATATTATCATGAACAACGCAATCAGATGATTGCTTGGTCATTTTTCCATGGTATAAAGTGAAAAAGAAAGTAAAAAAAAAAGTATTCAATAAAAAAATAAAGTCATAAATCAATAAAAATGCCCCAAACCCAACAAAAACATATAAAGAGGAATATAACTCAAAAGAAAAGGTCAAAACCATAACACAAACCCCACATATATAGGATCACCGCGTCCGTAACAACCCGTAGAATAAAAGTAAATCATTATTGAACCCCCACGATAAACGCCGTAAAAAAAAAAACTGTTATAAACCCTCCAAAAATTATGATTTTTACCTTTTCAACCCACAAAAAATGCTATAGTAAAATGCGATCAAAAAACCATATGTACTCAGACATTATACTGGTGCAAAGAGTACAACATGTCCCGCAAAAACAAGCCATCAACCAGCTCCGTAGCCAAAAAAGTAACAATGTTATGCCACTTGGGAAGACGGCGATGCAAAAAATGAAGATTTTCCCCACATTAGGGTTGTGTTGACAAATTTGTAAACGTAAGAAAATATATTCATGTCTGGTATCCCCGTAATCGTACCAACCCATAGAATAAAGATAACATGATTATAGTCATATACGGTGAAAACACCAAAAAAAAAAAGTTAAAAAATCCAGTACAGAATTGATTGCTTTTCTACTCCTGCCCTCAAAAAAAGTTCCTTAAATTGTCAACAATAGGTGATACCAACCCCAAAATGGTAACAATGGAAAAAGATCTCATCCGCAAAAAAATGACTTCCGCACATGGCCCCCATAACGAAAAAGCGGAAAATTTTATAGCCTTCAAAAGGGCCAATGAGGAAACTAAAATCCTGGCAGCTGCAGCGCCCCTCCTTCCCTTCTGCACCTCGCTGTGCGCCCATAAAACAAAGTAACGGCCACATGTGGGGGTCTTTGTACTCAGGGAAGAAATTGCGAGCAAGAACAAAAATGGATGGTGGTTTTCCTTTTATATTTTTGGAAGTGTAAATTTTAGTGCTAAATGAACGTATAAGGGAAACAATATGGCCATTCTAAATTTCACCTCCATTTGATTCAATTACATAGAAGATCTCAAGGGTTAACAATCTTCGTAAAAGCTGTTTCTGATGCTTGAGGGGTGCAGATTTGAAAATGGGTAGATTATATAGGGGGTTTGATGCTAATATGTTGTAAAATTTCATTCAAAACTGTATTTCCCAAAATAGTCAATTCTGAAAATCCGGCAAAGCAGCTATTCTATTTGTAAGCCGCGCGGACCTCAAAATAAAATATCCAGACATTCAGAAATTATGAAAATGTAAAGTAGACCAATGGGGAAATGTTATTCAGCAACTTATTTAGGTGGTAAATCATCTGCCTGAAAACGCAATGATTTTTGAATTTCGGAAAATGGCAAATTTTTTTAAAAATTTATCATATTTTCTTTTTTTGTGGTAAATAAACGCAAAACTTACAGCCAAATTACCACTAAAATGAAGTACAACATGTGGGGAAAAACAATCTCAGAATCGTTTTGATGAAGTAACGTGTTCAAAAGTTAAACCATATAAGAGCGAAAGCCAAGTCAGAATCCAAAAAATCGGGCTGAGCCTTAAGCTACAAAAGCTGCGTCCTTAAGGGTAGGTAATGATAATAATGATATATTTAATGGACAATGGTTTGGATCCATGGTGGGGTTCTGGGGTATGTTTGAAAATTTTCAAATGTGCAAAGAGAGAAAAAGGATAATCTCTCAGATGCTCTTTTGGCGAGAAGGTGTATATTCATGTGTTTTGGATTTCTGAAAAACACCCCACATAGTTTTTTGGAAAAATCAGGTGCATTTAGTAGCCCTATTGGAAAGAATATGGTACAGTTGCCCAGGGTAAAATAAATATATATGAAAAAAGTGGGGGAAGTGGCCTATAAATTATATGGAGGATTAATCTCCCTAACGAAATTACAGACTAAGCTTTGATAACATATTTATGACGTTACTTTTTTTTTTTTTTTTTTGTTCTTTGTTTTGTTTTGTTGCCTCTACCTACTCCAGGGTTGGGTGGGAAGGGAGGGGGGGGGGGTTGTAAGGAGAAAGGGGTTATACTAATTGTAATTTGTGTAGATTATTAGTGGAATCATGGTAAGAATCTGAAAACTTTGTATTTTCTTTTAAACCAAAAATTCTGTTGTAATGGTATGAATTATTAAAATATGCCTTTTCAATAAAAAAAAAAAATATTAAAAAGGGATTAACATGAATTATACCCAAAACTATACAACAGAAGAGGCACATTTACTACCCGACTGAAGGAGTTCACCTGAAGCGCATGGTCTGACGCAAGACTGTGCCGCGATTCACAAAGATCGTGCGCCGATTTCCTGCAACTGCTGCTTTCACACTCAGGTCTGCCGGAATAACCTTCTTATTCTGGTGTATGTAAGTGTATTGAATTCGACCAATTTGAATCCTAAAATCCACGACTCAGTCGAATCAGCCGGATCGTCCGACGGCCCGCCCCCCTGATTTCTGATGCATGAAAGCCGGTGCCGCTGCGCCAAAAATTCAATCACAGGGGCAGGGCCCGATTCTAGCAAATTTGCTGCCTGAGGCGAATATTAAAATGCTGCCCCCGGCCTCCGTTAAGTAAATGTTGAAAATTACATCTACCAATTAACATCCCCACCGGCTCCCTGACGTGTGACTGACTACAGGTTTGGGAGTCATTAGTGGCATCTACGGTAGTGTACCTTATAGATCTCTTCCATCAGGAGGACTTATTCAGGTTCTCCAATCCATGAAGTATCAAAGGTGAATTCACGGCCAGTTATCTTCAGCTCCGTGCAGCATCTCCACCCGGCGTCCCTAAAAATACTACAGTCACGTACAGTATGAAGTATATACCCCTAACAACACAATGACCGCACTCCCACATATAAAAACATCCCTTCATATATACACTCACCGGCCACCCTTATTAGGACACCATGCTAGTAACGGGTTGGACCCTTTGCCTTCAGAAATGCTCAATTCTTCGTGGCATAGATTCAACAAGGTGCTGGAAGCAATTCCTCAGAGATTTTGGTCATATTGACATGAGGGCATCACACAGTTGCAGCAGATTTGTCGGCTGCACCTCCATGATGCGGAATCTCCCTTCCACACCACATCCAAAGATGCTTATTGGATTGAGATCTGGTGATCTGTGGAGGCATTTGAGTACAGTGAACTCATTGCAGTTCAAGAAACCAGTCTGAGATGATTCCAGCTTTATGACATGGCGCATTATCCTGCGAAAGTAGCCATCAGCAGATGTGGGTAATGTGGTCATTATAAACAGGGAATGGACAGTAAGCAACAATACTCAGGTAGGCCTGGCGTTTGCTGCAACGATGTCCAATTGGTACCAAGGGGCCCAAAGAGTGCCAGAGAAAATATTCCACCATGACACCACCACACCACCGCTGAACCGTGGTACAGGCAGGATGGATCCATGCTTTCATGTTGTTGACGCCAAAATCTGACCCTACCACCGAATGTCGCAGCGGAAATTGAGACTCATCAGACCAGGCAACGTTTTTTCCCAATTTTCTACTGTCCAATTTCATGAGCTTGTGCAAATTGAGCCTCAGTTTCCTGTTCTTAGCTGAAAGGAGTGGAACACGGTGTGGTCTTCTGTGCTGTAGCCCATCTGCCTCAAAGTTCAACGTACTGTGCGTTCAGAGATGCTCTTCATGCCTACCTTGGTTGGAAGGGGTGGCGATTTGAGTCACTGTTGCCTTTCTCTCAGCTCGACCCAGTCTGCCCATTATCCGACTCTGGCATAACAAGGCATTTCCGCCCACAGAACTGCCGCTAACTGGATGTTTTTTCTTTTGGACCATTCTCTGTAAACCCTAGTAGAAGTTGTGTCGTGAAATCCCAGTAGATCAGCAGTTTCTGAAATACTAAGACCAGCCCTTCTGGCACAACACCATGCCACGTTCAAAGGCACTCAAATCACCTTTCTTCCCCATACTGATGCTCAGTTTGAACTACAGGAGATTGTCTTGGCCATGCCTAAATGCACTGAGTTGCCGCCATGTGATTAGAAATTAAGTGTTAACGAGCAGTTGGACAGGTATACCTAATAAAGTGGCCAGTGAGTGTATATATTCTACTGGAATTATAGCATGCACAGCACCAATCTATATACAACACCCCCAATTTATTAATACAGACCCCTAACATTTGGTTTAAATGATGCAAAGTAATCTATGGTATCCTATAACTAATATATTCACCCTGTATTATGTTATGATTTTACAACAGAGCCCCCCCTGACAATGTGAATATATAGCACCCCCTAATATACAGCCCCCGCCGCTTAGAATAGCTGTTCCCATATAAGCCCCCCCCCCCCCAGGCTTAGAAATATACTGTATCCATATACAGCCCCCAGCTTAGTAATAGTACTGTACACATATACATCCTCCCAGCTAGTAAATACTGTATCCCATTATACAGCCCCAGCTTAGTAATATAACTGATGCCCAGTATACCCAGCCTCTCCAGTAGAAATATACTGTATCCCATAACAGCCCCCTCCAGCTTATGAATAACTGTACCCAAACACAGCCCCCTCCCAGCTTAGAAATATACCGGCCCCATAATATATATACTGCATCCCCCCAGTATAAAGCAATTCCGGCCCATAAATATATACAGCAACCCCCCCCCCCCCAGTATAAAACAATTCTTGCCCCATATTATAATACCAGCAAACCCCCCCCCATTATAAATTAATTATGGCCCCATATAATATATTACAGCACCCACACACACAGTATACAACAATTATGGCCCCATATAATTTAACACCCCCTTCCCACACAGAATAAACCAATTATGGCCCCATATAATATATACAGCACCCCCACCACAGTATACAACAATGATGGCCCCATATAATATATACCCCCCCCCCACCCCCAGTATAAAACAATTATGGTCCCATATAAGTTAACACGCCCCACGCCCCCCCCCCACACACCACACACAGTATAAAACAATTCTTGCCCCATATAATATATACAGCCCCCCCCCCCGGAAAAAAAACTATTATGGCCCCATATAATGTATACAGCAGCCCTCACCACATACATCCCCCTCCCAGCTTAGAAATATACTGTATCCCATATACAGCCCCCCCCCCCCAGCTTAGCAGAACTAATATCTGTATCCCATATACAGCCCCCCCCGGCTTAGAAATATACGGTATCCCCATATACAGCCCCCCAGCATTAGTAAATATGTATCCCATATACAGCCCCCCAGCTTAGTAGTAATAATATATCCCATTACATCCTCTCAGCTAATATAAAAAGTATCCCATATACAGCCCCCCAGCTTAGTAATATACTGCATCCCATATACAGCCCTTCCCAGCTTAGAAAATATACAGTATCCCATATACAGACCCCCTCCAGCTTAGTAATATACTGTATCCCATATACAGCCCCCTTTCAGCTTAAAATATACTGTATCTATATCAGACCCCCAGCTATCTCTGTAATTACTGTTCCAATACATCCTCTCAGCTAGTAATATACTGTATCCCATTTACATGCCCCCCCAGCTAGTTATAACTGCATCCATATACAGCCCTCTCCCAGCTCTTAGAATATACTGATCCAATACCAGCCCCCTCCAGTCTAGTAAAATATACTGTATCCCATATACAGCCCCCCAGCTTAGTATATACTGTATCCCATATACATCCCTTCAGCTTAGTATATTATGATCCCATATACAGCCCCTCCCAGACTTAGAAAATATACTGTATCCATATACAACCCCTGCTTAGTAATATACTGTTTACCACCCGCTGAAATCTAGCCCCATATAAATATATACCCCCCAGCAAAAGCAGAATCGGCCTTAATAATAATCCAGCCCCCCAGTATAAAATTATTCTGGCTCATAATATATAGAGCACCCCTCGCCCCAGTATAAATGAATCTGGCCCCATATAATATATACTGCATCCCCCCAGTATAAAACAATTCCGGCCCCATAAAATATATACAGCAACCCCCCCCCCCCCCAGTATAAAACAATTCTTGCCCCATATAATATATACAGCACTCCCCCAGTATAAAACAATTATGGCCCCATATAATATATACAGCACCCTCCCACACAGTATACAACAATTATGGCCCCATATAATTTATACAGCCCCTCCCCACACAGAATAAAACAATGATGGCCCCATATAATGTATACAGCACCCCCCACCACAGTGTACAACAATTATGGCCCCATATAGTATATACCCCCCCCCCCCAGTATAAAACAATTATGGCCCCATCTAATGTATACAGCACCCCCCCCCCCACACACACACACACACAGTATAAAACAATTCTTGCCCCATATAATATATACAGCCCCCCCAGTATAAACCAATTATGGCCCCATATAATGTATACAGCACCCCTCACCACAGTATACAACAATTATGGCCCCATATAATGTATACAGCACCCCCACCACAGTATACAACAATTATGGCCCCATATAATGTATACAAGACCCCTCACCACAGTATACTACAATTATGGCCCCATATTATATATACAGCACCCCCCACCCACAGTATACAACAATTATGGCCCCATATAATGTATACAAGAACCCCCACCACAATATACTACAATTATGGCCCCATATAATGTATACAGCACCCCCCAGCACAGTATACAATTATGGCCCCATATAATACATACAACCCCCCCCCCCACAGTATAAAACAATTATGGCCCCATATAATGTATACAGTACTCCCCCCCTCCCACGATAACAACACCTCCTTACTCCTCCTTATTAGCCACTAAGAATAAATGATAGTACAGGAAAAATAATAAAATCTTACGCACACGTAGGCAGCTGCTCCCTCGGCGCGCAGGTCCCGTCTTCACGCGGCTCTTCTGTGAGCCACGGCTCTGCACAGCGACACAGGCGGCGTGACGTCATGACGCCTGTGTCGCTGATTTGAACGGAGCGACGCAGCTGCCGGAAAGGCGCTGTGTCGCTCCGCATATAAATCGCACCTGTGTCTTAAAGAGACAGGCGTGATTTATTTAGCTGGTGGGCCGATTTGGGCGTGAACAGGCGCCCGAATTGCCCACTTTATAGTGGCGAATTTTGCCGCACTTTACAGGGATCCGCATTCTGCCGCCTGAGGCGAGATTTTCATCTCGCCTCATGGCAGATGCGGCCCTGCACGGGTGACACAATCCCCTTCTAAATCCCTGTCCCAGTGGTGCAAATCCCGAAAACCATGAACAGTCCGACGGAAATGCGATCCGCAAACCCTTAGTAAATAAGCCCCAGAGAGTACTGCAGCACCTGATAATGCCAGCTGATGACCCCTCTCTAGAAACCTGATCCAACCACTGTCATGAAAGAATCACAAATGTTAATGTGAGTATACATATATAGGCAGATATGTGAGCATAGCAGTATGAATAGGAACTCAATGAAAAAGCATCAAAAAAGAACTAGAGTCCACAGCACTCACTGTTAAAATCTTCTTTATTTCAAGTCAGACGTGGGACAGGGAGGTGAACAGCAGGTGCACAACTACAGCAACGGACCGTTTTGCGCACTCCTGCTCTTTGTCTAGCCGTATAACTAGCAACTCCGGGAATGACAAGTTAAATACTGAGTCTCCCGGTGGTGCTAAATAAGAATGTGTCATCTGATTATAGGTATAGGGAGTCATGTGATCCCGCAACCCTGGACAAAAACAAAAAGTCACGGGGGGTCATTTACTAAGGGCCCGATTCGCGTTTTCCCGACGTGTTACCCGAATATTTCCGATTTGCGCCGATTGTACATGAATTGCCCCGGGATTTTGGCGCACACGATCGGATTGTGGCGCATCGGCGCCGGCATGCGCGCGACGGAAATCGGGGGGCGTGGCCAAAAAAACCAAAAAACTAAAATGTGTCGCTTGGGACGCGCTTACCTTCACCTGGTCCAGCTCGGTGTATTCCGGCGCGATCAGATGCATTTCAGCGCAGCAGCGGCAGCGGTGTAATATACTGCAATACTAATGTATTGCAGCATATTACATAGTCAGCCTATGCATTCTGCAAAGGCTGACATCAGCACTGTTAGATCGTGCTGTAAGCACGATCCTAACAGGCTTCTAGTAAAGGCAACCCTTGTCGCGGCGATTCACCATAGACGCTGCGGTCACAATGACTGCGGCGTCTATAGGGTTAAATAGCCGGGAACGCGATAGTCGCGACCCTGGCTGTTGCTGCAGGATCCCGGCTACCACGTACCGCCGGGATCCCGCGGCGATCGCCCGGGCTCAGCTTCTGAGCCTAGGTGATCGCCATGACATGATACTACGTCAAGGTGCGGGAACAACCCACATCCTATGACGTAGTATCGCGTCAAGGTGCAGAAAGGGGTTAACAGGTTATTGCTGTGGATTCCAAAGATGAGGAGATGGTTATCCTGGTGCTGGAACCTGTGGAAGACCCACAAGCAGAGCTACTGCCACCAGAGGTAGCCACCACAGCAGTGGCCTAGGGTCAGCAGATGTCCATCAATGAGCAGATTCTGCATGAACTTCGACTGCTGAATGCCAAGATGGAAATGCTGATGACCCATTTCGAAATGGTGTTTGGCCCTCCTAGTTATTAATAATTCACTTTTTTTTTTTCCCCTACCTTAAAATGTTGAAAAATTTAAAAAAAGCAAAAAAAAACAAAAATAAAAAATAAAAATTTTTTGGACCTCGGATGTAAACAGTGCATTCATGCCGTACTATTACGCCACTGAGCAGCATGCCTCGATTCCATAATAGTATGGCATTGAGCATCAACAGGTTCATAATCATGGCAGAAATAAATACCTCCTTCCTATATGTTTGGTTGTGGTATATTGCATTTATATAGAAAGATAGAACATCATGTCAGTTAAATTTGTTTTATTATATTTATGGCATAATACTTATGCTTTATGGAACATTGTTTTTGTTAACATCTGTTATTGTCCATTAACTTGCTTTGCTGCGTCTTCTATAAGTTTTTCAACTATTTGTTTTCCTATTTCTCTAAATTCAGGTTTCCAGTCTCTCTTTTCTAGACTTTCCTCTTCATCTTCCTCATCTTCCTCTCTTTTCCTGTGTTCGAAGGAAACATACATTCAATTAAAGATTATTTTGATTTGTTTCATCCCTAATAGATAATAATTATCTTATTGCTATTATTTAGTTGCTGGTGGTTTTAAAGGAGTATTCCCATCTGGGCATTTAC
Source organism: Engystomops pustulosus (assembly GCA_019512145.1). Lineage (NCBI taxonomy): Eukaryota > Metazoa > Chordata > Amphibia > Anura > Leptodactylidae > Engystomops > Engystomops pustulosus. The sequence goes on along the minus strand of CM033642.1, from coordinate 204,734,101 downwards.
ATTTAATTAAATTCATTTGCCATATATAAACATTTCTTCAATTGGATGTTAATTAAAAAAAATGTTCCTGTGTGAAGATGATTTCGCAAAAATGTAGTCATGTTGTCCCTAAGAAACCAGATAGCTTCCTCGGATACGACCACCTCACACTCTGGCAGTGGTGGCCAGACTGGCGCTATAGAGTCCTGCCGGACCACCAGGACTCAGCAATCAATACCACAGGACGGCTGTAGGACCTGCAGTAACGAGGAAGCTATCTCGTTTCTAAGCGACCGTATGACTACATTTATGAGAAATTATCTTCACACCGGAACATTTTTTTTAATAACATCCAATTGAAGAAATGTTTACATATGACAGACTAATGAAACTGAATGTGAATGTCCAGACAAGGATACACCTTTAAAGGAAACCTACCACTTGTAGTGGCAGGTTTCTGATGGAAATACCGGGCACCAGCTCAGGGTGAGCTGGTGCCGGAGCTTATTTTTGTTAGTGTTTTAAACCGCGGTATAGCGGTTTAAAACACTTTTTAAACTTTATAGCCGGCGCATGGAGGTACGCGCTCGGCGCTCACCATGCGCGCGGCTCTCCTTCACTTCCTATGTAGCCGCGCGCACGGTAAGCGCCAAGCGCGTACCTGCCTGCGCCGGCTATAAAGTTTAAAAACACTACGATACCGCGGTTTAAAACACTAACAAAAATAAGCTCCGGCACCAGCTCACCCTGAGCTGGTGCCCGGTATTTCCATCAGAAACCTGCCACTACAAGTGGTAGGTTTCCTTTAAGTAAACAGATCTGACTCTGGTGCCACCGAACATAATATTATACATAATGTACAGCAAAGAAAATGTCATAGATATCTCCCTTTGTGTAGGATTGTGGCCTGATAAATGAGTAATATAAATTACCATTGTGGGAAAAAGGTCATTATACTTATAGAACTCTTTACCCATGTGTTCTGTTCTACCATAATGTAAGGTAAGTAGTGCTAACCCTGACATCTCCATTTCCATGGTCTTACCATAGCTCAGTCTTGGGGTTGGGCTGGACTCTTTGCATTGTACGTTCATTCAGTCACATTCAACCGGTCACGCTTGCACTGCATGCACCATTTTTATAACTCGCCCTTTTTCTGAAACTTCCATGAATACCTACAAAATCCTAATTGTTGGTCTGATTCGCCCTCATCTCAATTACTGTGACTCCATACTAATTAGTCTTCTACTTACTAATTATTTCCTTTACAAACTATCATTATTATAATGTTATGTCTTGTAAGTACAGTTTAGAAATAAGTAAGTTTAGAAACAAAGAAATTGTTTATTATTTTGCAATTAATGAAAGCAAGGAGAGAGTAATGAGAAATTCATGGTGGAATAATCCTTATTGCTTATTTCTATCCGCAATGTAGCAGCCAGACTTGTCTTTCTACTGTTACACAGATACATTCAGTATGTGTCTGTCACTGTACTAGTTACTTGTCAATGAAAAATACTTACTCTCATCCATAAAGTTCTCTATCATTCTGCAATGCCCAATTTGTCCATAATGGTTTTCGTTTTATTAGAAATGCAAGATTAATATCTTCTTGTTTCAGAACCTTCCACTCACATCTCCCTGACTTCTCTTAACCCCATTTCTGATGGAAATCTACCATCAGAATCCAGCATGATAAACCAGGGACACTTACTCATAGATCCAGGCACCATGACTGTGGTAATATTCTTATATTTCTTATCCATGGTCTCTTCTCTTCTAAAATCAATTTAGAAAATTATGCTAATGAGCCATAATGACTTTGGGGCGTTACCAGAGCCATCTTACCCTCCATTCAGGTCCCTCAGAAATTCCCAACTCCCTCTGTCTGATGTAATCTTACTGCAGAAAGTTTTAGCACACAGTGGGAGGGGGAAGTGCTCCTTGCACACTGAGAAGCTGCAGCACAGAGGGGCTATGGTAATGCCCTCAGAGAACATTTGGCGCATCGGCTTAATGTTAAAAAATAAATTTCAGGAGAAAGGAGGCCATGGATAACAGATATAAAAAATTACCACATTCACAGTGCCCTTGGTTTATTATGCCTCATTTTGCTGGTAGATTTACTTTTTACCAAATGACACATCCCATTTATTCTTTAGGTTGGTACAATTACAATTTTGTTATGTTTTTTTAACCTTAAAAAATTGAGTAAAGCCATTCAAGTAACTTTTTTTTTATATTATTATACGTGGTACTATATATGTTACCACTTTTTGTGGGACCTTTTTATGGGTAGTTAACCCCTTATCACCGACACTAGTTTTCAGCTCAATGACCAGACTCGATTTTTCAAATCTGCCCTGTGTCACGATAATTGGTTATAACTTCGGAACACTTTAACATATCCTGGTGATTTTGAGAATGTTTTCTTGTGACACATTGTACTTCATATTAGTTGTAAAATTTAACTGATAAGTTTTGCATTTCAGTCTGAAAAAAAGAAAAATTTGGCAAAAACCTGTAAAAATTCCTCAATTTCCAAGTTTGAAATGTTCTGCTTTCCAGACAGGAAGTAAAACTACCCAAAAAGCTTGATAATTAACATTTATGGAATGTCTGATTTATGTTGAGATGATATTTTATGCATCCTGTCATTTTTCTAGGATGTTATGAGGTGCAGAACTTTAGGTGGGATTTTTCTAATTTTCATGAAAATACCCAAAACTCACATTTTGAGGGACAACTCAGCTTCCAAGTGACTTTGAAAGGCCAAAATAATAGTAAAACCCCATAAATTACCCCACTATAGAAACTTCACCCCTCAACGTATGTAAAACAACTTCTATTGAGTCTGTTAACCCTTTAAGTGTTTCACATGGGTTAAAACAATATGGACCTGCGATTAAGAAACTTTAGAATTTTTGGGTAAAATAACTTCATTTAGGAAAAAATGACAGGAGGCAGAACCCAGCGGGGACAGAAGCCGGCAGCCTCGGGTCACTCGCCGGAACCCGGGGCTGAGGCAGGAGGGATTGGATCCCCGGGTAAGCACACTGGGGTGGTCCGATCCACGGTGGGGACACTTACACACCACGGTCATGCTTGACCGCGGCGTGTTAGGGGTTAAACACCCGGGATCTGAGTTTTTCTTATCCCGGGTTGTTAGTGCCGTGTCTGGGCTGTGATATTCTTCTGACGCGCCGCTGTAGAAAGGGTTTGCTTCAGAAGAAGTACCCTTAATGACCGCCGTACAATCCCGATAGGGCAGTCATTAAGGGGTTAATGGCAAAAAGCAAAGTTTTTGATATTTGGAGATATGTTTTGGAATACACTGTACAGATTAATTATTTTTATTTTCCATTGCAGCTAAAAAAAATGGTTAGGCCATTTAAAAAAGTCTCCTTAAAAGTCTCCGTAAGCTCTTGTGAGCAGGGCTCCTATGGGTCCATATGACTGTTTATACTCGGTAATGTAATATTATATTTGTATATGTCCCCTATGATTTGTAAAGCGCTACAGAATATGATGGTGCTATATAAATAAAGATTATTGTTAACCTGTGTCAACCCTCTTTCCTCATAAATGTTAAGCTCTTGTGAGCAGGACCCACATTCCTAGTATTTCAATCTATGACTATTTTTTTATTTATTCATTTACAATAATCATAATTCCTACTTGTGTTATAATAATGTTACTAAACAGACCTACACATTTTCATGCTCAATTGTTTCAGTTTCCAGGCTGAATGTAAAAGAATTTGCTCTTCTAATTGTGGCTACAAGACAAATTAGTATTGTGGTGCTTGGGACACTTAATCACCAGTCCATAAGGCTCAGTGTCTCCAATTGCCCTAAAAGATGAAATAATTAAAATCATTAAGCATATACAGGTTTTTAAATTGCTTCCCTGTAATATATTGTCATAACATATAATATGAATACTTACTCATTTTCACAAATGGAAAGGGAAACCATTCCAAGGAAAAGTACAAGGAACAGAGATTTCTTTGCAAAGGCCATCTTTAGTCTGTCAAAAATATTGATATTGAAAAGTCAAAATAATGATCACACCAATTTATTAGATTTTTTTTTTTTATTTGAATGTTTTAGAATTTGTGAAAGTTTAAAAGTTTATTGTGCTTTTAACTTCTTATTCTACATGCAAATTAATACGTGGTGGAGATATTATCATCCCCAGCATGTCAATTTTCTGTTGGAGATTCAATCTGGATTTCCACTAATGACTTTATTGAAATTCCACTTTTGTGCACAAAACATCAACATGTGAATTTTTTTGCATGTATTTTGATGCAGACCTTCAAGTAGTTTGCATATCATCCATATCATCTGCCATGTTTTGCCATGAGCATGTTGTAGGCCAGTGGCACACGACTGTGGTAGATGGAGCAGGGAGGGATTAGAGGTAGGTGGAGTCCGTGAAAAATATTTTGTGTGCTGGAAAGATTTCATGGAAAGACCACAGTGCTGTAGAAAGGAGTCAGAACACCATAGTGATATTTGATGCAAGGAGTCCCTTTTAACCTGCTAAACAGCAGTGCAAATGATAATCCTGTTTTCAGGTAAGAAGGGACTCCTTGCATCATGTATCACTGTGACACATGGGGGCTTATTTACTAAGGGTCCTGTGGCTGCATTTCCGTGGGGTCTTCCTACTTTTCAGGGATCTCATTGCCGGGACTTGGACTTAGCATTGTGTCGCATGCGATTGGATTTTGGCGCAATTCTGGCGGATTTTGGCGTCGGTTTTCATGCGACACAAATCAGGGACGGCCGTTGAACGTTCTGACGGATTCGAACAAACCACGGGATTTAACTTTAAAATTGCGTCGCAAGCCAAGCACTTACATACACCGGGAAGAAGAAGGTGAACTCTGGCGAACCTGAGCGGGAAGCCACACATGCAGGATATCGGGCACAGGATCTACGTGAATCGTGGCACAGTGCATTATCGTCGGACAGTCCGGATCCGGGATCGTGACTCGGACGCGTAAGTTAATGTGCCCCATGGAGTTCAATATCTACATTACAGTCAGTCCATGAAATGCGGGCAACGTCTGTTTTTCTCTGACTGAACACAGTCCTAATTTTACTGTAGCAGTTTATGGGGGTTAGATCCCTGGACCAAACGCACCAACACAACAGGTGGAAGACTGGAAGACTCCAGCCCTTACAGATTTATCACAGAATATTATGAGGACTTTTCTAATCTCCCTACAGATTATGTAAAATTCACTAATGCTGCTGCATCTAAGGGAGTAATCCCAAGAGAAAACCAACAAGCCTTAATCATGACTATCCCCAAAACTGGCAAACCCCCCTCAACATCCACTGAAATTTTAGCCCTGCATCTCTACTAAATGTAGATACAATTTATATGCCTCTATCATTGTGTAAGGGGTTCAACCGCATTAATTGGGCTTGGCTCTCAAATTTATGGAAATTAATTTATTATTATTATTTATAGTCAAATTATTTTGAGCTCTTTGAAAGGCCTGTACGAATGGGACAAGACAGGGCTACCCCCATCCCCTTTGATTTTTATCCTCCGTATTGAACCCCTTGCCCGCATGCTATGAAAATCTCCAAGGGTCAAGGGTGTACAAATTGGAGACAGCTCCCATCTCATCTCATTTTACATGGATGACATACTTCTCACAATTTTGGAACCAGAGTGCTCCCTTGTAGCTGCAACGGATAAAAGTGTCCTTTTATAAGATTAATGTACAGAAATCCTAAGCCCTTCTGGTACATGTTTCCCCTCACTCTCTCTGCTACCTGAAATCAAAATATTTTCTTCGTCGGTCAAATATTTAGGAATTACCATCATCACTATTACTCACCAAGCAGTATGCATCACTGCAGAAATTGAGCTTTTATGGTTGGGGAGGGTTGAGGTGTTGCTACCCAAGATAATGTATTTATTCAGGACTCTCCCAATCTCCCTTTGATATGCCTTTCTTAGTAGTGCCCAGCTTGTAGTTTCCCATTTTGTGTGGGTAGGGAAAAACCTTGCCTAGCTAGTAATATCTTGATCATAAAAACGTGGGATGTCTAGGAGTCCCTAACCTTTAAGCCTATTATCTACCTACCCTCATGTCACAAGATTCGTCTTGGTACAGTGTTAGTGTTAAATTCCCCTGGATGCGAATAGAATACACCATGGTCGTTGACCTCAATGTCAACACTATCTTACTAGCTTCTCTTTGGGATATCCCCCTCCAAGGTCCTCGTCCATCTTCACTAAATCTTCATGGTCATGTGGAAGATACTTTAAAATTACTCCTGCATTGGCATTACACTCCTGACTGCCTAAGACAGATTTACCCAGGAGCAACACACTTCTGTGGGGGGAAAGGTACTGGCACTGAACAGGAGTTATTTGAGTTCCATTCACATCTTAACACTATAGATGAATCTATAAAGTTTACACTGGTACATTCCAGGAAGGAGATCAAATTTTTGGATGTCCTAGTGACATATGATACTGGGGGTTTGGAAACACACATTTATGTAAAACCTACGGATAGATATACCCTGTTAAGATATGAGAGTCACCATCCCCGAGCCATGATAAGAACATTGCCATACAGTCAACTGTTGCGAGTTAAACGCATCACAAGCAACTTACAAAAAGTAAATAAAAATCTGCACAATATGGCGGACAAATTTTCACAACGTGGCTATCCCAACAGGGTAATACAACAGAATTTAGAAAAAACTGAACAAATGGATAGAACTGAATTGTTATCCCCTACGTCTGTACGCCCCGCTCTAAAAAGGCGTCCGTTTGTATCTACATACAGCGAACAAAGTATTGCCACTTCAAACATTATCCGGAGGCATTGGTCGAAACTATCGGGTAGCCCAACCTCTGTTATAGAATTTCAAAATCCCCCACTCTTTTCCTATCGGAAATCTCAGTCCATTATGGATCGGGTGGTTAGATCAGATGTGGGACCAATCCGAAAAAGCAAACAGCTTGGAATTTTTGGACAGCTAAGCAAGGGTTCATTCCCTTGTCGTAGCTGTATCAATTGTAAACAAATGAATAAAGGATCCACTTTTTTCCATAACAATACTGAATATAAGGTCAAACATTATTTGAATTGCGACAGTTGTTTTGTAATCTATATGTTGAGTTGTCCCTGTGGTTTGATCTATATAGGGGAGACCACCCTCGAATTCAAAGTAAGATTCAACCAACACCGGTACACGATACGGAGTGGGAGGAGGGACCTACCCTTATCAAAACATTTTATTGAAGCTGGGCACATAGATAAAGACCTAAGGTTTCAGCTCATTGACCATGTACCCCCACTACGAAGAGGTGGGGATAGAGAACGTGTATTAAAAAGACAGGAGTTACAATGGATACATACTCTTGATTCCTTGAAACCAAAAGGATTAAATGTAGATTTTAAGCTTACTAATATTTAATGTATACTTTGATGTTCATACTTGTGGATTCTCTCCAACTATATAAGCTGTACAAGCAATAAGTGATTCGATTCCTCAATATCTGGCGTTAATTTTTCTCTTATATATTATGTAATGTCTGTATTAAAATAGTATCTTTCCTGTTTTACAGATTACAAGATTACATTGAAGCTAAATCGGGAGTTTTCTCACCATCCTATATCCATGCATATTTTGGCTGTACTTTGCAGTTTGATTTTTTTCAACCACCTGAGCGCTGTTGTCAAATTCTTTTCATATTTTCTTATGCTGGAACTGGACCGGTAGTTATATACACACAATATAGGTACTATATGTACCATACGAATGAAGTATGATGGTCATAATATGTGCCATGAGAGTGGCTTATACCAATATATTTTGATTTTACAGTGGGATTAGTGGCACAAACTCTGTGAATTGTACTGTGATGGTACTAGGAGTTATGGTCTATGCCTGTGGGTCTGTGTCCCTTACTGAATAGGGACTGGACCCGTTGTTCCCCAAATTTTATATTGCACCATGGAATGCTCTTTCCTAAATAGCTCCTCTTATATAGGGAGCGTAGGATTAGAATGCCCTCTGCTGTGCCAGTGACCATCAACCCAGTGTTTATTTTCTTATATCATATATGTTTCTGCACTACCGCAATTTACCAGTCTGTACTAAGTCCTACTGTGTAGCCCGATCTGCACCAACGGAACCTGCCTCTTCCGTGACGTCAGAGCGTCCTCTTGATTCCCTTGACGACTATCTCAACAGCGCGGACATGCGCACTGCATCCTCTGCCGGCTTGCGTTCCACCTTTTGCGTGTCACGCGATGTGAACACAGGCGCGCACTCAGCAGTTGTTTTGCACAGGATACAGCACATGGAACGGATGGTGAGACCCCGAAACATACGCTATTCATAGAGATTATGAATTGAATGTTTTTAAATGTTTATTGCACTTGGCACTTTATTGAACACAGGATACACGAGACAATGTATTGCAATAATGTATAAAAAAATACACCATCACTGTATGCACTTTATGATCCAATGAATTCTTTGTATCACTGTGATATTGTTTATGTACTTCCAACAGAAAACTATGCACTTTATTTGACTGCAATGACGCAATATGATAATGAGGGGGAGGGGTTTGGTTTGGTCATGTGACCACTATGTTTAGTATAAATGTATGGCTCCCACTGATATCACTTAGCTTTAAATTTGTATGGCTATGAGACAGCCCTAGCTTTCTGGCTTTTTGAGTGCTCACTCTCCCACACAAATATGGCATTTGTGGTCCTCCTATCCACACGCTTTGACGAGTCCATAATCCAAACTGAATTACCTCCAACCCAATGCAGTTTTGAAAAAGCAGATTTACCCTTTTTTAGGTTTTTGCATTTCCATTTATTTCTCTTGTCCTTCCACAAGCCATATTTTTTTATTTTCAAATTTGAAAATCTAGGGGCTTATTATCTGTGAGAAAAAAATGTACTTTGTAATGGCACCATTTAAAATTTTACTGATGATGTCCTACTTCTTAGTAGGACATGTCTACATTCTGTGGCATATAAAAGGAAGCTGAAAGAAAATTCCAAATGTGCCCCATATTGTAATGGGCTTTATTTTTAAGTCTTTCAGTATGCGGCCATGATGACCATTCTCCTTTATTCTTTGCATGAGTATGATCGTGGAGATACTAAACGTATATAGTTTATGTCTTAGAACCTTTAAGAAAAATTTTAAAACGTTGCATTAAAAAAATGCTTTGCATATTCTGGCCCCGTAACTTTTTTGTACTACAGTGAATGGAGCTGTGTAAGGTGTCATTGTTGGTGGGATGTGAGGATGATTTAATTGATACCATTTTGACAGCTGAATGACCTTTGGGTCATTTTTTATTAAAACATTTTTTGAGGCAAAATGTTGAAAAAAAGGAATACTCCTATCATAGTTCTGTGCTACCAAACCCCTATAAAATCGTTTTTTACAGGTATAAGTCTTACAAAAGTATGTAAAATAAAACATAAAATATGTAAATGTGAAAAGAAGGTAAAATAGATAGAAGTACATACCGTGTGTTTCAGAAAGTTAGAAAGTGCTGAATGCAGGAGGACTGAATACCACAAAGCAGATTACTTCTTGGGATGCACATGTGGGTTTATATAACAGAATCTTAGGGGTGTTGATGAAACAGTGAACTGGATCATTCTGTTTATTGTTCTCATGCAAATATATTTATTTTCTGTCTTATGATTTGGAATTCACTACATATTTTAGTAGATTGAGTACACACACAAATATTTTTTATGAATTGACATTTGCAGATCTTATGACATTTGTCAGTTCAAGACATTGGGGCACATTTAATTACTGCATCCCCGGAGTTCACAGAAAGTGAATTGTCCAACTATAATGCACTGTGCCGCGATTCACTAAGATTGTGTTTCCGATTTCATGTGTAGATTAAAAAAAAAGGAATTGTGTCATAAGACAATATACAATAACTCTTTATTTAGTACAAAAAATACATACATCATCCGGTACAAGGATGATAGACAATATAAAAACAATTAAAAAATTGAACCAGGTACATATGATATCCTTAGTAAAAAATTGAACCAGGTACATATGATATCCTTAGTTGGTACTACCATGTAAGGTTGTCCAACAAACCACCCACTTCACCAACAAACAGTAATGCATGAGTCACCCCTGTTGGTATATGTATAAAACAAGCCACATAAAAATACAGGCACAGCATATTTGAACAGTATCCAATCACTGGTATATCAATAATTAGCCAAAGAATAGCACACGTCTTTCATACATTATGAAAGCCGGGTGTGATTCAATGAATGTGAAGAGAGTGAAGGGCTCTCCACTCTCTTCACATTCATTGAATCACGCTGACTTTAGACAGCACGATACGCTAACTTATGCATCTTTTTGACCTGTATACTGACTCGTAATGTACTTTGAAACGTGTCTGAAAAAACAAACAAGTTTTTGAATAAAGAACTTACTGACATACAATTATTTGCTAATTCCCCTATGCAAATATGTCATCTTAGCACAGCAACATGCAGTTTAAGGATTTTATTGGGATACATGGCCAATTTTCATGTAAACGTTTTCGGTTGACGTAGCAGCCTTTATCAAACACTGAAATATAAACGCGAAACATAAACTTCGGATCGGATGACACTGGAATATAGGGCTTTTTCTTGCCTGCAGTTTCCAAAATTTAAACTCTGGTTATCTGGGTTACTATGGCTTTATTATTGATCATGCATTAGCTTAGGTGATACCAAACTAGTTGTGATGATCTATGTATTTCTTTTATAGAATTGCATTGAGCACCGTATTTAACTTTGAAATTGTGTTGCACGCCCTATGTTGAAGATGCACCACAAAAAAGATTGTGAGCCTTGTCAGACATGAGCGGGGAAGCAACACATTTATGATTTCGGGTGCACGATCTTAGTGAATCGCCGCATGCAGCATTATAGATGGACAATGCAGTTTCTGTGAACTCGAGCGACCAGGTAAGTAAATGTGCCCCAGTATACAGTACCGTATATACTCGAGTATAAGCCGACCCGAGTATAAGCCGAGACCCCTAATTTTACCATCAAAAACTGGGAAAACCTATTGACTCGAGTATAAGCCGAGGGTGGGAAATGCATTGGTCACAGACCCCCCCAGTATGTATACAGCTTGCCCCCAGTAGTACACAGCCAGTCCCCAGTAGTATACAGCCTGCCCCCAGTAGTATTCAGCCAGTCCCCAGTAGTATACAGCACTGCCCCCAGTACTATACAGCACTGCCCCCAGTAGTATACAGCACTGCCCCCAGTACAGCTTGCCTACAGTAATATACAGCCAGCCCAGCATTAAAAGAAAATAATAAACTTATATACTCACCCTCCGGTGGCCCCGAACTGCAGTGCTGCTCCCCCGATGTCCGCGCGGGTCCTCTTCTGGCTTCGGTGCCCGTCTTTTTTCTTCTCTAACTTCGTGCTGGGCGCCGCCATTGTTCTCCCCTGGACGGCGCCTAGTATGACGCGCCGCTGCTGACGTCATACTAGGCGCCGCCTGGAATAAAAACATGGTGGCGCCCAGCACGAAGTTAGAGAAGATAGAAGACGGGTTCGGAAGCCAGAAGAGGACCTGCCAGAGGACATCGGGGGAGCAGCGCTGCAGGTCGGAGCCACCGGAGGGTGAGTATATAAGTTTATTGTTTTTTAAATATTTTTTATGCTGTATGACTCGTGTATAAGCCGAGGGGACATTTTTCAGCACATTTTTTGTGCTGAAAAACTCGGCTTATACACGAGTATATATGGTATATATGAGAAACTATGACATAGCTTATATCATGTGAGTATAAGCAGGAACATAATTCTGTGGTTCCATCTGATGAAGGTCAGTTTATCCTCGGGTAGATGGGGAAATACAGTGCTGGAAAAAGCAGGGCTGAAAAAACGAATATAGCATAAAAAATCTTACCACAGGCCTAAAGGGATTAAAGGAAAGTTTCAGTGGCGTCTAGGGATGGTACATCAGTACTCCAGGGATAATGGCGCATGGTGTCAGATGTGTCAGTGGTGTCTCTGTTTAAAAGCGAGCAGCGACAGGTAGCTCACGGCATGCTGGACCAGAAGTTACACAATAGGTGTACTTCCGGTTATCGGAGCGTTTGTAACCAGGGATGCAAGGATATCTGATGTTGGAGACGCTAGGAAATAAAAAATAAAATAAAAAGGTCCTGTATTTTCTTTCCAACCCCCTGAGGTGGAAATCACTTGGAACTATTAAATCAGAAGATAAGAACAATGGTCATAAATCAGTTTGTAAATTTATAGAATACAATATACACCAAACACTTCAACCACAAATATGTAGTGTGTAGTACTAATTAGAGATGAGCGAGCATACTCGTCTGAGCTTGATGCTCGTTCGAGCATTAGCATACTCGCAACTGCTCGGTGCTGGGACGAGTATTTCGCCTGCTCGAGAAAATGTCATCTCGCGGCGTCTAGATTTTTGGCGGCCAGAAACAGAGCCAATCACAAGCCAGGAGACTCTGCAGTACACCCAGCATCACGTGGTACACTTACATGTCGATAGCAGTGGTTGGCTAGCCTGATCAGATGACCCTGGAATACACTAGCCACAGCCCGCACTGCTCGGATCATTCTCTGTCTGGATGCCGTTAGAAAGAGAGCTGCTGCTGGTCAGAGATAGCATAAGGGTGTTCTAGTAGGTTACTGTTAGGCAGGAGTGATTCTACAAGAACCTTACTGTTAGTCAGGAGTGATTCTCCAAGAACCTTACTGTTAGGCAGGAGGGACTCAGAACCCAACAGACCTTGTTAGGGCTACATTAGCATTTTTCAAAAGTGAAAGTGACAGACTCAGTCGCAGCACAAAATCCTTTTGTGTGCTGTCAGTGTAGGTTAGAAACTAGTCATAGCAATCATGTTTTGTTCTATTAAAAAAAATTTAAAAAAAAAACACAAAAAAAACAAAAAAAGGATTTACAGTTTATATTTCTGTTTTGTCTATATAATGGACTTTAATTTTTAAAATGTTGAACCCGAGGGCTAGGGGTAGAGGACGAGGGCGTCCAATTACTGCAGGGGTCAGAGGCCGTGGTCCTGGGCGGGGTGAGACACCACCTGCTGATGAGGGAGCAGGGGAATGCCGCAGAGCTACACTCCCTAGCTTCATGTCTCAAGTTACTGGGACTCGTGGTAGAGCACTGTTGAGGCCAGAACAGTGCAAACAGGTGATGTCGTGGATTGCGGACAATGCTTCAACTAATTTGTCCACCCGTCAGTCTTCCACGCAGTCCACCCATGTTACCCAAGTGAGCACTCCTCCAGCTCCTCCACCTCAACCTCCTTCCCCCCAGTCTGCCCCCTCTGAGCCGGCATACTCTGAGGAACTGTTTTCTGGACCCTTCCCAGAAACCACTTGACAGGTTGCTGCTGAGCTCTTTCCCGATGCCCAGGTTTTCCAGTGGTCGCAGTCTGTGGGTCATGATGACATTCTTGACATAGTGGAAGAAGTGTGTAAAGAGGTGTCGGACAATGAGGAGACACGGTTGTCAGACAGTGGTGAAGTTGTTGTCAGGGCAGGAAGTCCGAGGGGGAGCAGACTGAGGGATCGGAGGATGATGAAGTGACAGACCCAAGCTGGGTTGTTATGCCGGGTGAAGACAGTGCTTCTGAGATGGAGGCGAGTCCTCTACGAGAACAGGTTGGAAGAGGCAGTGGTGGGGCCAGACGGAGAGGCAGGGCCAGAGCTGGTGCTTCAGCGCCAAATGTTTCACGTAGTGAAGCTCCCGTGGCGAGGGCTAGATTTTTCTGAATTCTGGAGGTTCTTTAAAGAAACAGCGGATGACCGACGGACTGTGGTGTGCAACCTGTGCCACACCAGGATCAGCAGGGGTTCCACCACTACTAGCTTAACCACCACCAGTATGCAAAGGCATATGAATGCTAAACACCCCACACAATGGAACCAAGGCCGTTCACCTCCGGCCGGGCCCACCACTTCTCCTTCCCCTGTGTCATTTGCTGCCTGTGCCAGTCAGCCCCCTGCCCAGGACCCCGGCACAAACACCTCCTGTGCGAAAACCACACCTCCACGATCCTCCACAGCGTCCACCAATGTCTCCATGGGCAGCGTTCAGCTGTGTATAATTGAAAATTATAATTTTTTCAAAGTAAACACTTCTGGCCCCCAGGCCCATTTTGGGTGGGGAGAAGCCGAGAGGCAGGGGCTTGGACAGGCGAAAGCTCACCTGGCAGCGGACCGCCAGCTCCATTCCCAAGATCCATCTAACATGATTTGAACTGCAGCAACCTTCAACCTACAACCTATAACCTTTTACCTCTAAAATCTATCTTTTCTCTCCTCTTTTCTCACCTCCTTACGTTCACCTCGGGTGCCATAACCGTCCCCATTGCTTCCACACGTCGTCTCCAGACGTCTTCTCCATAGCTGCCTCCACATGTTGCCTCCATAGCTGCCACCACACGTTGTCTCCATAGCAGCCTCCACATGTCGTCTCCATAGCTGCCTACAAAAGTCGTCTCCATAGCTGCCTCCACATGTCCTCCCCTTAGCAAACGAGCTGTGTCAGGCTCATATTTAGGGTGTTTCACCAGATACGTTATGAAACTTGGTCACTATGTCGCCACCATGCTGTGCTATCGACTAAATATACCGTCAATCTTTTGTTCAAATAGGAAATCATTTCAGTGCTTCTTGCTCACCTCCCTTGGTTCCTCTCTGCCGCCATAACCAGGCCAAATACTGATATGTACAGTGCTACATGTCATTCTCGCCAAAAGGAATTTTTTAAATTGGTTTGAAGCCTGAGTCCATTTGGGGTATGTCACCATGCCACTCTCTAGCCTGCCGCTGCTGCCGCTGCCTCCGCATGCTGCCCCCTATAGTGTCAGGGTCAATTATTGGGTGTTTTAGATGCTATCAGCCTCAGAGGCATCCATGCATGCTGCCCCTGCTGTTTCCTGTCCATTTCCCTGGTGTTTCCATCATTTTCTGAGGTTTCTAGGTGTTTGGCCAAGCTTCACTGTGCAGAGCCTTGGAAAATGCTTGAGTCTCCCATTGACTTCAATGGGGTTTGTTATTCGAAACGAGCACTCGAGCATCGGAAAAAGTTTGAGGCGATTAATGAGCACTCGAGCATTTTAGTGCTCACTCATCTCTAGTCCTGATACATAAATTATAGAAAACTTAGATATGTTCAATTATTTGATGCCGTAATTGTGACAGGTTGTGGTTGTATTTGTGGAAGTGGTGCGGAACATATAGTAGTAGGTTATTTGTTCAGATGGTGGACTTATGTTGTCCTATTCTGGAACTCACTGAGTGGGTAGTTTTTCCTACATAGATGAGTCTGCAGGGACACTTAATTAGATAGACCACAAAAGTGGTTTGACAGGTATAGTGGTCCTTGATGGGGAAGGCTTTACCTGTGTGGAGGTGCACTGTGGGCACTGCAGGTAAAAGAAAAGATAAAACTGATATCTCTGGTTCATATTATTCAGGTGCAGAATCCAGTGTTTCTTTTAGATCTAATACTTCGGAAACTACTAAACGTAAGTTCAAAAATAAAGAGCCACAACAACCCTCTAAATAATCGAATAACTTAAATCTAAATAATTGGAGACAAGCTGTTCCCAGTAGTACACAACAGAATTATCCAAACACACAACGTGGTTCTACTTGCTCTATGGCCTCCTACCATGTAACTTCAGTATAGAATCCGTTACAAACTTACCAAGTACAATTGGTTGAAATTCCCCCCGTAAATGCGCCTATAGCAATTGTGACATCAGAAAAGGGACCAACCGACCAGATCATCAGATCAGAGTGGTTAAATATCATCAGATCAGATGAATTCACATTTGGTTCTTGTGATTTGTGCTCCATTGCTCTTGTTGTGCCTGACTCTGTCCCCCTAAAAACATGGGGGCTGTTAGTATAGGACAGGGGCGTCGCTAGGTCAAAAGATCTGGGGTCCCATGCCCCAGATCTTTTGACCTGTGCCCCGAATGTCCGGGGAAATTTACCTACTCTCATCGCTGTCTACATCCTCAGGACATAGATAGCGATGAGCACTGTAGTGGTGAAGGAGCCGCTGGCTGATCGCTGTGTGATCGCTGTGTGATCGCGTCTCCTGCTTCTAGAAGCTTACTACAGCTGCCGGGAGCAGGAGACGCCGGGTGATGATGTCACCGCGCCTCAGCGCTGCAGTGAACAGAGAGAAGCCGAGGGAGACAGAGGTAAGTATCAGTGGTTTTTTTTAATTATGCAAGGGGGAGGGGGCACATTGTGGACTTTGTGGTGTCTATAGGGAACATTACATTACAAGGGATTTGGGGACAGTAAACCACTGTCAAGACATTGCGGATTGGTGCTGTGGAGGACATTACAGCGGGTTTTGGAGACTTTTCTAAAGGCTGTGATGACTTTGGGGGTGGGGGGGCTGTTAGGGTCATTACTGGGGGCTGTGAGGACTTTGGGGGGGGATGTGGGGGACATTACAGGAGGCTTTGGAGACATTACAGGGGGTTGCAAAGACATTGAGGGGGGTGTGGGGGACATTACAGGGGGCTTTGGGGACATTATTGGGAGCTATGAAGACTTTGGGGGTGGGGGGCTGTTAGGGACATTACTGGAAGCTGTAGGGGGGCTGTGAGGAACATAACTAGGGGCTTTGGAGACATTACAGGGGGCTGTGAAGACATTGGGAGGGCTGTGGGTAACATTACAGAGGGCTTTGGGAACATTATTGGGGGGATGTGAAGACATAGGGGGGATATTGGAGAGATTACTGGGGGCTCTGGGGAGCTTCTTAGTGGGCTGTGGGGGACATTGCAGGGGGCTGACAGGACATTAGGGGGCTGTGTTGAGGACATTACAGAGGACTTTGGGAACTTTACTGTGGGGCTGTGAAGACATTGGGGGGGGCTGTTGGAGACATTACTGGGTGCTGTGGGGGACTTCTTAGTGGAGCTGTGGGGGTCATTACAGGGGACTGTGATGACATTGGGGGGCTTTGAGAACATTACTAGGGGGCTGTGATGACATTGGGGGTGGCATGGGGGACATTACTGGGGGCTGTGGGGGACATCAGGGGATGTGACGACATTGGGCCGAAGGGGACATTAAAGGGCACTGTGGGGGACTTCTTAGTCAGGGCTGTGGGTAAAATTACAGGGGACTCTGGGGAACATCTTATTGAGGGGCTGTGATGGACATTACTTAGTGTATGTATTAGGTGAGGGGATTCTTTGTGTGGGCATGATTAGGCAGGGAATCATTTAGTTTAGGGTCACATTGAGATCTAATTAGTGGGGGGCCACAGTTATTAATTGTAAATTGCATTCTTACTTGTTAGTTCAAGATTAGAAAACATTATTAGGTGGGTGGCACACTGAGGGGATGTAAATTATGGGGCTTATATCGTGGTTTGGCAGTAATTGTCAGCTTCATTGTGTGTAAACCAGAATGTATGTATATATACAGGGTGACGTAAAGGATAGGTTCTGTAGGATTGCTCTTAAGTTGAATTTGTATGTAAGTCGGAACTGTATATTTTATAATTGTAACCCCAGACATAATTTTTTTGGTCTCTGTGACAATTGGATTTTAAAACTGTTGGGTTGTCATAAGAACCAGGATTAACACTAAATCTTTATTACAGACACCTGTGATAACTGTTATAGCTGATCATTGTAGCCTAACGATAAAGTACAGTAAATTACCAACAT
Source organism: Engystomops pustulosus (assembly GCA_019512145.1). Classification (NCBI taxonomy): domain Eukaryota; kingdom Metazoa; phylum Chordata; class Amphibia; order Anura; family Leptodactylidae; genus Engystomops; species Engystomops pustulosus. The sequence goes on along the minus strand of CM033642.1, from coordinate 204,716,335 downwards.
CCAGGTCTTTTTGTAACTAGGGGTCGTCTGTTTGTCGGATGTTCTTAAGTAGGGGACCGCCTGTATGTAGGTTTTATGGCTTGATAACATGTTATATTAGCAGCTCCTGGCACCTCATTTAACAGGTAGGGATTTCTCCTGTGTTTTATGTAGCTGTATGTGTTGTGTACAGGGGTGGGCATTACTGAAAGTGTTATGCATATGCGTTGGGGCCCGTGCCCCGGATGTTTTACCACCCTAGCAACACCTCTGGTATAGAAGATAGTTCTGTAGATGTTGAGTTCTGATGCGAATATATCATATGTACCTTCAATGGGGGTATGAACATTGGGTTGTAACTGTTCCTGATTTACAGGGCCCCCACCAGCTGATAATGTCTGCCGACACAGACATTGGGGCACATTTACTAAGGGTCTACAGACCATGATTCTGTCAGGTTTTCCCGAACATTTCCGTTTTGCGCCATTTTGCGCTGAATTGCCGGCTTGCGCGCAACAGAAATCAGGGGCCATGGCCATCGGACAACCAGACGGATTTGGAAAAACCGTGGAATTTAAAAAACAAAATGTGTCGCAAGATCACGCACTCACATGCACCAGGAAGAAGAAGGTGAACTCCGGCGGACCTCGGCGCGAAAGCGACACCTGCAAGAAATTGGACGCACGACCTTAGTGAATTGCGCCGGACTTGAATCCTTGTCGGACAATGCACTGCGGGATCACGACAGGACCGGGTAAGTAAATGTGCCCCATTGAGTAACAGCTTAGTCGGGTCCCGTAGTTTGATTTGTGTGGGCGCAGCACACCGGCGCCGGTGCTTCCTGTCATCTCCGCTGTGAGCTGTCACTCTGTGGGAGCGATGCGCTGCAGACCCGCCACTGTGCATAGCAGGACAGTCTGCTCACAATGTGCGATACAGTGAGGGTGACGTGCTGCCGGCCCGCACATGTGGCCACCCGCTCCTGTCCTAGCTGTTACTGTGAATGGTGGCTGAAATACAAGCGCTGGAGCAGCAGGCGGCCCACCATGGGAATTGGCCAGTACCCCCTGCTAGGAGGAAGCAATGCTCTGTGCGCTTAGGTGCACAGGAACGGCTGCCGACCAAATGCTGGAACCAGCACCAATGGAAAGGAACAGCATGGAGGTGGCCAGAGGCGGTAGCAGCTTTGACAGCAGCAGGGTAATGCATTAAATATCAAACAATTGTGCAGCAGCAGTGATCTATCTCTGTGAGACTTTAATAGTATGTGGGGAACGAGGCACTGCTGGGGCAGGCGTGGGACTCAGTATTAATTAAAACTACATTACATCATAATTAGGAGAGCTGGGGCACTAATTATTCAAATACAATTTAAAGGTAGCACTTTATTGTTATAGTGGAAGACTATCTATTAGGTTGGCACTAGATCTATTGTTGTTAACCCCTTAACGACCAGTCCCCTTTTGGGTTTTTTATATCCATTTTTCATTCTATAAAAATCTATAACTTTTTATTTTTCTATGTAAAGAGTTGTGTGTGAGGGAGTGTGAAATTGGTGAAATAAAAATGCATTTTTGCCATTTTCTGCTCGGCTTGGTTTTAAGTCTTTCACTGTGCGCCCCAAATGACTCATGTCCTCTATTCTCTGGCTCAGTATAATTACAGGGATACCAAATTTGTATAGAGTTTATTGTGTTGTACACAATACATTTTAAAAAATTACAATCTGTACAAAGGAAAATTCTTTTGCAATATTCTGCCGCTAATACATTTTTCATACCTTAGTATATGGAGATTTGTGAGACATGAATTTTTGCGGAATGAGTTCATGTTTTCTTTGCTACCATTTTGGGGACTGTATGACCTTCTGATAACTACATCTTTATTAATTCAATCAATTTTAAAAACAATTAAAATAGCACAAAAAAGTGCTTTAAATAAACAAAAGACCCCAATACCCAGTAATGAAAAAGATACATTATGGTAGCTGAATAATTCGTATTTAGTATCACAAAAGAATTGCAAGTAGTAAATTTACCGATGTGATAGGATTACAATTGATACCAGACCACTAATGCGACCATAGTTACCTCAGTGTTTAAAAGATCAAAATTTTGCATAATGGGGCCAGAAGGCAGTCCCCTCGCGTTCCGCCTGTCTTTGTCCTCAGGGGAAGCATGCACTGACGGGCGGAACGCATGGTGACTGCCTTCATATATTGTCTAAATGCAAGACACCAGGTGCTGATTGCCAATCAGATGCATTTGCATACAAAAGTATATGCGATCAGGTGCGGCCCGGTCCAGTACATTTAACAAACATATAGCAACACCCTTAGGTCCCACTTTTACAAGAACGTTATTGGGATGTATATCAGGCCGTACAATTTGAAGCCAAATATCCATCCCCATAGACCCCTATGGGGTTCGCCAACGGTACGGTGAACCTGTCCACGTTACGATCTCCGATCCGGAATGTCCGACGAGGATTAAGTCTGCCGCGATCCACTCCAATATCCCGCATGTGTCGCTTCAGGTCCACCAGAGGTCACCCTCTTCTTCTCGGTGTATGTAAGTGCTTGGCTTGCGAGACGAAGCCATTTCCGGGCGAAACACGTGTCGGGGTCTTTGCACATTGCCAAACGGTCTGTATGTGATTCATTTACCTATATGCATACTATGTGGGTTTTCCCCTTACCTAGTGCAATATATACCTTTGTAATTTATACTAAGCACCTTTGTATTATCAGTAGCTGCCTTATCCTGGCATGTTAGGGAACCCTTGCTGCTATATATTATAGTTTACTACTGGGTTTTGTGCAATCTTCTTTTCTGTGTGTTGCCCTTTTTCTGTTTGTCATTTAATATATGTGTATAATAATAATAATAAAATGTAATGAATTTTTTACCACACGGTTGTCTCTCAAAAATTTCTTCTTTCTGGCCATTTCAGTATGTGAGTTGTTTCTCTGGGTGATTTGTGATCAGCGGCTCACTGATCACATCCCCTCCTTTCCTGTTGGTGTTTACAATTTTAAATGTGTCCACCCCCCGACACAATCCCTGGTGTGATCCCCGAAAAGTCTTGAAACCCGACGAAAATGCAGCCGCGGGACCTTTAGAAAATAAGCCCCAATGTGTGTCACTATACCATACTGTTTATGGGAAAAAGAGCTTGCACTATATTTTCCCCACAAGTACTGGGCACAAACACATTTTAAGAAGCCTTCGCGAATTGCATTTTTGGATGCGTTTGTAAACGAATCCCAGAAATGCATATCAATGTCTAATGAAATATTAGATTCTAATATTAATTAAAACGATAAATCACCTCCAAGCAGGGTATCATGAAGAGACGCTCTCCGTGGATATACAATGCAATCGCACATGTCAGATAATGGTGTAATGGTGAGCATTGCAGAGACCGTACAGCACATGTCATGCATGCACACTAGTGACTAGGCATTTTTAGACACAATATTGGAAAAGGTATATTATACCCTAATTGAAATTGTGATACGCATGTGTATTAACAGTTAAGTGCACATTAAAGACATATTAGAAAAGGTTTACCATACACCATTTTAAATAGAATATAAGGCACAAAAGAGGGCAAATAAATTCTATATTGCTCTGTAAAGGTAAGTTTGGCAATTAAAGCACATGATACCAGTCAACCAAAGTAACAAACTGTTACACCAAAATGACCACCAAAATGTACAGATACTGAGAAAGTCCACAAAATAAGTGGGTCACTATGCAACAGATCCATCTATATAAGGTGGAACCTATGCATGTGAAGAGGTAACCCACGCTTCACAGCACAGGTACAATATCTCAAACTATGGGTAAAAAGAAGCCTCCCCGACGAGTGGAGTGAATTATAAAAATGAGCCCTAGTGGCCAGTACATATACATATAAGTAACTAGCTGTTCAAAGCATGTATAAATTAACCCTTTCCCGATGGGTCCCGATGCATGGAGAGTGCTCGCGGGCCAAGCCCTCTCCATAGCCGGTAAGTCTTTGCTGCATATTGCAGCAAAGGCTTACCGGTAACACCCGCGATTGGTGCTAGCACTGATCGCGGGTGTTTGCACCTCGATCGCCGCCGGCAATGGGGATCGTCGCTCCCCGATGACGTCCCCGATCCATCGCCATGGTAGCCTCGGTTGTTCCAAATACCCGAGGCTACTTCGTTTTAACCCATGCATTACATTGTAATGAATGGGGAGTAAAATCCGCATATACTGCCGTACGGTAGTATGGCAGTATATGATAGGATGAATCAGACTACCTAGGGTTAGAGTATCCTAGGGAGTCTGAAAAATATTAAAAGTAAAAATAAAAAAAAGTTTAAAAAAAAAATTATAATAAAAAAACCTAAAAATTCAAATCACCCCCCTTTCCCTAAGTATCGCCACGTCCGAAAATGCCCGATCTCTCAAAATATAATAACGGGTTTTCACTGAGTTTAACCCCATAATGGAAAATAGTGTCCAAAGTGGAAAGTGGCATTTTTTTGCCATTTTGAAAAATATAAAAATTTTTTTATAAAAAGTGATCAAAAGGTCGCACAGTCCCAAAAATCATAACAATGAAAACGCCATCAAAATTTGCAAAAAATGACACTACCCACAGCTCTGTACAACAAAGTATGAAAAAGTTATTGGCGGCAAAATAAAAAAATATATATTTTGTACAGGAGGTTTTAATTTTTTTAAATGTATGAAAACATTATAAAACCTATACAAATTTGGTATCCACGTGATCGTACCGACCCAAAGAATAAAGCAGACATGTCATTTGGGACACAGAGTGAAAGCTGTAAAATCCAAGCCCACAAGAAAACGTTGCAAATGTGGTTTTTCACCATTTTCACTGCATTTGGAATTTTTTTCCCGCTTCCAAGTACATGCCATGGAATATTAAATACCGTCACTATGAAGTGCAAATTGTTACGCAGAGAATAAGCCACAACACAGCTCTATATGTGGAAAAATAAAAAAGTTATGGACTTTTGAAGTTGGTGAGTGAAAAATGGAAGTGAAAAAACTAAAAAAGGCCAAGTCGTTAAGGGGTTAAGCACCAGTATCTGCATCCCCAATACACATCCTCAAAAATGATAAGACAATAACGTAAACCTTTTATTTAAAAAAATACTCACACAATAAAAAAAACAACATTAACAGAAGGAGGGGTCCACAACAAAGTGACAATTATATCTTTGCTTCAGTGTATCAATAGTGACATGGTGGTACAGTGATACGTGATCTAGGGAAAATAGAAAGAAAAAATGTATTAATGTGCTATGCTATGGTAACGAAAAAAGTAGTCAACAAGAATATGGACCATATTAAAGGGCAAGGATTGTAAACCAAGCACGCTGACATACTAAACCCTCTTTTGTCCTGAACCCCCTGCAGCTTGAAACCAAATGCCATGGCTGCTACCCACTTGTTAACATGTCCCCACAACCAACCTTCCCTCCCTTCCACACTAACAAGGCCTTTTCTCTGTCATCATCCATACTGACCCCCCAATTCATCCCCCCAGCTTGCCACTGTTCTAATGGCGCCCCATACGCCGCCAACGTGTCCTCAATTAGGTATGCTCTTATCAGCGACCCTGCCGTTCAAATGCCATCTCCCACAGATGTGATGAGCAAGGTATTCCTTCTTTGTCCGAGGCCGGAGCAAATTGCTGAAACAAATCCCACTGCAAGCAAGATGAGGCATCAGCAATAGAATTACAAACCTCTGGGACATGAACTGCCACCACCCACACATTAGTAACCTCAGTAAGCTCACCACCGGCGGAGATGACACAGACATGATATTGATCACACATAACCGCTTGATTATCACAATGAAACTGCACTTTCATTGCAAAATCATTCTCCCCAAATCTGCACTGCCACCACAAACACCTCTAGACAAGCCGATTTCCTAGCAAACCTTGAACCTGACCACCTTTGAGCACACCATTGTCAACCACAGTGAACCTTGCCTGGGTACATGGATTCCTCCAAGCGCTGGAGCGCCGGCCCAAAGCTCCCAACCTGTACTCCACACCAGAGGCTCCCCGGAGAAGCTCCTAGTCCACTGGCGTGCTCTTGCGGTGGGCTTTGGGCTCGCACGGGCAGGTGGCCGTGACCTCCGGAAACACACGCAACCCCACTTCATGGCATCGTGTGCAGCCTACCACCATTGCCTGCACCTGTGCCATGCTGCTCACTCCGTAGCTCTAAAATGGCTACCACGTTCCTTTACTGCCCCCTTTAGTACCCCCCCCCCCCCTTGATGACTCGGGCATAACTCCTCTCCCTAGCTACCGCTCCCTGCCCCAGGCCATGTCATGTCGGTCTCCCCCTACTTTGTGGGTCTATCCTCCAAGTACACAAGTACTCAATTCCAGTAGTCTATATAAATGTCTCCCTACTCCTGGCAGCTACATGGGGACTTGTTATTGGTCTACAGGCACTGGAGTCTGAGGAATTGACTACTCATATCAAGTTCTAATTATGCCCAAAGACCACCATTTCTTTTCATTTTAGGAGGAATGGACTAGAGATAAAGGTGTCATCCTGTGCCTTCAGGGTAAAGTGTTCAATATTTCCAAAAAGTCCAGGCTGCTCTTCCACCTTGATACCTGAACTAAATTATATTAGCTTAATGTCGTGAATTGACAAATGTCATAAGATCAGCAAATATTCATAAGAAATATTTGTGTGTACTCAATCATTTCAAATAAGTAGTGAATTCAAAATCATAAGATAGAAAATAAATATATTTGCATGAGAACAATAAACAGAATGATCGTGTTCACTGTTTCATCACCAATCTTTGTGAATCCCACCCCCAAATTTCTGTTATATAAACCTGCATGTGTATTCCAAGAAGTAATCTGCTCTGTGGTATTCAGTCCTCCTGCATTCAGCACGGTATGTACTGCTACTTTTTTTTACCTGCTTTTTACTTTTACAAATTTAATGATTTATTTTACCTACTTTCATAAGACTTCAACTCTGTACAATACAATTGTATAAGGGTTTTTGGTAGCCCAGAACTATTAATGACCTATACACACTACTGACATAGCTGCAACAACATAGCTACATCTGTGATCTATTACTTGTGCTGCCACATTGCAGATACATCACTCACTAAAGTGAACCAAATGTGGCGGCAGCAGACACATTACCCCGTTCATTCAGAAAACCCCTTTAAAACTTGTGAAAAAGTTAAAATTTTATATTCATATTAGAAAGTTTAAACTCAAACCCTGTTACTGGAGCCAATGTTGGATGATAAGTATGGTGCATTATTATAGGGTCTAGTCTAAGTTTACACCTCCTAATAGTGGCCAATGTTTATTCCTGGCAATATGAATGAAAAGTAGCTTTTCCTATGTAGACCATGCCCAATCCTGAAAGCTATCCTGCTTTCCATGTAAAAGTTAAAACTATTTGTCAAGTAGGCATATAGAAGATTCCACCAATGTTACATAGGTGATAGGTGATAAATATAACAGCACCAAGTCACATGTGATGTTGTGAACAACAGAGCAACTATAAATTAGAAATAAGTTCCTCAAGACACTTGTTGAAATATAACTTAGGGATCATTTTAGAAAAACTATATTAACTTTTTTTTGGTAGAATAATGTTCCCATACAAAAGTGGCTGAAAGTGGAGGAAGAGAAGCTACAAGTGATCCTGCTTGTTGGTTGCTCACTGGTTTCTGTCATGGATTTTAATTGGTGGTCCTTTGCAGTGAGATTGTTTTGTTGTTCCCAGGCGCCTTGCAAATAACAAACTTACCTATAACTCTCTTGCACTCTGATCCAGCACAGTACTTTCCACCATTCCCAGCATTTCTTATCATACAAAGGTCCGGCGCTGATGTCATGTTGACAGCTCACCTGCTTCAACCTAATATAGGCCTCAGGCTGTAATGGAAGTGAACCGGTGAGAAGACTTTGCCACCGAGACTCTGTATAATAAGAGAGACTCCCCATATTGTGTTGGCCTTGATAGTAGCTCCCTAGAAAATAGTTCCCTGGGTAACCCATTTAATCCTTTACCCCTTCATTACTGACCAATGTAAATATGTATCGGCCAGTGGTGGAGGGGTTTATGGAGAGCGCTCACAGAGCCCAGGACTGAGCCTTCTCCACACGGAAAACAGATGACTGCTGCTAAACAATCATGGCAGTTAACCTTTTATTTGCAGTGGTAGTTTAATGCAGCAGTATCAACTAACAGGTTTGCTAGTAGGCGCCACTATCCTTAAGGGCTGGTTAACTGACCCCTAGACATTATCGGTGGCACAATTACAGTTGAGAACCTGTTCAAGGCTCCCATCGCTGCCATTAGACAAACAATGTTTCAGTCTGTGGGACACAGACTGTATTATAAAAGCTGTAAATCTACTATATACTATATATGGTATAAGTGGTAAAACACTCAACAGTTCAAATATCTAAAATAAAAGTTAAAATCTAATTCAAAAAAATGTTTTTAGAAATATGAAAAAAAATTTATTCAAATTACCCCCTTTCCCTAGAATATATACCGTATAATATATATATTGCTAAACTAGTTAAATAAGCATATAAGGTATTGCCTTCACCCCAAATACCCGACCTATTAAAATATGAAAGTAATAATTCCTGACGATGAACCCCATAACTGAAAATATTGCCTACATGCTCAAATAATCATTTATCATCATTTTGCCTCCAGTAAAAATAAAAATGTCCTCACACTGAAGTATAAAAATGTTAGTGTCAGAATATGTCAATGCAAAGGATTTTTTCAACCCAAGGGTTTTGAATTTTTTTTAAAGGTTTTAAGATATAAACTATACAAATTTGGTATCTCCACGATCATACTGACCCAAAGAATAAAGAAGAATTAACTTGACCATAGATAGGGATTGAAAACAGTTTTTTTTGCCAATTCCACCACATTTGGAATTTTTTTCAGTCCCAACATGGCACAGCGAATTAAAAGGTGCCACTAAAAAGTACAATTTGTCTCTCAAATAACTAGCCCTTAGATTTGTAAATTTGTAAAATAAAATTGATTTGGCTTTTGGAAGGAGAAAAGGGAAATATGGAATTGCAAAATCCTGAAAAATCGTGGTCCTGAAAGGGTAAATGTTTAAATATCTGTTGGGTTGAACATAACCTTTAGATTGTAAATATTTAGTTCTGTATCCAAAATCCACAATAATTACTATTGCATGTCTTACATGGTACTGTACTTGGCTATGGATTAGTTGCAGACACTTCTCCAGCATGTTTGGACATTTGGTAACATACTGTATATGGATCATGTGTAGATGTCCCGAGGATAAATTCCTTTTGATATAGATTTTGTCTTCCATGGCCAAGATTTGAGTGGAATCCAATCAGATTCTGCTGGGAATATATGGGATTTTGCTTTTTCTTAGTTTTGTTAGTCGCTTTCTTTATTTGAACTGACCCAATATCTACTACTTATAGTTTAGTATATTTAAACTATAAGCAGTTGCTACTAGAGGGGAATATGCATCTGTGCTGGTTATATAATCTTCATTTATTAGAAATCTGTTCTGTCACCTGGGAAGGATCAATGTTTCCTTATTATACTGAACACCCCTGAGCAAGTAGTAAGAATGACCTCAATAAAGACTAAGGCCTGACTATGTTAGGTTGTTGAAAAACAGACAGTGCTGAGGATTGGACTCCATGCGTCACAGTGATATATGATGCAAGGAGTCCATTTTTCCCTGAAAACATGATTATCATTTGCACTGCTATTTATTAGGGTGAAATGGGCGCCTTTCATAAAATATCACTACGGTGCTAGGAGTACCATCCACAGCACTGTGGTCTTTCTAAGAAATCTTTCCTGTACAAAGTACATTTTTCAATGACCCACCACGGTCATGCGCCGCTGGCCCACAACATTTTGATGACAAAAAGTAGAAAATGTATATTATTGCATGCAAACATCATGGAGATCTGCATCAAATATATGCAAAAAATTTCACATGTTGGTGCTGATATTCTGATTGAATTTAGACCAAAAATTTACATGCTAGGAATGAAAACATCTCCCCCATGCATTAATTTGCATGATGAATAAGAAGTTAAAAGCACAATAAACTTTGATTCTTCCACTCATATTAAAACAGTTAACTAAAAAAACTAAATCAAATAAATTGGTCTACATATTCATTTTCAATATCATTATTTTTCATAGACTAAAGATGTCCTTCACAAAGAAATCCCTGTTCCTTGTACTTTTCCTTGGAATGGTTTCCCTTTCCATTTGTGAAAATGAGTAAGTATTCATATTGTATGTTAGAGCAATATATTACAGGAAATGTCACTGAATGTCTATTGTTAAAAAAAAAAAAAGCTCTAAATGCTTAATGATTGTAATAGGTTATCACTGTCATGTCATCTTTTAGGCCAATTGGGGACACTGAACCTTAAGGGCTGGCAAAGTGTCCCAAACACCCTGATACTATTTTTTTGTGGCCACAGTGAGAAAAGAATAATTCTTTAACATTCAGCTTGGATACTGTACCTATTGAACATGATAATTTGTAGGTCTGTTTAGTAATTATTATTATTATAAGGCAAGTTGGAATTATGATAATAGTACATGAATAAACTTTATATTGCACCATCATATTCTCCATCACTTTAAAGATCATGGGATACATATATTAACCCCTTCAGGACGCACCCATTCTGTAGCTTAAGGCTCAGCCCCATTTTTTTGTATTCTGACATGCGTTGCTTTATATGGTTATAACTTTTGAACACTGTTACTCATCAAAGCGATTATGATATTTTTCCTCACATGTTGTACTTCATTCTAGTGGTGAATTTTGGCTGATAGTTTTGCGTTTATTTATAAAAAAAAATTAAATGTTTTGAATTTTGAAACATTGCCTATTTCAAAATCATCACGTTTTCAGGCAGATAATTTTACCACCTAAATTAGTTGCTGTATAATATTCCATATGTCTAGCATTTTCATAATTTTTGAAAGTTGGATAATTTATTTTGATGTCACCGGCTACAAATCGAATACATACTCTGTATTTTCAGAATTGACTATTTGGGGATAATTACTGGTTTTAATGAAATTTTAATATATAACATTAAAAACCCTCTATATATAAACCATTTTCAAATCTGCACCCCTCAAATTTATCAGAAACAGCATTTAGGAAGATGTTAAAACCCCTTGAGATCTTCATAGTATTAAACTCAAAATGGACGTTAAATTTAGAATGGCCACATTTTGTTTAGTTATAACGTTCATTTAGCCCTAAAATGTACACATTTCCAAATATATAAAAGAGAAACCCATCTTAAAATTGTTTGGCAATTTCACCCAAGTACAGTGACCCCCACATGTCGCCATTACTTGTTTTAAGGCGCACAGCGAGGAAGGAGCGCCTGCAGCTGCCAGGATTTTAGTTTCTTCATGGGTCTTTTGTAGGCATAAAATTTTAGCTTTTTTCGATATTGGGGCAATGTGACTGCATTTATTTTTGCAGGATGAGAGGCTTTTTCCAGTGTTACCATTTTGGGGTGGGTATCCCCTATTGTTGAAAATGTATGAACTTTTTTTTGAGGGCAGGAGTAGAAAGCATCAATTCTGTACCAGATTTTTTCCTTTTTTTGTGTTCACCGTATAGACTAATAATCATGTTATCTTTATTCTATGGGTCAATACGATTACGGGGGATAACCATATTTCGATTTGTTTTCTTATGTTTTACAAAATTTGCCAATAAAACCCTAATGTGGGGAAAATGGCATAAACAATTTTACTTTTTTTGGCTATGGAGCTGGTTGATTGCTTGTTTTTTGTGCAATGAAAAAGGGAAAAATCACAACTTTTGTGAGTTTTTAACTTTTTTCTACTGTGCTCATAAAGGGGTTCAATAATGATCTTTTTTTTAAATCTACGGGTCTTTATGGACGCTGTGATGCTATATTTGTGGGGTTTGTGTTATGATTTAGACTTTTTTTTGCGGTATATGTCTCATCAGATGTTTATGGGGTAATTTTTATTAATTAATTTTGTTTAAGAACTTTTTTTTTTAACTTTATTCATTTATCAGGCCACAATCTTACACAGTGGAGAGATATCTATGAAAGTTCTTGCAGCACATTAGTAGATCTGCCATTGACTAATATTTATGTATAATATTATGTTTGGTGGCACCAGAACAAAGTCCTCTTCAGAGATCTTTATACACAAACCAGCAACTAAATAATAGGAATAAGATAAATATATATATTAGGGATGAAACAAATCGAAATAATTTTTAATTCAATGTATGTTTCCTTCTAACACAGGAAAAGAGAGGAAGACGAGGAAGGTGAAGAGGAAAATATAGAAAAGAGATTCTGGAAAGCTGATGTAAAAGAAATAGGAAAAAAACTAGCTGCAAAACTTGCAGAAGATTAGCAAAGAAACTTGGTGAATAATAACAGATGTTAATAAAACAATGTTCCATAAGAATAAGTATTAGCCATAAATATAATAAAGCAAATTAACTGACATATCATTTTGATCTTTTTATAAATTCAATATACTACATCCAAACATAGAGGAAGGTGTATTATTTCTGTCGGGATTATTAAAATGCAAGGCCAGTGACATTGTGATCTAATCCTTGTGGAATTAACCCTTACGACATTTCTCTGTACTAGTAAGGTGCGCGCGGGTCCTGGGGCATAGAGGGGGCTGGGTTGAGCCCTCTCCATAGCCGGTAAGTCTTTGCTGATATTTCAACAAAGAGTTACCCGTAACACCTGTGGTTGGTCTGACACCGATTGGGGGTGTTTTCCGCGGATTGGCGCCGACAGTGCTGCACATGGGCGGCGCCATCTTGCTGTAGATGCTCCCTGTGACGTCATCGAGGATCGGCGATCCGTCGCCACAAGAGCCTCGGGTCTCTAGTTTTAAACCCCTTCAATGAATGAGGAGGAAAATCCCCATATACTGCCATACTGCAGTATGGCATATATGATAGGATTGATCAGACAGCCTAGAGTTAAAGTATCCTAGGGAGTCTAAAAATATGAAAGTAAAGATAAAAAAAGTTTAAAAAAAAACTTTAATTAAAAAAACCTAAAAATTCTAATCACCCCCCTTTCCCTAGAATCGATATAATATTATAAACAGAAAAATCATAAACAATTAGTATTGCCTCATTTGAAAATGCCCAATATATCAAATATAATAACGGTTTTTCACTGCGCTAAACCCGTAATGGAAAGTTGGAAAGTTGAAAATGGCACTTTTTTGCCATTCGAAAAATATAAAAAAATCAATAACAAGGTCGTACAGTTCCTAAAACTGATAGCAATTAAAATGTCATCAAAAGTCGCAAAAAAAATAACACCAACGACAGCTCCATACACCAAAGTATTAAAAGTATTGAAGATGCCATATTTTGCCAGAAGAGGTTAGAGGATCACTTGTTCAAGACCAACCTGTAAAGTAAGAAAAAAAGTTAAAAACACTAATTAAACACACTTTTTAATAAAAAGAATTAATTAAATAAAATTAAAGTCCCCTAAACACAAACAACACCCCCCACATGTTTGGTATCGCTGCTTCCATAACAATCTGTACAATAAGTTAGAAACATTGTACCCGTATGTATGGTGAACCTGTAAAAACAAAACCCAAAAAATCGCCAAAATGAAAAATTTTCATTAAATCCCTTCACAAAAATGTTCCAAAAAGTGATCAAAAAAGTTATGTGCGCCAAACGGTACCATTAAAAAGACAACTCAACACGTAAAAAATAAGCCGTAAACCAGCTCTTTCAACAAAAAATATTAAAGTATATCTCCGAAAAGATGACTATGCAACAAAAAAAAAAGATTTCTTTATATTTGTTTTTTTCCAGTAAAATTGTAAAAATATATTAAAAAACTATATAATTGAGGTATCACCGTAATTGTAGTGATCTATAGAATAAAGATAATATAGTTTTTTTAGTGTACGGCGTACAACCCCCAAAAGATCCAAAAAAAGAAACCAAAATTGACAATTTCTTTTTCTCCATACATTAAAGAGTAATAAAAATCTTATCAAAAGCTACCCATACTGTTATCCTGCGTTCTTGTGTATCCTGCGTCTTGTGTATCGCTGTTTCCATGTGACAGTCCGTTCCAGTGTTCCTGATCCGTGTGCCGGTCCATTCCAGTGTTCCTGACCCTGTGCAGTCCATTCCTGGTCCCTGGTCCATGTGCCAGCTCCTGCGATTCCGACATGAGTCCTAGTGTGCCTTCCTGTGCTGTTCTTCCCGCTGTCACCCCGGGATACAGATTCTCTCCGTGCATTATACCTTGGCAGCCACCGCGGGCTAGTCGCACCTGTGGAATGACCTGGTGGTACCCCACCGCAGCAAGACCATCCCGCTTTGCGGCGGGCTCTGGTGAAGACCAGGTGCCACTTAGACTCCGGTCCCAGTGTTTGGCTAGTACCATCTCCCGCGTGGTCCAGAGGGTCCTCAGACATACAGTCTGGGAAGCCATTTGGGCCTGTGTTTTTATTTGCATTCCAATGCCTTCTTTAGCTCAGAAGACCTAAAAGGACTAGATACACTGCTTATTTGTTGAATGGTGAGACTTGGTAAGAGCAGTTTGTTTGAAAAAGTACTTGTGGTTTTCTAAAAACGAGGGATTCTAGGGATTCTTGTCATTGGGTCATAGAAAGTCTTGAATTGCCCAGCTATGTCTGTGTGTGTTTTAGTTGCGTCCCTGAGGGATGAAAAAGAGTCTATAAACATTGGGCTCTTCTCCTCTTTGTCTTTGTTGCCCTGCATAAACATTTTATATTGCGTATATAAATATGCCATAACAGCATATTGGATTAGGAGTGTTTTAGCTTTTCCCTCGTACTGTGAGTTCTGCAAAAAGAATCAGAATATTGTTTTTGTCTATGTCCATTCTAGGTCTAAAATATGTTGCAGAAGCTCATTACATTGTCTGTTTCCTTGTTTTTTAACAAACGCATGTAATTACATGACTTCTACCTGTTAACCTCCTTATGGATTTCCCACCGAGGTGGAGGTGTGGTTTGATTATGAAATTCTTATAGCTATTCTTTGCTTGTAAGCCTAACCCCAATGACAGAGAATCCCTAGAATCCCTCGTTTTTAGAAAACCATAACTTTTCTAAACAAACTGCTCTTACCAAGTCTCACCATTCAACAAATAAGCAGTTTATCTAGTCCTTTTAGGTCTTCTGAGCTAAAGAAGGCATTAGAATGCCAATAAAACACAGGCCCAGATGGCTTCCCAGCCAGATGGCTTCCCAGACCATAAGTCTGTGGACCTCTGGACCACCACGGGAGATGGTACTAGCCGAACCTGGGACCGGAGTCTAAGTGGCACCTGGTCTTCACCAGAGCCCGCCGCAAAGCAGGATGGGCTTGATCCGGTGGGGTACCACCAGTCATTCCACAGGTGCGACTAGTCTGCGGTGGCTGCCAAGGTAGTAATGGAGGAGACAATCTGTATCCAGGAAGACAAGGGAGACGGAGACAGCAGGAAGGCACACTAGGACTCATGTCAGGAATCGCAGAGTTGGCACACAGATCAGGAACACAGGAATAGACTGGCACACGGTATCAGCAACACAGGAATGGACCTGCCACGGATCAGGAACACAGGACGGACTGTCACATGGAACAGCGGATACACAAGAATACAGGATCACAGGAAAGCAGGATACAGAGGGGGCGGGTTTCTCTTCAGGGATGGCTTGAAGATCCAAAGAACAGAGCCGAGCCAGTAGATCCCGAGTCCAGGGAATTGTAGGAGAACTCAGCCCATGGTAGATAGGTCAGCCCAGTTGTCTGAGGGGCTGAGATAAAGTGGCAGAGGTAGCGCCAAAGTCTGGTTCACCCTCTCTACTTGACCATTTGACTGTGGGTGGTAGGCAGAAAGAAAAGTCAGGTTGACCTGCAGCTGGTTACACAGGAACGCCAGAATTTTTGACACAAACTGGACCCTTAATCGGACACGATGTGTATGGAAGACCATGCAGACGGAAGATATGTTTGAAGAATAAACTGGTAAACCATGGGGAAGACGGAAGACCTGAAGGGGAACAAAGGGACATTTTGAAAACCGGTCCTCACAACCCTGATGACAGGCCACATGGGACCACGGGTGACTGGTATCGGCAATGGAAGTAGACGTCACACACTCAGCTCCCGAACATCTTTGACCAGGTCTAGCCACCAAGTAAGTGTGGAGATGAGGGCCACGGTGCATTGCACCCCAGGGTGCCCAGCCACACGAGAAGAATGTCCCCAAGAGAGAATCCTCTTCGGAGAGCAGGTCTAACATATGTGCTGAAGATCCACCGGAGCTGCAACAACACAGCTGGTCAGAGAAATTAGTGCTGAGGAGCCGGTTTCTCCACAACATCAAAAGCAGGACAGGGATGAGCCTTGATATTCTTATCTGCAGGTCGAAAACAGGAGTAGAACAATGACACCAGGCTTGCCTGGAATCAGGCGCTGTGCTGTCTGGAGGTCAGTGTACACACTAACGGGCTGGAGAGCTCCCTCCAGAAAATACCGCCATTCTGCCAGGGCCAGGGCCAGTACATGTCCTTACAGCCCACAGGTGAATGTGCTTCCCGCCACCAACAACTCCACAAGAGACGCCGCTTTCTCCTCCACGTCTCAAACTACTGCTACGGCACAAGTGTCCGCCTCCCCCTCCTCCTTCTCCACCTTTACCTCAGCCTTCACAAGTGGGCTCCATCATAACACATGTGCAGGGCACGCGGTGTCACGCAGTTCTACACCTGGTTTGCCTGGGCAAATGTAGTCTCCACAACAACAAAAAATCTGAACCATGGTGACAGACAATGGGAGGAACATGGTGTCCGCGCTGCAGCGGGGAGGGATGGACCATGTGCCCTGCATGGCACACGTGTTTATCTGGTTGTCAACAGATTCCTCAAGTCTTCCACCCATCTGCCAAACATTCTAAAATGGCCTGGAAACGTGCATGCACTTCAGGCATTTTACCAAAGCCAAGCATACCCTCCACGTCAGAACAGCCTACCCCAACATAGTCTGATATGCAATGTTTCCACCCATTGGAATTCCAACCTCCATATGTTAGACCGCCCGTACGAACAGAGAAATCCATTAATGATTTTTTGATGATGCAAGCGGAACGTTGTACTCCACAGTGTAACTTTGATGTCAGCCACTGGCAGCTCATGCGTGACACCTACTGTTGCTTAGGCCCTTTGAAGAGGCCACGTTATTTGTCAGTCGCCAGGACTGCGGGATGAATAACCTCATTCCACGCCTCATCTCCTGGAACTCATGCTGCAAAACCTGTCTGGTCAGGGCACTGGGGAAGTGGACACTACATCTCATGGCCACATGAGTCCGTTGAGGGCTGAACTGAAGGAGGAGGAGGAGCACAAGCAGAGTCTGGTGAAATCAGTGGTTTTCCACTCATGTGACAAGAGAGGAGGAGCAGGGCATCCGGAGGAGGTAGAAGACGAGGCAGATGACCCAGAAGCACCGTGGCATATACAGCGGAGATGGAGGCTGGGAGTCCCTCAGATTCACTTGTGCAGATGGCCCGCAGCACGCTGCTTTGCCTAGCTAGTGACAGCCGAATAGTCAACATCCAGGAGAGGGATGACTTTTGGCTCTCCACCCTCTGGACCCCTACCCTACCGTCAAAAAGGGTGACTTTTTTTCCAGCTGCTGAGAGGAGGAACAACTGGCTACTATAGAGAAATATTGTGCACACAGCTAGCCCACTGCCTATGTGCGCCATTGTCCATTCCTCTGTCAGGTCTGGACCGGGGATTCCTGGCAGTCCATTGCTCACTTTCTACTGCCACAGCTGCTGTGGGGAGCTGGGGGGGGGGTAGGAGCAGTAGCAGTTCCATCAGCGCCAGCTTAAGTCTGGATTCCTAATGAGCAACTTCCTTCACCCGCCTATTTAGGAGGGTAGCCCCACAGCAGCAGGACATGGAGCAGACCTGCACCCAGGTGGTGGCCCTACTTAGAACAGCTCTTACCACCTGAGAGAGGATCCAATGGACTACTGGGCAGCCAAACTTGACGAGTGACCGCAACTTGCGAAGTTTGTAGTAAGAAGCTGTCCTGCCCGGCCAGTAGTGTGAATCAGAGCGGGTGTTCAGTGCGGCGGGGGCCATCGTTACCCCAAGGAGAACCCGGTTGTCCACCCATAATGTCGAGAGACTGACCTTGTCAAGATGAATCAGACTTGGATCTGCCAGGATTTCAACTCACCAATGCCTTATGCATCAGATTAGATCAACCCTGACGCCTCCCCCAATGTTGAGAAATGAGTCTGGGTTATAACTACCTGCCTCAGCCACCTATCTGATGCTGCCACCTGCCTGATGCACACATCTGCTACCAGTTGCTCCATCTTCCTCCTACCATCTTTACCAGGGACTGGAATTGTCCGCCACCTCCAACTATATCATTGTGCCACTCTGTGGGCTCCTGCTGTGACTGCTGTTGCTGACCCCTCCACAATATATATTGTTGCCACTCTGGGGCTCCTGCTGGTCCTGCTGCTGACGCCACCTCCAAACTATATCATTGTGCCCTCTGTGGCCTACCATGTTGCCACCACCTCCACAACTCTGCCTCATTCGCGTGCACCGCTGTTGCTGGTGCCCCCTTTGCAGTTCGTTGTGGCAAAAAGACCTGATATTTTCAGGAAACTGTAATGTATTATTAATGTGGCGTCTCTAATCTCAATTCAAATTTAAATTGAAAATTCAACATCAAATTCATTTCAACTTCTTCATTGTGCCACAATGTGGCCTCCTGTGCTGTGGGCTATGTGGCTTCTCCCGCTGTTGCTGCCGCCACCCTCCACACTCTATCATTGGGCCACTCTGTGACTTCCATGTTGCTGCAAACATGTTGCTGCCCACGTGGGCTCCTGCTGCTGCTTCTTGCTACCGCCCACCTCCACACTTTTATCATTGTGCCACTTTGTGGCCTTCCTGCTGCTGTGCTGCCACCTCCACACTCTGTCATTGTGCCACCTGTGACCCACCATGTTTTACGCCACCTCCATATTTTCATTGTGACACTCTGCAGCCTACTCATGCTGTTGCCAACTGACGCGCTGTCTCCCTGTGATCTTAATATGCTGTTTTACCCTCCATCGCTCTATGACGTTGCCTATATTTTTTGTTTCCCCTCCATTTCATCTTTCCGGAGGAATGAAAGCTCAGGATTGCTAGCCAAAAGGCAGGAGTGGATACAGAAACCACATGACAGCAAATATTAATTTACTGGTCATCTCTGTTTTGGATCACACTCATGTTTGTTTTTGGCTTTAGCAATATAATCAAGTAAAGCCAAGTTTTTTTCAGCACAAAAAATATGCTGAAAAACCCTAACTTGTCTTACACTGAGTCAGCCCGGCGCCAGCACCCAGCCAACCCGGGCAAGTGTCCGGGGACCCGGGAAGCTGGAGTGGCCGACTCGAGCCCCCGGATCAATTGTACCAGTGTGGCTATAAGACACTGGTACAAAGATCACTATACGATCGATTACTTTTCTGCTTCTATGCTGCACTCGTCGGGAGAACACATACCGTTGCATATCATGCGGATCGACGCTTTGTGGGAACCAGGACAGTGAGATTGGATTCAGCTTCTTGCTGCGTTTGCCCGGGGGGTCCGATTCCTGTTAAATGCCACTGACATGCCGGTCACTCTGATTGCGGTTAACACCTGCGATCGCAGAAATCTCCGATCACGGGTGTTAGGCAGGTGTTGGCTATAATATATAGCCGCACCCGCAGCTTCTGGGGCGGTAGCTAGGCAGGCAGCAATCCTATACATTCATTTAGATGTTACATATTATTTAAATAATATACCAAAGGAACAGAACTGCTTGGTTACCGTAAACAGGAAAAACTTCCAGTTCAGAATTTTACTGGCACCGGTAAAGCACTAATATAAATAACAATAAAAGACATAATACATAATATAAAAAATGATTACAAGACTCTTTCCATATATAGGTATTACTTTTCATGTATAATATATATATATATATATATATACACACACACCGGCCCACTTTATTAGGTAACACCTGTCCACTGCTGTTAACACTAATTTCTAATCAGCCAATCACATGGCGGCAAACTCAGTGCATTAGGCATGTAGACATGGTCAAGTACATCTCCTGCAGTTCAAACCGAGCATCAGTATGGGGAATAAGGTGATTTTGAGTGCCTTTGAACGTTGGCATGAGTGTTGGTGCCAGAAGGCTGGTCTGAGTATTTCAGAAAAACTGCTGGTCTACTGGGTTTTCACCACAACAACCATCTCTAGGATTTACAGAGAATGGCCGAAAAAGAAAAAACATCCATGAGCGCGGTGCAGTTCTGTGGGCGGAAATGCCTTGTTGATGCCAGAGGTCAGAGGGAATGGGCAGACTGTTCGAGTGATAGAAAGGCAACAGGACCAAGGTAGGCAGAAGAGCATCTCTGAATGCACAGTACTTCGAACTTTGAGGCAGATGGGCTACATCAGCAGAAGACCACACCGGGTGCCACGTCTCTTTCAGCTAGAACAGGAAATGAAGCTACTATTTGCACAAGCTCATTGAAATTGGACAGTAGAGATTGGAAAAACGTTGCCTGTCTGATGAGTCTCGTTTTTCTGCTGCAACATCGGATGGTAGGGTCAGAATTTGGCGTCAACAACATGAAAGCATGGATCATCCTGCCTTGTATCAACGGTTCAGGCTGGTGGTGGTGGTGTGTGATGGTGTGGGGAATATTTTCTTGGCACTCCTTTGGGCCCTTGGTACCAATTGAGCATCGTGCAAAGCCACAGCCTACCGAGTATTGTTGCTGACCATGTCCATCCCTTAATGACCACAATGTACCCACATCTGATGGCTACTTTCAGCAGGATAATGCCCAGTGGTATAAAGGCTGGAATCATCTCAGATGGTTTCTTGAACATGACAATGAGTCTTCTTGTACTTCAAATGGCCGCATAAAGTCACCAGATCTACAATCCAATAGAGCATCTTTGGATGTAGGTGGAACTGGAGATGTGCAGCCCGACAATCTGTCACAAACTGTGTGGATGCCATCATGTCAATAATGGACCAAATCTCTGTAGTAATGTTCCGAGCACCTTTTGAATCTATGCCACAAAAGAATGAGCAGTTCTGGAATGGCAAAGGGGTCCAACCCGTTACTAGAATGGGGTAGCCTATAAAGTGGCCTGGTCATGTCATATTACTAACAACACATTAGGTATCCGCTGGCATATGAAAATGGCCCATCATATCAAATATAATAATGTTTTTTCACTGGCCTTTAACCCCTAATAGAAAAATAGCGCCAAGAGTCCGAAAATGGCCATTTTGCACATTTTGGAAAGATAAACAAAATCAATAAAAACTGATCAAGGGTCAACGAGTCCTAAAATTATACAGAATGAAAGCCATCAAGACGTCGAAAGGAAATGACAACCACAGTCCGTACAACCAAAGTAGGAAACGTGTATTGGCCCAGAAGATGGCAGATAAGTAACATTATGTTTCTTTGATTGCTCTAAAATTTGTGCATATAGGATGACTCGTTTGCGATAGGGAGATTATGAGGGAGGATTATTGCTGAGAGGAAATCGCTGGATTTCACTAAGATAGGTTTTGGGGGTACGCTGGGTAGTTTTTTAAGTTATATAATTAGCATTATAATTTTTTTAAGGCATCTGCAGTTTCTCTTGATCCCTTGAATGGACTCTTAATTTCCCCTATAAAGTTTTCTACACTCTCAGTTGCCAATTGTTTCTTATTTTGTGTTGACAGGCCACTGTGCTCTAGCTCCCATGGTACAATAGTGCGTGTATTTTTTCTTTTCCAAATGCTTTCATAAAAAGAATATCTTAATAATAATAATAATCGTAGAGAAGTTTGTACTGCAAACTTCACCTTGCCAACTATATCAATAGATGCTGATTTATTTGAACAAATTTGAGAGTAATTCTGAAGAGTTTTCCTTGTCTTTCCCGGTCCTTATAGTAGCATAAAGCCTGTTTAAATTTTCTTATATAATTATCTAGTGCCACTTCAAGAGCGACTTGCCTCAATTAATCTTCAATATGGACAAACCCCTCTATAGACCCAAATGGCAGATTTATATAAGCTGTCTGAAAGCAGAATATTTCTAGTTGCAACTGGCAGCTAATCACACGCTCCCCTTTAAAACATTCATGAGCCGCGTAAAATGAAGGGTTGAGCTGTGATTGGTTTGCCATGGGCAACTAGAATATTCGTGACTTTCAGACAGCTTGATATCCCAATAAAGCCCCAATAACTTCTCTTCTGTGTCTGCCTCATTTTTAATATAAGTCATTCATCTCCAAGGGGGAGCACTGTTGACAACTCTTTAATTGTCGATAAATTGGAGCATATGATTTTGAGTTAAGAAAGATGGATTGCTGAATGCCTTATCTTCTTGTGTTTGGGTACCGCCACATGTCATGTTGCTCTAGTCTTCTATAATTCCAGAACTCGCGATCAGTAGGGGCATAGAAATTCCTACAACTATGATTCTCTCCGCTTTTTGACATATTTTTTTTCAAGAAGACTTTTTGGCCTCGTTTGTGGTGCAATATCACTGCAAACCATAAAGGGACATTGTTTAATTTTCCCAAAACTAAAAGTTCACCTTTGCCATCGTTATTATCTGGCTAATTTTTAAAGCCTATTTTATATCTTACTAACACATGCGGGCCCGCGGACCGTGTTCGTCCGGACCCCTGTACGCTTGCCGGGCCAGCGCCGGCCCCGTGGATCCTTTCGACGGCCGGGACAGGAGCCTCCGTCCTTCCCAGACAGGAAGCTCTTCGCTATATAGTCTCGATACGGCCACAAACGCCGCCGAGCACAATTCAGCTGGAGCGATGTGGCCGCGTAGACAAACCCCGGACGTATACATCTCCATAACTAGGATGCGCGGGTACGCGTGATGAACGTCATCACGCGTCCGCGCACCATTTCCTGCCCGGCGTCGCAAGAAGACAAGAAGATGCGCGGTGGGAGACTTAGGGTGAAAACAGGGTTTTTTATTTTTGTTTAAAAAAAGGGCAGTAAAAACATTGTGGTTGGCAGGGGGCCATAATAGGGCAGTATGGGGCCAGCTTTAGGAAATACTTATTATGAGGGGCAGCAAGGCATAATTGATTATAGGGGCAAGCATAGGAAATATCAATTATTAGGGCAGCATATGGAAATAAGTAATTAATGAGGGGCGGGCCATGGGAATAATTAATTATGAGAGCAGCATAGGAAACTAATTACTGTAGGTGAATGTATAGAATAGCTATTTGAGGGCAGTCATAGTAAATAATAATTGTGAGGGGCAGCATAGGAAATTTAATAGAATTGGTGGGCAGCATAACTAAATTTGTGAGATAGAATTAATTATTGAGGGGCAGCATAGGAAGATAATTATTAGGGGCCACGTAGGATAATTAATTAATATCGGGGACGCAGCAGGGAAACTAATTAATTATGAGGGCGAGCATGAAATAATCATTAATTAGAGGGCATATAGGATATAACTTCAATTTGAGGGCAGCATAGGAAAAATTAATGGTAGGTGGCGCATTAGAAATCATTAATGGTGGGGGCCAGCATAGGAAATTACTTATTATGAGGGCAGCATAGGACTATTCCTGGTGAGGGCAGCCATGGAAATAATAATGGTGAGGGGGCGGCAGCAATAGGAAATAATAATTATGATGGGAGTCTAGTAAGTAATGGGTGTCTAGCATATTCAATAATTAATGGAGGGGGTCCCGTATATTAATATTAAGTTGGCCATTAATTCAGTAATTTGGCCAATAATAAATAGTTTTCAAAAGGGGTGCCAGTTATTAAATAATTAATTGAGGGGGGTGCCAGTGTATTAGGATGCGGTCACATGTACTCGCTATTGATTTTTTAACTTAAGTCGCCCACCAACGGTACTGAGGGGAAGTGAAGGCGCCCCCTATGTTAAAAATAGTGGTTGGGGACCCCTGTTTTAATAGGATATACATACTCTGGCTTTTTATAATCGTAGTGATAGGTAGAAATTACCAGGGAGAAATTCTGATGATATAACAACCGCATCTTTCTTTAGAAGATGAGCTCCTGTAGACATACGTTTTTTTTTTTTTTTTTGTTTTATTAAGGCACTTGGACAGATTTGGGGCAGATTACGTACCTGGTCCATTCAGCGATCTATCGGGCGTTCTTCTGCGGTGGATTCGGGGTCCGGCCGGGATCACTAAGTATCTGACTCAATAACCGGCTGTAAGCAGGTGTTTATAGATAGTCTCTATATATGTTTTTAAACCAGACTTACACCGAAAATCAATCGTAGATCGTGTCCAACTCCATCGAGAAAGCATGTGGGAAGATTCCAGCTTATTAGTGCAGAAATCTTGAAGAAATGCTGGTACAACGGTGTGAAAAAGGATATAATTTGCCAGGGTCAGAGCAGGACATTCAGAATATGCACTTTCTGACAAAGATGGCTGCAACATGAGGGAGAGGGAGGAGTTACAATACGGAAGTAAGAGGACAGGGAAGACAGGAGGGCTAAAAAGGCAAAGCAGCTATAACACATATACATGTCAATGAATAGAAACAAGTCGGGACATGACACTCCCCGTCTGAAATCTTAAGATTTATAATATCCACATTGAAAGAATGGTATAGTCCATAGGTGTTCTAAAACCTGTAAACAGAGAGAAAAAACACATGAAACAATAACAATAAGGTCAAATCTTCGAGGTTGAAGATTTTTGAACTCCTGATGACGAACCTGTGAAGCAGTCAAGTAAACCCAATGTTCGGATGGGGAAGACGCAATCAGCAAAAATTACACCAACCACACTGTAATCCACCACGGGATATCATAGTTCTATGGTGGTATGCTCCCGCCATAAGCTGAGTGGGTAATCCAAGTTCAATCATGAGCTTCTGCTTTTAGTAGCCACGAAGCACTAGCTCATGGAAGGACGGAAGAAGACATTTGCGGAAACTCCCTTTGTTACCTTGAATTCCACTTTGCGAATCTTCCATCGTCCTAGGCAATGACTTAGTGATGAGGACCCATGGGCCATTCATTACGATGGGTTCTTATCTTTATAGAACAGATCGCCTTCCGGAGAGTTAGTTTTGAGTTATGCCACTTTTGACGGCTTTGAAGCATAGTGATACCTCTCTCCCACCTATGCCAAAACACATTAGACAGATGTCGGACCTGTTTCCACTGGCGTCTGTAGATGTCACTGTGGTCAAAAGGTGTTCTGCCGGAATATCGCAGTTCCGATATTCTGAGTAAGAAAGTGTTGCGAGGCGCTGAGAAGATTGGAGAAATCAGGGTTCGAGGAAACGAACTAAGGCCTTGCGTGATTATGGCAGATACTTCAGCAAGGAAGTGACCAATGTCTCATGAGCGTAAGCAAGGAAGACTTGTTGTCCATTTAGCATTGATTAGATTCCTGCGTTGCAATTCCAATCATGCGTTCCCAGGGCTCCTCCATATGGGATGAATGGGAGGGTTAACAACACCCAAGTACATACTATTGTCTGGTCAAAAGAAGTTTCCAATGTAGTTCTTGCAAGCTCCCACAAAGTGGAAACCACAGTCGGACTCCAACTGTTTGACGGTCCAAGGAATGAGAAGAATCGTCTAAGGGCATGATGAAGACGAGGCATTCTTGCCTTCAATATTACATCAATGAGTACTGCTCGAAGGCTGAGTGAGACCAAGTAAACAGTACGGCCCATCGCTTGCTATTTGCAGCCCGCCACGGTTTAGAAACTACTGGCCATGACCAAAGACATCGACCCCAACAAGTAAATGGTGGGATCAGTACTTAGACGGTCTGGGGGAGGTGCATTTGCTGATGTTGCTGTTTCCTCTGAACTTGTGCCACTGTAACACATTTGTGGAGTACAGGAGGAAAATACATCTCTTTCATGCCCACCATCCAGAGAAGAGAAACCAGCTGACCTGATGACACTGCAGTAAACTGCCTATGCCTTGGTGCTGTTACTAGCTCATGATGGTTGTTGATCAGCAAGTAGCAATGTGTAATGTCCACCGGTATGATGATAGGAATTTGTCCTGGTTACACAGGTCAGATCTCTCTATCCGGCCGCCACTCTCAGGAACTGGTGGTGATCGAGCACGGATTGAGTTGTAGAGGTGCACTACGCTTGGAAAACGACGTTTTGATCAAATTACTCCTGTGAGACCACTTCTGTGAACACAACAGATGATGACGTGTTCAGCATGTTTCAAGGTTGAAGCAGTAGGTGTTCCTTGACACGGATGCCACCCATGACACTGGATGGATGGTCATTAACTGCACAAGGATGACCAAGTGAGAAACGCTCGAAGCGATGTGACTTCAGCTTGACCTTTGAAGTTACAGAGGTGTACAACGTTGGAGCTGTGGGCCTGATTTCTTATCAGAATCAGATCAATTGCTCCAAGACACATCATTGGATGGAGTCGACAAGTTTCCTCACACAGAAAACTTTGGAGGAGATAACCACATGTGATCTAAAGACGTGCAATGGTGCAGGTCTTGTCCTCGATCAGAGGGTTAAAGTTCGTGGAGATATTACTGCCACTGTTCAGGCATAGAAAACTCATGCATGCGTTTCTACTCGGTTGTGACATACATGTAAAACTGTTTAGTCTGGTTAGTCGATAACCGAGCACGACTTTGCTCTCAGTGTAAAAGGGAACCGCATCATTGAAATTCTATTTCGTCTCGTATTACTTCAGCAATTTCAATGCTAGCACGGCATGCACAAAAAGCCAATTTGGTGATAGAGTCTGCAGGTTTTGGAGAGGAATTTGCCTTACCTTAGACAAATCCGCAATGTGTCTCACTGCTGGCTCCTGTGGTTTTCAGAAGGCTACTGCAGCTATGGTTCCACCGATGCATCAGAGAAGATGTGGACTTCCTTCTGATGGGCTTGTTGAAAGGGAGTGGTTGGAAGAACAACGTGGAACTTGGAGTTGCTCTAACACTCAGAGACCTTTTCCATTTTTCCCACCTTAGTTGTTTCTCATAGGTAGCGGGAGAGTCCCCAAGTCCGTATTTAAGTGGTGAAGTTGTCTTGCAGTATCCTTGCCTTGGATGGTGATGGGCGCAATGAACCCAAGAGGACGTAAATATGTTCCACACAGATATATAAAACTCCTCGCTGGTGAATGGTTTATCACAAGCAGACATTGGAAAGTAAAAGACTGTTCATGTTCCAGAGGCAACCCTAGGTGCGCACAGGAGGAGAGTTCAGAACAAGATCAAGATCTTCAAGGTGATGGCATGATCTTCGGGGAAATGTTTCATTACCTCATGGTTAGTGGGAGAATGATCTTGTTGAAGTCTGAGATTGCTGACAGGACAGCTATCTCTTGTGTTCTGGAAGGAAGATCAACTGCCTCTTCACTTGGGGGTAAAGAATTTAAGTCATCATCAACATAGAAATTTCTCTCAACAACTGACGAGCATCAGGAACAATACTCCTTCTCACCTTGTTGGGCCTGTCTTTGAGTCCATAGATGCTACAGCAGGAGACGGGATGTTGCCGAAGACATCACCTTCATGCGATAATCTATGACTTCCTGTTGACGTCGTGTGTACTTGTGCCCCAAGAAACGAAGATAGGTTTGTGTCTCTTTAACAATGAAGCAATGGAACATCGTTGATGTCAGCCATTATTGCAAACAGGTTCTGTCTGAAGCGATTCAGGACCCCTAGAAGAATGTTGTTGAGGTTAGGACCAGTGAGCGAATGTTGGTGAGAGAAACTCCTCAAACTGTGCGCTAGAATCAAACACCACTATGATTTGGTATGTTTCCGAGGGGTGATACACACCAAATGGGCAGGTACAGCATTCTTCCCTTCCTTTAGTGGTGGTGCAGGTCTGCATTGGTCTTGTCAAACACCCTTTGCATAAAGTCTCACAAAGTGCTTTTCCATCTCTGGTTTTCTCGTTAAGGTGCCGCTGCTTTAAAGGGAAAATCTTGAGGCTGCTTGACTGCAGATTGTTTGGTAGTTTTGTCTTGGAGTTACGGAAAGGTAAAGGTGTACCCAGGGTGGAATCATTTTGAGTACATTCCTTATCTCGAGAGCTTTGGGAAATTCTTTATCTTCTCTAGAAGGTGCCAACTTGTTGTCATTCAATTGTGGTTGTTGAACACTGTAGATCCAAGGCTATCATCCCATGGAAGGCAAATGGTCATGTTCACTTGCTGATCATGGCTGCCCTTACAGTTACTCATCTTTTATTTCACTGGTTATAATGAATGGGCACCATGGCTGAAAATAAGTGCTGCGACCTATTTGGCAAAATATGAGTTCTTAAATGGGATATTTGGTAGGCTTTTCATTCGGTCAAGGCAGACGTGTGAATTATAAAAACCCCAGCCTAAGTCAGGCGTTTGGTTGGGAAAATGGTGCTCATGTGGACCATTGATTTGCTGACTATTTTGTGCAATCTGAGAATAGAAATGTCCCTTCCCCGTATAAAAGCCAGGATCTCTGCATTTTGTCCTAGAGCTGGTCATTCACGGGCTATGGTTCTTAGATGAGGATTGATGGAGAGCAGTTCTGGTGTAGGGATTCACTGTCTGTTTGATGGTATCCGTTGCATTCACAAGTGTGGGCAAAGGTACCTCTAGATTTCCATTAGAGGAAGCTACTACAGTCCACTGGCTCTTCTCCCTGTGAAACCTCCTCTGTTGAAGCCACTACAAGGGCCCAAGGTATATGGGTAAGGCATCCCCCTTTTAGGTTGTGTAAAACAGATAAAAAGTTGACCTTTGCAGTGATCGGTTTGCTATGGTCGTCCAGGATGGAGACACCTTTAAAGTCTTTTTGGCTGACCATTAGGGTACACCTTGACAGGCAATCCTTGCGCAGAGGAACTTGTCACAAAGATCCGCTCCGCAGACCTTGTACATGAAGAGGATACTGTAAATAGGCATTGTTGGCTTTGATCTGTTTTTCTCCCCTGCCAGGCGTTGCCGGAGGAGGGAGAGATCATTGTTAGATGGTTGTAGGCTGGAATGAGAGGGGGGTGAATGATTTGTTTTGTTGTGAAGAGCTTGTACCCGTGGTTCTCACTGTCACATTCTATGCAATTTATATGGTTTTACACTAGCAACATGTTCAGTGGCAGGCACAACATCCTCGCACTCTAAAAGGAAAACACATAAGATGCTGTCTACTCCCTTCATCCCCGCCCACTTTCTGTCCTTCACACCTCTCATACACCGCTCCAAGCCCATAGCCAGAATACACCAACCTCCTTTATCCACCCAACCTCCTTCCCACACCCCGCTGGCACCCATATTCAGACTACAACTCGTCGCACCCCCCTCCCACCTCTACCAAACCACCTTCCCCCGCCCATTCCCCGGATATCTCCCGCACCCCATGCAACTTCTCTCTCTTCCCAAACTCTTTTAGCAGCTCCTTGCGCTCTTGAAGTGGCTTCTTCTGAATCCACTACACTTCGTGGAGGATGTGGTTTTCTAGGAATAGGGCAATAGGCGAGGGGTGGGTTGGTTCTCAATATTTCACTGTGGTGGTTATTAACAGCATGAGCTCCTAAGAAGCATGATGAGGTGGTCGGTTAGTGGGAAAGAAAAATCAGTCTTTTTACTGACACCTGGACCTCTGGTTTTTGCTGTAACTCGGAGGTGGCTGTCATATTAGAAGGTGGTGAAACTGGAGGCAGATGGACTCACCGTCGGAAAAGCTTGGGTCATTCTTGGATCTGCAATGGTTGCTGACAAACTGACAGAAGCTAGTCAAATGGAGGAAAACAGGACTTTCATTCTCTTTTTTGTATCTGTACCCAACTGTTTAGCCCATTTTTCTTGAATGTTACGTGGCCAGTTTGGAACTATTTGGTTTTTACCCCACGAGAAAAGTAGTATCCAGGTAGCTGAGACCAGGTAGGTGAGGGTCGGTCTTGGCTAAGTTGGCAGCTCTGAAAGTAGGTCCACTAAGCTCTTGAAATTTTGGTGTCCTGCCAGATAGCTTGGGAAACTTTGCAACGTTTTTGAAGAGAGCTTCAGGACTGCATAGGTTCTTCGCTCTAGTCTCATACCAGGCACGCTGTAAGACCTGCTGCAGGATTACCAATGTGGACAGACCTGAGTTCTCTTAATACGTTCTGTGGACTGTGGGCCCTAGCCATCGGATCAACAGATCTAGCTCTTCAGCCAGCAGTGATGCCGAGGTCACTTATGGTCACTAATAGCGGTTTAAAGGCACATTTCCAGCCTCTGTCGTTCTCAGGCTGGTTCATCAAAAACCGTGTGAGTCCGGTCTTAGTAAGTTCACGGCCCGTTAACTATGTATTCTTGCAAAACTTGACTGTCTGTCGTCTGAGCGTGGACAAGGAAACGCTGGCATGAGAGTAGTAACGTTGGTCACGTTTGTCTCGGCGTTCGGCTCTAAGACACACAGGGTGTAAATGAGGCTGCATCGGCGTTTAGCCCCAGGAGGTGCGCCTCTTACTGCCATAGGATTAGCTTGTATGGCTTGGTATGATGCATGGCCATTGTAGGGTTTGAGTTTGGCTTGTTGACGTGCTGAGGTTGTAAGGAAGTGTGATTTATGTAGAGTGAAGAATTCCAGGTGATGAACAGGCAAAGTGTTGTACTGACCTTGACTTTGGTATTGCAGGAGGGAATTATGTGTTTGTCGCTGTGAAGACATATACTGCTCTGTCAGGACAAACAGTAGTAGCAATCTGGGGTTTCACTGCTTTGCTTAACAAAAATGTCCTAGTACGCTTAAGCGGATCCCTGCATCCATTCCGCTCTCAAGGTAACACTGTCTCTTTCACTCCCACTGGGCTGCTCTTCCAGAACCTCCACCCATCGTCATGGCTTAGCATGCTAAAATTGTTTCTGAAGAGCTTTATATTTCTCCTTTCTTCTAGCCTGCATTTGCCTCCATTTCAGCTTCTTTTGCGCTGCATCGCTTCCATTTTCAGTTCTTCTGCGCAAAGGCGGCCCTGAACGTAGTCGCCTGGCTTCTGAACGCGCCTTTAATAACGGCGGCTTCAACTGGTGCTTGAAGTATTTTGCATATTGAAGACCTAGACGTGCGTTTTAGACGTCTGTGACTCAGAAGTACAAGATGTTGTTCTTGAGTTGCGCAATTCTGCCCTGTTTTTGACAAAGTTTCCATATATTAAGCCATCTCGTTCGGGCATTTAAGATTGCTGGAAAGTTGCGTAGTTTCTGCTAGACTATTTGTGTGTATTGATTCTTTTCAGAATGCTTCAATATTCTTGACCACGTCAGCATGTTAATGTCATGCATAGTGGGACAGTGTCTCTAGGGTCTCTAGAGGCAAAAATTATGTTCAGGCAAGGAATGTGAAGACATGTGCCCTGTAAATTTCCCACAGTTTCATATGTCTGATTGAAAGTTCATGCTGCAGGCTTTCAAGGTTCTCTCTAACCTTCCATGTAGCTTAACAGAGCGTTTGTTGCTTATCACTGGAACAGCAGACTGGGGACCCATGCCTCCTGTACGGTAGTGTCCCTCAGCCATGCATGATGGAATACAACAGGATGGATTACACTGAGGAGGAGGGCGGTGCTATGATTGTTAGCTGTAGCTGAGGCTCTGTACCCACGGCGGGGGGACTGGAGGTCGATGAGCCTTTCACATTCTGACCAATAACCGGCTGTAAGCAGCGTGTTTTATAGATAGTCCTTAATATCTTTGTTTTAACCGTATTACTACCCGACATCAATCGTCAGATGAGTGTTCAACTCCATTGAAGACGATGGGGGCAGATTCCAGCTTATTTAGTGCAGGAAATCTTGAAGAGAAAAGAAATGCTGGTTACAACGGGTTGTTGTGATGTGAAAAGGGGATATAATTTGCCAGGGGTAGCAGAGACATTCAGATATGCACTTTTCCTGACAAAATAGGGATTTGATTTGGACAACCCTGGCAAAATGAGGGAGAGCGGGAGGAGTAGGAGTTACAATACTGATCTAGAGGACAGGAAGACAGGGAGGGTCAAACGGCAAAGCAGTTATAACACATATACAGGTCAATGATAGACACAAGGCCGGGACATGCCGAAGGTAGTTCATCCGACTGTGCACAGGTGGCACCTGCTGCGCTGGCCATGCCCTGAAATTCACCGGCCCTATACCTGTGAAGGTTTGAAGGCAAGTTTTGCGACACATTTTTTCTTTCAAATGCTGGTTGGTTTTTACGAATCCCTCGGGTTTTTCGAGGCCATTGCCCCCCGATTTCCGTCGCGTTGCATGCCAGGAGCCAAGCGCCACCAATCCGAGTCGTGTGCGCCACAAACCGGGGCAATTGAGGGGAAAGGGGAAATCGGCGCAAACGGAAAATTTCGGGGTAACAAGGTGGGAAAAGCGAATCGGGCCCTAGTAAATTGACCCCATTAACTCTTTCCACAAGGACAGCTCGCGGGGGTGGGGGAGAGTGTGCGTCCGGAACAGGCAGATGAAAAAACGACGGGGGGTGCGAAGCCAGGGCTGAGAAGTTGTTTTCTAAATTGCTTTTAATCCATCAAATATCTTCATTTAATAACTCTCACCTCTCCCATGTCTAAACGTAGGCAAACACAGCAACAAAGGGGGCATACATAATTCTTGACATGATAAATTAAACAATATCCCTCTGTTCTACAGACGGGGTAACCCCCATCGGCGGGGACTCCATTGAGAGTGTAACTTCACCCCCTTACACTACTCACTACAGCCGTCTTAACCAAGGCCCATATCTACAGGCACAGTGAATCTTTTATATGCAAGCACTCAGCATGGTTGTCTGCTTGGATCTAATGCCTCCTGACGAAGCCGCAGGGTGAAACGTAATGTCGAGGTTCTTGAACGCGGCGTGTCGGTGCGTTATCAGGAAATTGAGGAACAACAAGGTATACATGGGTTTGAATTAAATGTATTGATGTGGTACATCTCTTATAATGAGATTTTTTCCCCCCTGTTATCCTCAGTTCTTAGCTCTTGTCACTTCAAGTTCTGTCTGGTGGTTACTTTTGTTACTAATACTGGCAGCAATAGAAACACCCTTTTTTCCTGTTTATCCTGTTGCCAACATTATCCAATTACTTTTTCATCTTATGAGGACTGTTACAACGGTATGTCCCCATAGCTTTTTTTGGCCTTAGTATCTTGACAGGGTGCAATACACGCTGTGGGGTAGTTCTAATCTAACCATTTTTTAGCCAGACATCTTTTAAATGTGATAGTCTTACGGTTTCTCCAATGATAAGTGTTTTTGCAATTTATACATTTATTTCGTGTTACTGTATTTGAAAATAAAATTTTGAATTTGATAATTCTTTTACAATAATTATTGTGCTCTGCCCTATGTTTGGTCGTGGTGTGTGAAGACGGTTGGGTGGCGACTCTGGAGCACCTGATCGCGAGTGGGTACATTGGGTGATGACCCCCTCCCTTCTTTGAGGTTCTATTTGGGTTGGTTGGCTTCTAATAGCCCCTACTTTTAGGAGTAAGTTCAGCTTATGATAGCTTGATAGAATGCATTGCACAATTTTTTTTTTACATATTCTTCTAAATATGGTCCCAAGCTGTTTCAGGGATACCTCTTAGGAAGCAAAATTGTTGTCTATTAGATCTATTACTCTAAGTCACCCAATTGTATTCTTCAAGGCTTGTGACTTCTGATTTATTATCAGAAGGTTGTGCGTTCTTTTGCCGCGTTTGTAGACTGGTTGCCCTCGAAGATGAGTTTTTGGATTGGTTGGTGTAGTTTCCTAGTTAAGGTTCTCCTCTTTGTCAATTATTAAGAAACTATAGAAGAAATAGTAAAAAGCCCAAGAATTCATCAATAGGGCTTCTGGTCCTGAAAACACATAATAATTGTCCCAGGATCCCAAATGAAGACATCAAGTATGCCCGTCATAATTTTTGAGGTTCATTGGTTGTTTAATACAAGAGGCCAAATGGACAATACACAGGTATAACATATATGCCGTAACTCTGATGATGAAGCAGGGAAAATAAAAAAACATTGTGGTCAGGTGGTTCACTCTTGTTATGTATTACCTATGAACTGTGTGCCCTTGTTGAAATATGTGTCTGTTATCTTGTAGTAATGTTGCAAATACCTTGTTCTGAGGACGATACGTTCTATACCCTAGTGATTCTAATTCATTATGATATGTAGGTTAGTTTGACTAGCACTGGACATTTCTCTCTATGTATGGTTCTTGGTTTTATTTGATCTAAAAAGGGTGTATTTGAGGGGTTCGACGCCTCGGCTATGCGATACAAGGCAGCGAGCGAGCGACTAGAGCGAGCGGAAAAGGAAGCACAGCACACAAGTGGAACAGATTGGAAGACTTGCAAGAGGCACACTGATCAATGCTTCTTTTGTTGGCCATGGCCCTTTCCTGAGGTGAAAGGGGAAGTGGAGGACTGTTGGATTTGGTTATATATAAAATTAGGGAAGCTGCGGCGTGTACAGGGAGGGAGAATAATGCAAGTTGTGGTATTATGACATTAGTTAGGGCTACTGGCAGCCATGAGGAAAGCAGCTGTGTGTTGATAAGGGAAACGAGAGAAGGGGGTTGTCTTTGTGTATCATTCTCACTCCATATTCAGCCCAGTGTTGATGAAAGTAGCCTAGCAACGCCACATGAAAGCAGACTGATAGTAGGGGGAAAGGCTCCTGAATAGAAGTGAGAACGGAGGGCAGGAAGATTAGGGTAACTAATCAGTTGCCTGCCCTACAACATCTCAAAATGTTTTTTGTTTAACATGATTGGAGTGACTATTTAAAAGGTCTTGAATGTCTACAGGGGCATCTGAGAAGGAATATGCAAAACTATTTCCCAGACGTTCGATGAGAAACTGGGATTCATGCTGGTGGAGAAAAAAAAAGGGGAAGACAGGGGGCAGGTTTTAAAAAGCAGAGTAGAGGTTGCAGCTGTCTGAAAAAAGGAAACAGAGAGTGCATGCGCAAAAAAAGATGGAGATGAGACTGAACGGTGGCGGTTTGCCATTTGAAAAATATAAAAAAGTCAATAACAAGGTCGTACAGTCCTAAAACTGATAGCAATGAAAATGTCATCAAAAGTCGCAAAAAAATAACACCACCGACAGCTCCATACACCAAATTATCAGAAACAGCATTTAGGAAGATTGTTAACCCCTTGAGATCTTCATAGTAATTAAATCAAAATGGACGTTAAATTTAGAATGGCCAAATTTTGTTAGTTACACGTTCATTTAGCACTAAAATGTACACATTTCCAAAATATAAAAAGAGAAACCCCATCTTAAAATTTGTTTGGCAATTTCCCCCAAGCCACTTAGACTCTGGTCCCAAGTGTCGGCTAGTACCATCTCCCACGGTGGTCCAGAGGGTCCTTAGACTTACAGTCTGGGAAGCCATCTGGGCCTGTATTTTTATTTGCATTCCAATGCCTTCTTTAGCTCAGAAGACCTAAAAGGACAAGATAAACTGCTTATTTGTTGAATGGTGAGACTTGGTAAGAGCAGTTTGTTTAGAAAAGTACTTATGGTTTTCTAAAAACAAGGGATTCCAGGGATTCTTTGTCATTGGGGTTACATATAGTGTTTCATAGAAAGTCTTGACAAGTTTGGGCAGCCAAACTTGATGAGTGGCCACAACTTGCAAAGTTTGTAGTAGAGCAGCTGTCCTGCCCGGCCAGTAGTGTGACATCAGAGCGGGTGTTCAGTGCGGCGGGGGCCATCGTTACCCCAAGGAGAACCCGGTTGTCCACCCATAATATCGAGAAACTGACCTTGTCAAGATGAATCAGACTTGGATCTGCCAGGATTTCAACTCACCAATGCCTTATGCATCAGATTAGATCAGCCATGCGTAAGTAAGCTCTTTGTATCTCCTATGCTCTTTTCTAAGCCAAGTAACAAGCACACTACTATGGCCAGTGAATTAATACACTGGAGTTAGTGCCTAATTGAAATCCAACCCCTACTAAATTTTTCCCCACTTCGGTCTTTGGCTATGTATCTGTGCGTCAACTAAGCGCATAACCCAGCCGTCGCAGTCTCACTACAATTGCTCAGAATTGGCTATATCATGGCACTTTCAGAAATAAACAGCCACCGAGCAGATCACTCATAATCAAATCACTATACCTACGTAGGCGAAGTAAGCTACTTTTGTTATCTCCTTGGCTATTTTCTAGCCAAGTATCAAGCCCACACTACTAATGCGAGATGAGAATACACGATTAGTGCCTAATGAAAATCCAAACCCTCTACTACATTTTCCACTATCGGGTCTTTGCTATGGATATTCGGTCTGCTAAGCGTCATAACACGCGGTCGCAAGTCTCACTACAAATTGGCCAGAATTGCTATTACCAAATCCCCTGCAGAAAGTACAGCCACCAGCCGATCAATCCAGAATCAAATATAATAGAACCTACTGAAGCGTACGTAAACGCTTTGTATCTCCTATGGCTATTTCTAGCCATTATCAGCACACTACTATGCCAGATGAAAATGACACTGATTAGTGCCGAATTGAAATCCAAACACCCTACGAATTTTCCCACTTCGTCTTTGCTCGATATTGTGTCCACTAATAGCTAACACAACGGTAGCACGTCCGCCCTGCTAGTCCTCATCAAAATGTACTAGATCAAATTAAAATAAAAAATGCGAAAAAACGTTTATTGTACCCTAAGACGGCCGTTGGGTTCTTTGAGAATACTCCCTACGTAAGCTAATAGAAACAACCCTAACGCTTTCCCTGACCACTACAGCTCTCTCCCTACGCCTCCACCACAGAATGTCCTAGCAGCCGCGGGCCGGCTCTTCTGAATCCCAGGGTCCCCTGATCTGGCCAGCAACCACTGCTATCCGACGTGTAAGGTACCCGTCATGCTGGGTGAGTGCACAGAGTCCTCCTGGCTTGGTGATGGCTTTGTTTCTGGCCTCCAAAAAGCAAAAAAACGCGGAGCTTTCCCATTTTCTCGAGCGGGCGAAGTATTTCGTCGGGCAACGACATTTTTCGAGTACCCGAATGCGCGACCGAGCATGCAAGCTCGGACGAGGCCATGTTCGCTTCCATTCTCTATGGTTAACCCCTAACGCCATCCCCCTTTTGGGTTTTTTAAATATCCATTTTTGCATTCTAATAAAATCTATAACTTTTTATTTTCCTATTAAGGAGTTGTGTGTGAGGGAGTGGAATTGGTGAAATAAAAAATGCATTTTTTTTGCCATTTTCCGGCTCGCTTGGTTTTTAAGTCCTTCACTGTGCGCGCCCAAATGACTCATGCCTTTATTCTCTTGGCTCAGGTATAATTACAGGGAACCAATTTGTATAGATTTATTGTGTTTGTTACACATACATTAAAACAGAATTAAATCTGTACAGAAGGAAAATTTCTTTTGCAATATATTCTGGTCTGCCGCTTAATACATTTTTTCATAACCTAGTAGAGGGAATTTGTGAGGACATGAATTTTTGCGGAATGGAGCCGCATATGTTTCTTTGCTAAATACGCATTTTGTGGACTGTATGACTTTGAATAACTACAAAAATCTTTGTTAATTCAATCAATTTTAAAAACAATGTAAATAGCACAAAAAGTGCTTAAATAAACAAAATACCCCAATACCAGTAATGAAAGAAGATACATTATGGTTCGCTGAAATAATTCGTATTTTGATTATAACAAAAAATTGCAAGTATTAAATTTTACCGCTGTTGATAGGATTCCAATTGATACCATACCACTAAATCGACATATTTACCACGCTCAGTGTTTAAAAGATCCAACAAAATTTTGCATAATGGCAGAAGGCCTCCCCCCTCGGCGTTCCGCCTGTCTGGCCTCAGTGAAGCATCCACTGAACGAGGCGAACGCATGGTGACTGCCTTTCATATATTGGTCTAAATGCAAGCACCAGTGCTGATTGCAATCAGAATGCATTGCATACAAAATATATCTATCAGTGCGCCCGGTCCAGTAACATTAACAAACATATAGCACACCCGTAGGTCCCCTTTTCTCACAAGTAACGTTATTGGGATGTAATCGGCCGTACAATTTGAAGCCAAATATCCACCCATAGACCCCCTATGGGGTTCGACCACGGTAACGGTGAACCTGTCCACGTTACTATCCTCCGATCCGGAATTCCCACGAGGATTAAGTCTCCGCGATCACTCCATAATCCCGCATGTGTTCGCTTTCAGGTCCGCAAGAGGTCACCCTCTTTCCTTCGCGGTGTTGTACTGCCTTGGCTTGCGAGACGAAGCCGTTCCGGGCGAAACACGTGTCTGGGTCTTTTGGCACATGGCCAAACGGTCTGTATGGTGATTCATTACTCCTATATGCATACTATTGGGTTTTCCCCCTTTAACCTAGTCAATATATACCTTTGTAATTATACTAAGCCCTTGTTTTATCATTACTGGCCTTTCCTGGCATTTTAGGGAACCCTGCGCTAATATCTATAGTTTTCTACGGGTTGTGCAATCTTCTTTTCTGTGTTTCCCTATTTCTTTCTGTTTGCATTTAATATATGTGTATAATAATAATATAAATATGTAATTATTTTTTAAACCAAACGTTGTCTCTGTTCTCTCTCTCAAATTTCTTCTTTCTGCCGACTTTCAGTATGCGAGTTGTTTCTTCTCTGGTTGATTTGTGATCCGGCTCACTGATCAACATCCCCTCCTTTTGTTTTTTCCCCCCTGTTGGTGTTATCAATTTTTAATGTGTCTCCACCCCCCGACAACAATCACCTGGTTGTGATCCCCGAAAAGTCTTGGAAACCCGACGAAATGCAGCCGCTTGACCTTTAGAAAATAATCCCCAATGTTTGGGTCACTATACCAACGTTTATGGGAAAATATCTTGCAACCATATTTTCCCACAATATCTGGCACCAACACATTTTAAAAGCCTTCGCGAATTGCATTTTTGGATGCGTTTGTAAACGAATCCCAAATGGCCATATCAAGTCGATATATTAGATTTCTAATATTAATTAAAACGATAATCGACCTCCGAAGCAGGGTATCATGAAGACGCGCTCCGTGATATACTAATGCAATCGCACATGTCAGATAATTGTGTAATGGTGAGCATTGCAAGAGACCGTACAGCACATGTCATGCTGCACACTAGTGACTAATGCATTTTTTTAGACACCAATATGGAAAGGTAGTTATACCCTAATTGAAATGTGATACGCATTGTATTAACAGTTAAGTGTCACTTAAAGACATATATAAAAGTTTACCTACAACCATGTTTTAATAGAATATAAGGCACAAAGGAGGGCAAATAAATTCTCTATTGCTCTGTAAAGGTAGTTTTGGCCATTAAATCACATGAATTACCAGTCGACCAAGTAACAAACTGTTACATACACAACCAAAATGAACCCCCAAAATGACAGATACTAGAAAAGTCCACAAAATACTGGGATCCTAACTTGCAACAAATCCATCTATATACGGTGACCTATGCTTGAAGAGTCACCCAGCGCTTCCCAGCACAGAGGTTACAATATCTCCAACTATGGGTAAAAGAAGCCTCCCCGACGAGTGGAGTGAATTATAAAAATGAACCCATAGTGGCCAGTACAAATATCCATATAAGTCAACTAGCTGTTCAAAGCATGTATCAATTAAACCCGTTCCCCGATGGGTCCCGATGCATGAGAGTGCTCGCTGGTCCTATAGCCCCTCTCCATAGCCGGTACGTCTTTGGCTGCATCTTGGCAGCAAAGGCTTACCGGTACACCCGGATTGGTGCTAGCACGGATCGCGGGTGTTTTGCTAACACCTCGATCGCCGCCGCAATGGGGATCGTCTCTCCCCCGATGACGTCCCCGATCCATCGCCATGGGTAGCCTCGTTGTCTTCCCCATAAAAACCCGAGGCTACTTCTTTTTAAACCCCATGCAGGACAGTGTAAGGATGGGAGTACAATCCGCATATCTTCCGTACGGTAGAAATGCAGAATATGAAGGAGATCAGACGACCTAGGTTAGAGTAGCCTAGGAGTCCTGAAAAATATTAAAAGTAAAAATAAAAAAAAGTTTAAAAAAATTATATGAAAAACCGAAAAGGCAAAATCAACCCCCCCTGTCCCTAAGTACATCGCCAACGTCCGAAAAAGCCCGATCTCTCAAATATAATACGGGTTTTCACTGAGGTTAACCCATAAGGGAAATAGTGTCCAAAGTGGAAGTGGCATTTTTTTTGCCATTTGGAAAAATATAAAAAATTTTGTATAAAAATGATCAAAAGTCGCACAGTCCAAAATATAAACAATGAAAAACCGCAAGCAAAAGTGGCAAAAACTGACACTACCCCCGCTCTGTAACAACAAAGTAGGAAAAGTTTTTGCCTGCAAATCTAAAAAAAAATATATTTGTACAGGAGGTTTTAATTTTTTAAATGTATGAAACAATTTAATAAAACCTAACAAATTTGGGGATCCACGTGATCGAACCGCCGGACCCCAAGAATAAAGCAGACTGTCCTTTGGACAAGATGAAAGCTGTAAAATCCAAGCCCACGCAAGAAACGTGGCAAATGTGGTTTTTTCACCATTTTCAACTGCATTTGGAATTTTTTTTCCCCCGCTTCCCAAGTACAAACGCCGATGGGAATAATTAATAAATAGGCACTATGAAGTGCCCAATTGTTACGCAGAAGAATCACCACCCAACAGCTCTATATGTTGAAAAATAAAAAAGTTATGTTTTTGAGTTGTGAGTAAAGTGGAAGTAAAACTAACGGCCAAGTCCGTTAAGGGTTTACGAGCACCATACATCTGCATCCCCGCCTATAACATCCTCAAAATTGATAAGACAAATAACGAAAACCTTATTTTAAAAAATACTCCACAAATAAAACAACAACATTAACAGCAGATGGGGTCCCCTACAACCAACGTGACAATTATCTTTGCTTCAAGTGTATCAATAGTGACTATGGTGGTACGTGATATCTTGATCCTAGGAAAATAGAAAGAAAAATGTATTAATGTTCTATGCATGGAGCGAAAAAAGTATTCACAAGAATAAGGACCCATATTAAAGGGCCAAGGATGTAAAACCTAAGCACGCTGACAGACTAACCCTCTTTTGTCCTGAACCCCCTGCAGCTTGTAATACCATGCCATGCTGCTACCCACGTGTAACATGTGCCCCCACAACCAACCTCCTCCCGTCCACACTAACAAGCCTTTTCTCTGCTCTGTCATCATCCATACGGACCCCCCCCCAATTCCATGTTCATCCCACCAGCTTGCACTGTTTCTATGGCGCCCCTAACGCCGCCAACGTGTCCTCAATTTAGGTATGCTCTATATCCTCGAACCCTGCCGTTCAAATGCCATCTCCCCCAGAGGTGATGAAGCAAGTAATTCTTCTTTTTCCGAGCCGGAGCAAATGCTGAAACAAATCCCAGCTGCACGCAAGATGAGGCATCAGCATAGAATTACAAAACCTCTGGGACATGAAACGCACGACCCACACATTATTAACCTCATAAGCTCACCACCGGCGGAGAATGACACAGTACAATGAATATTGATCACACATAACCGCAATGATTATCACATGAAACGCACTTTTCATGCAAAATCTTTTCCCCAACCTCTGGCACTGCCACCACAAACCCTCCTAAGATCAAGCCATTTCTATGCAAACTTGAAACCTGACCACCGTTGAGGCACACACCATTGTCCACCACAGGAACCTTGCCTGGGTACATGGAGTCCTCCAACGCTGAGCGCCTTCCCAAAGCTCCAACCGTAACTCTCCCACACAGAGGCTCCCGAGAAGCTCCTAGTCACCTGGCTGCTCTTTGCGTTGTTGGCTTTGGGGCTCGCACGGCAGTGCGCGTGACCTTCCGGCCAACACACGCAACCCACTTCATGGCATCGTGTTGCAGCCTCCACCATTGCCTGCACCTGTGCCATGCTGCTCAATCCGTACTCTAAAATGGCTACCCGTACGTTCCTATTACTGCCACCCTTTAGTTACACTCCCTCCCCCCCCCCCCTTGTATGAACTCGGCATAACTTCCTCTCCCAGCTTAAACCCAGCACTCCCTGGCACCAGGCCATGTCATGTCGGTCTCCCCGCCCTACTTGTGGGTGCTAATCCCCTCAGTACACAAGTACTCATTCCGTAAGTCTATATTAAATGTTCTCCTACCCTGCGCTGCTACATGGGGACTTGTTATTGGTCACAGGCACTGGAGTTCTGAGGAATTTACTTACTCATATCAAGTTCGAATTATGCCCTCAAAGGACCACCATTCTTTGTCATTTAGGAGAATGGACTAGAGATAGGTGTTCATCCCTTTCCTCCTGGTAAAAGTGGTTCAATTTTAGCCAAAAATTCCAGGCCTGCTCTTCCACCCTTGATACCTGAACCTAAATTATATTAGGCTATGTCTAATTTGACAAATGTTCCATAAGATCACACATATTACAATAAGAAATATGGTGTGTATCTCTCAATCAAATTTCAATAATAGTGAATTATTCAAAAATCATAAGATCGAAAATAAATATATTTTGCTGGAGAACTATAAACAGAATGATCGTGTTCCTTGTTTCATCACCAATCTTTGGACAATTCCCAACCCCCAAATTTTCTGTTTCTATCGACCTGCAGTGTATTCCACGAAGTAATCGGCTCTGTGTATTCAGTCCCCCTCCTGCATATCAGCACGGTAATGTTACTTCTGCACTTTTTTTGTTACCTGCGTTTTACTTTAACAAATGTAATGATTTCTTTTACCTAACTGTCATAAGACTTCAACTCTGTACCAATACATTGTATACGGGTTTTGGAGCACCAGAACTATTAATGACCTATACCACTACTGACATAGCTGCAACCACCATAGCTACATCTGTGATCTACTACTTTGCTGCACATTGCAGATACATCACTCACTAAAAGTGAACCAATTGGCGGCAGCATAGACCCCTTACCCAGTTCATCGCAAAAACCCCTTTAAAAACTTGTGAAAAGTTTAAAATTTATTTCATATGGAATAAGTTTAACTCACAACCCGTTCTTGAGCCAATATTTGGATATGTATGGGGCATTATTATAGGGTCTATCTAAGTTGACCAACCTCCTAATAGTGCCAATGTTTTATTCCTCTAATATGACTGAAAGTAGCTTTTTCCTATGTAGAACCTCATGCCCCAATCCTAAAGCTATCGCTTTCCATGTAAAGTTAAAACTATTGTCCAAGTAGCATATAGATGATTCCAGCCAATGTTACATAGTGATAGGTGGATAAATATAACAGCAACCACTTCACATGTGATGTGGTGACAACAGAGCAACTAATAAATTAGAATAAGTTCCTCAAGACACTTGTTGGAATATAACTTAGGGATCATTTTAGAAAAACTATATTAGACTTTTTTTGATAGAATAATGTTCCATACAAAGTGGCTGAAAGTGGAGGGAAGAGAAGCGAACAAGTGATCCGGCTTGTTTGGTTTGCTCACTGTTTTTCTGTCATGGATTTTTTAATTGGTGGTCCTTGCCTGTGAGATTTGGTTTTGTTTTCCCAGCGCCTTGCAAAATAACCAACTTACCTATGAACTCTCTTGACGCTGAATCACACAGTACTTCCACCATTTCCCCAGCAGTTCCTTTATCGATACAAAGGTCCGGCGCTTGTCGATGTCATGTTTACAGCTCACCTGCTTCAAAACCTAATTAGCTCAGGCTTAATGAGGTAACCTGTGAGAAGACTTGTTGCCACCGAGACTCTGTATAATAGAGCGACTCCCCCATATTGTTTTGGCCTTGATGTAGCTCCCCCTAAAATAGTTCCTGGGTACACCCATTTAATCTTCCTTACCCCCCTTCATTACTGACCATGTTAAATATGTATCGGCCAGTGGTGAGGGGTTTTTATGGAGAGCGCTCACAGGCCCAGCTCAGCCTTCTCCACAACACGGAAAACAATGAACTGCTTGCTGCGTCAACATCATGCAGTTAACGCTTTTTATTTTGCAGTGTAGTTTAATGCAGCAGTATCACTAACAGGTTTGCTAGTAGGGGCGCACTATCCCTTAGGGGCTGGTTAACTTAACCTTGACCCCTAGGACATATCGGTGGCACAATTACAGCTGAGACCGTTCACGGCTCCCTCGCTGCCATTAGACAACATGTTTCAAAGAAGTCTGGGGGACACAGACGATTTAAAGCTGTAAATCTACTATATACTAGATATGGACTAATGGTAAACACCAACAGTTTCAAAATGTCTTAAAATAAAAGTAATCTAATGCCAAACACTGGTTTTAGAATATGAAAAAAATTATCAAATTCCCCCCTTTCCCTAGAATATATACGATAATATATATAGTGCTAACTAGTTTAAAATAAGCATGATACGGTATTGCCCTTCAAACCCGCAAATACCCGACCTATTAAAA
This sequence comes from Engystomops pustulosus, assembly GCA_019512145.1. Taxonomy (NCBI): domain Eukaryota; kingdom Metazoa; phylum Chordata; class Amphibia; order Anura; family Leptodactylidae; genus Engystomops; species Engystomops pustulosus. The sequence continues at coordinate 204,671,739 of CM033642.1, read as the reverse complement.
TAAGAATAATAATTCCTGACGATGAACCCCATAACGGAAATATTGCCTACATGGCTCAAATAATCATGTATCAATCAATTTTTGCCTCCCAGTAATAATACAAATGTCCCTCACACACGAGATAAATGTTATGTCAGAATAGTCACTGCTAAAGGATTTTCTCACCCAAGGGTTTTGATTTTTTTTTTAAAGTTTTAAGATATAAACTATACAAATTCGGTAATCTCCACGATCATACTGACCAAAGAATAAAGAAAGAGTAAACTGAGCCATAGATAAGGAATTGAAAAACAGGTTTTTTTGCCTTCCACCACGAATTTGAATTTTTTTCAGCTTCCCATACATTGGCACAGGATATTAAAGGTGTCCACTAAAAGTCACAATTGGTCTCTCAAATTAACTATCCCATTATAGTGTAAATTTGTAAAATAACATTGATTTGCTTTTGGAAGGAAGAAAGGAATATGGAATTGGGCGAAATCCTGACAAATCGTGGTCCTGAAGGTAATGTTTGAAATATCTGTTTTGGGTTGAACATAAACCTTTAGAATTTAAATATTTAGTCTGTATCCCAAATCCAGCAATAATTAAATATTGCATGTTCTTACAGGTACTGTACTTGGGCTTATGGATTATTGCAGACACTTCTTCCTCCCAAGCATGTTTGGACCATTTGGTAACATACTGTAATATGGATCATGTGTAATTCCCGAGATAAATTCCTTTTGATATAGATTTTGTCTTCCCTGGCCAAGATTGAGTGTAATCGCAGATCAAGATTCTATGCTGGGAATATGGGATTTGTGGTCTTATTCTTTTTCCCTTAGTTTTGTTAGTCGCGTTCTTTATTTGACCTGCCCAAGTATCTACTACGTATAGTTTATAGTATATTTTATAACCTATAAGCATTTGCTACTAAGGGGAATATGCATCTGTGCTTGTTATATAATCTTCATTTATAAAATCCTGTTCTGTACCCCGGGGAAGGACCAATGTTTCCTTTTTATACTACTGAACTACCCTTAGCAAGTAGATAGAATGACCTCAATAAAGACTAATGCCTGACTATGTTAGTTTTTTTGAAAAACAGACCGTGCTGAGGATTGGACCCATGCGTCACAATGATATATGATGCAAAGGATCCATGTTTCCCTGCAAACATATTATCATTTGCAAACTGCCGCTATTTATTAGGGTGAAAAATGGACCCTTTCATAAAATTCACTCAAACGTTGCTAGAGTACCACGACAGCACTGTGATCTTTCTAAAGAAAGCTTTCCTGGCCAAGTACTTTTTCAATGACCCACCAGGTCATGCTCCGCTGGCCCACAACATTTTGTATGACAAAAGTATAAAAATGTATATTATTGCTGCAAACATCATGGAGATCTGCAATCCAGATAGATGCAAAAAATGTCACAGATGTTGTGCTGATATTCTGATTGAATTTTAAGACCGAAAAATTACATGCTAGGGAATGAAAACATCTCCCCCCATCGCATTAATTTGCATGATATAAGAAGTTAAAAGCACGAATAGACTTGATTCTTCCACTCATCATATTAGAAACGTCATTGCACGGCGTCAAATAAGAGGCAAATCAATAAATTGGTCTACCTCTTCATTCAATATCCATTTATTTTTCATCATAGACAAGATTCCTTTCACAAAGAAATCCCTGGTTTCCTTGTACTTTTCCTTGGAATGGTTTCCTTTCCATTTGTGAAAATTAGTAAGTATCTATGTAGGTGGAGCAATATATTACAGGGAAAATGTCACTAGAACTGTACATTGTTTTAAGCAATAAAAAAAAGAAGCTCTAATGCTTAATGATTGTACTATGTGATCACTGTCATGTCCATCTTTTTATGCATTTGGTACACTGACCTTTAGGCTGCTCAAGGTCCCAACACCCTGATACTTTTTTTTTGTGGCCACGGTGGAAAGAATAATTCTTAACATTCACTTGGATACTGTACTCTTATGAACATATAATTGTTAGGTCTTTTAGTACTTATTATTATTATAAGGCAAGTTTTGGAATTATGAATATAGTACAGGAATAAACTTTAAGATTGCTACCATCATATTCTCTCATTTTTTAAAGATCAATGGGACATATATAACGCCCTTCTCAACAGCATGGCTCACCCAATTCTGTAGCTTAAGAAGCTCATCCCCATTTTTGTTTCTACATGCGTTGCTTTTATGTGGTTATAACTTTTGGAACACTTGTAACTTATCCAAGAGATTAGATTTTTTTTTTTCCCTCCATGTTAACTTCATTTCTAGTGGTGAATTTGGCTGATTAAGTTTTTTTTTGCGTTATATGTAAAAAAAATTAAAAATGGAATTTTTTGGAAACAATTGCCTATTTCGAAAATCATCACTTTTCAGGCCAGATAATTTTTACCACCTAAATAGTTGCTGTTAATATTTTCCATATGTTTCTTAGCAGTGTCATAAATTTTTGAAATGTCTGGATAATTGTTAATTTTGATGTCATACGCTGCTATACAAATCGAATACATATCTCCGGTCTTTTTCAGAATTGACTATTTGGGGGGATAATTACTAGGTTTAATGAAATTTAATATATAACCATTAAAAACCGCTAATATATACACCCTATTTTCAAATCGCTGCAATGCACCCCGTCAAATTATCAGAACACGCATTTAGGAAGATGTTTAAACACCTTGAGACTCTCTTCCTATAGTAAATTACATCACAAAGTGGAAAACGTTTAAATTTAAAATGGCCACATTTTGTTTAGTTTAACGTTCATTTAGCCCTAAATGTAACATTTCCAAAATTATAAAAAGAGAAACCCCTCTTAAAATCTTGTTTTGGCAATTTTTTCATTCACCCAAGTACAGTGACCCCCCACCAAATGTCGCCATACTTGTTTTAAAAAGGGCGCACAAGCGAGAAGGAGCGCCCGGCGAGGCTTTGCCAGGGATTTTAGTTTCTTCATTGGGGTTTCCTTTGGTGGCTAATAAAATTTTAGCTTTTTTCGGATATTGGTGCAATGTGACTGGCATTTATTTTTGCCAGGATGAGAGGCTTTTTTCCAGTGTTTACGCATTTTGGGGTGGTATCCCCTATTGGTTGAAAAATGTATAACTTTTTTTTTTTGAGGGCAGGAGTATAATCATCAATTCTGTAACCAGCTTTTTTCCTTTTTTTTTTGTGGGGTTCACCCGTATAGACTATACTCATGTTATCCTTTATTCATGGGTCGATATGACTTTTACGGGGAGACCATATTTCGATGTTTTTTTCTTATGTTTTTGTTACAAAATTGCCAAAATAAAACCCTAATGTGTGGACAATGGCATAACAATGTTTTACTTTTTTTGGCTATGGAGCTGTCTGGGTTGATTCTTGTTGTTTGTGCAATGAAAAAGGGAAAAATCAACAACTTTTGTGAGTTTTTAACATTGTTTTTTTCTATACTGTGCTTCATAAAGTGGTTTTCAATAATGATCTTTTTTTTTTTTAATCTAACGGGTCTTTATGGACGCTGTGATGCGAATTTGGGGGTTTGTTTGTTATGCATTATAGACCGTTTTTTTTGCGGTATATGTCTCATCAGATGTTTAGGGGTAATTTTTTATTAATTAATTTTTGTTTAAGAACTTTTTTTTAACTTTATTCATTTATCAGCCACAATCTACCATGGCGGATATCTAATGAAAGTTTCTGCAGCACATTAGTAGATCGGCCCCTTGACTGAATCTTATGTATAATATTATGTTTGGGTGCACCATACCAAATCCTCTCAGAGAGCTTTAAATACTAACAACCAGCAACCTAATAATAGAAATAAGAGAATGTATATATCGGGATGAACCAATCGAAAATCATTTTTAATTCAATGTATGTTTTTTCCCTTCTAACACAGGAAAAGAGAGGAAACGAGGAAGGTGAAGATGAAAATTAGAAAAGAGATTCCTGGAAAGGCGGAATGTAAAGAAATAGAAAAAAAAGCTAGCTGCAAAACTTGCAGAAGAATTCGCAAAGAACTTGGTGAATAATAACAAGATGTTAATCAAACAATGTTCGCATAAAAAAAAGTATTATCCATAAATATAAATAATGCAATTAAACTGGACATACTCATTTTGAATCTTTTTATAATAATTCAATATAACTACTCCAACATAGTAAGGGAGTTTTATTTCCTGTCGGATCTTATAAAATGCGAAGGCCAAGTGACCTTGTATCTAATCCTTGTGGAATTTAAACCCTTACCGCCTGTGCTGTAACTAGTAAGGTGGGCGGTCGGTCCTGGTGCATATAGGGGGCTGTGGTTGAGCCCTCTCCAGCTCCGGTAAGGTCTTTGTCTGCCATATTTCCAACTAAGAGAGTTTTGCCCCGTACAACCTGTGGTTGGTGGCTCGGACACGCGATTGGGGGTTTTTCCCGCGTATTGCGCCGACAGTGCTGGCACATGGGCGCGCGCCATCTTGCTTTAGAGTCTTCCTGTGACGTCTATCGGGATCGGCGATCCGTCGCCACAAGAGCCTCGGGTCCTCGAGTTTACCCCCTTCAATGAATGAGGAGGAAAATCCCATATACTGCCATACTGGCAGTAATGGCGTATATATAGATTGATCAACAGCCTAGAGTTTAACAAGTATCCTAGGGGATCTGAAAAATCTGAAAGTAAAGATAAGAAAGTTTAAAAAAAAACTTAATTAAAAAACCTAAAATTCTAATGCACCCCCCTTTCCTCTAGAATCGATATAAATATAATAAACAGAAAAATCATGAACACATTAGTATGCCTCCTTGAAAATGCCTCCATATACAAAATATTATAACGGTTTTCACTGGCGCTGTAAACCCGTATTAAGTTGGAATAGTTGAAAATGCACTTTTTTTTTGCCATTCGAAAAATATAAAAAATCAATAACAAGTCGTACAGTTCCTAAAACCGATGCGAATTAAAGTCATCAAAGTCCGCAAAAACAATAAACACAACTACAGCTCCATAACACCAAGTATGAAAAAGTTATTGAAGATGCCATATTTTGGGCCAGAAGAGGATAGAGGATCACTTGTTTCAGCAAGCCAACCTGTACAAGTAAAGAAAAAAGTTAAAAACACTAATTAAAACACCATCTTTTTAATAAAAATATTAATTAAAATAAAATAAATTCCCCGCTAAACACAAACTAAAACCCCCCACATGTTTTGGTATCGCTGCTTCCATAACATCTGTAGCAATAAGTAGAAACATTGGAACCCTAGTGAACGCTGTAAAACAAAAAAAACCCTAAAAAAAAATCGCCAATAAATGAAAAATTTTCATTAATCCCTCCACAAAAATGTTCAAAAAGTGATCAAAAAAAGTTATGTCGCCAAAACGTACATTAAAAAAGGACAACTCAAATCACGTAAAAAATAGCCGTCAACCAGCTCTTTCAACCAAAAGAAATATTAAAGTTTATCTCCGAAAAGATGACTATGCAAAAAAAAAAGATTTTTTCTTTATAGTTGTTTTTTCAATAAAATGGTAAAATATATTTAAAAAACTATATAATGAGTATCAACGTAATTGTAGTTGATCTATAGAATAAAGATAATATAGTTTTTTTAGTTACGGCGTACAACCCACTCATAAGCTCCAAAAAAAGAAAACCAATGACAATTTTCTTTTTCTCCATACATTAAAGATTAATAAAAAATCCTTATCAAAAGCTTACCGCATACTGTTTATCCGGCTTCTTGTGTTCCTGCGTTCCGTGTGTAGCCTGGCTGTTTTTCCATGGTGACAGTCCTTCCAGTGTTCCTGTCCGTGTTTCCGGTCCTATTCCATGTTCCTGATTCCCTGTGCCAGTCCATTCACCTGTGGCCCTGGTCCATGTGCCAGCTCCTGCGATCCTGACATGAGTCCTAGTGTGCATTCCTGTGCTGTTCTTCCCGCTGTCACCCCGGATACAGATTCTCATCCTCCATTACTACCTTGGCAGCCATCCCGCGGGCTAGTTCGCGACCTGTGAATACCTGTGGTACCCCTAGCCCCTGCAAGCACGAACCATCCCGCCTGCTTTGGCGGCGTGCTTGGTTGAAGAACGCTAGGTGCCACTTAGACTCCGGTCCGTCAGGTTTTTGGCTAGTACCATCTCCCTCGGTGGTCCAGAGGGTCGCTCAGACATAACAGTCTGGAAGCCATTTGGTGCCTGTGTTTTTTATTTGCATTCCAAGCCTCTTTAGCCTTTCAGAAGCCTAAAAGGACTGAATACACTGGCTTATTTGTTGATGTGAGACTTGGTAAGCTAGCAGTTTGTTTAGAAAAGGACTTGTGGTTTTTACTAACAAACGAGGGATTCTAGGGATTCTTTTCATTTGTGTGGTCATAAGTAAAGTCTTGAATTGCCCAGCTATGTCTGTGTGTGTTTTAGTTGGCGTCCCCTGAAGGGATGAAAAGAGTCTATAACCCTTGCCTTCTCCCTCTTTGTCTTTGTTGCCCTGCATAAACATTTTTATATTGCCTGATAGAAATATGCCATACAGCAATAATTGATTGGATGTTTTACGTCTTTTCCCTCTGTACTTGTGATTTCTGCAAACAGAATCGAGAATTTGTTTTTGTCTATGGTCCATTCTAGGTCTAAAATATGTTGCAGAAGCTCATTACATTGTCTGTTTCGCTTGTTTTTTTTTTAACACGCATGTATTACATGACTTCTAACCTGTTTAACCTCCTTCTAGGATTTCCCACCGGGTGGAGGTGTTGGTTTTGAATTAATATGAACATTCTTATCGCTATTCTTTGCTTGTAAGCCTAACCCCAATGACAGCGAACCCTAGAATCCCCGTTTTTTAGAAAACCCATACTTTTCAACACTAAAAAACTGCCTCTTACCAATCTCACCATTCAAACAAATAAGCATTTTTGTATCTAGCCCTTTTAGTCTTCTGAAGCTAAAGAAAGGGCATTAGAAGGCCAGATAAAACACAGGCCCAGATGGCTTCCCATCCAGATGGCTTCCCAGAGCCATAAGTTCTGTGGGACCCTCGGGACGCACCCAGTCGGGAGGATGGTACTAGCCGCTAACGTGGGACCGCGGAGTCAGTGGCACCTGTTCCTTCACCAGAAGCCCCCGCCGCAAAGCAGGATGCTTGATCTCGGTGGGGTACCACCAGTCCATTTTCCACAGTGCGACCGTCTGGTCGTTGGCTTGCCAAGGTTAAATGGATGAGACAATCTTATCAGTGAAGACGCGGAGACAGCATCAGGAAGGCACACTAGACTCAGTCAGGAATCGTCATGTAGTTTGGCACACACTCAGGAACCAGACTAGACTGGGCACAAGTCAGCAACACAGGGAATGGACCTGCAAACGGATCAGGAAACACAGGAACGGACTGTTCACATGGAACAGCAGGATACACAGATGACAGGATACACAGGAAAGCAGGATCATAGGGGGCTTTCGTCTTCAGTGGATGGCTTGAAGATGCAAAGAACAGAGCCCGAGCCAGTAGGTAATCCCGAGTCAAGGAATTGTAGGCGTAACTCAGCCCATGGTAGTGGTCAGCCCAGTTTGTCCCGGAGGGGCTGAGATAAAGTGGCGAGAGTAGCAGCCCAAAGTCCTGTTCACCCTCTCTACTGACCATTTGACTGTGGGGGGTAGGCATAAAGAAAATTCGAGGTTGACTGCAGCTGGTTACACAATGGAAACGCCGAATTTTGACGTACAAACTGGACTCTGTAATCTGACACATTGTAGGGAAGACCATGCGCAGGTGACGAAAGATATGTTTGAAGAATAAAACTGGGTAAAACCATGGGGAAGACGGAAGAACCTGAAAAGGGAACCAATGGGAACATTTTTGGAAAAAACCGGTCCATCACAACCCTGGATGAACAGGAGCCACATGGGAGAACACGGGTGACTGGGTATCGGCAATGGAGTACAGTCAACACACTCCCGAACATCTTTGACCAGTCTACCAACCATAGTAGTGGAGATGAGGGCCACACGGTGCTTGCACCCATGGTGGCTCCCACCGACACCGAGGAAGAATGTCCTCCGGAGAGAATCCTCGTTCCGGATAGCAGTCTCACATCATGTGCTGAAGATTCCACCGGAGCTTCCAACACAATCTGGTCCAGAGACATTTATGTGCTGAGGATCCGGTTCTTCTCCAACAACATCAAAAGCACGGGACGAGGGCATACCTTGATATTCTTATCTGGCACTCTGCAGGTGGCAACCAGGATTAGTAACAATGACGCACCATGGCTTGCCTGGGATCAGCGCTGTGCTTTCCTTGGAGGTCGTGTGCACACTAAACGGGCTGGAGAGCTCCCTCAGAATCCCAACCGCCATTACTGCCAGGGTCCTAGGGCCCAGTACATGTCCTTACAGTCCCACAGGTGAATTGCTTCCCGCACCAACAACTTCACCCCACTAGAGACGCCCGCTTCTCGCCACTTCCTTCAAACTACTGGGGGGGGCCGACTGCACAATTTCCGCCTCCCCCTCCTCTTCTCCACCTTTACCTTCACCTCAGCCTTCAACAAAGTGCTGCTCCTATCATAACACATTGCAGGCACGCGGTGTCAACGCGTGCTACCCTTGTTTGCCTGGTCATGTAGTCTCCACAACAACAAAAAATCTTAACCCTGGTGCAGACATGGAGCACATGGTGTCCGCGCCTGCAGCTGGGAGGGATGACGCATGTGCCCGGCATGGCACACCTGTGTTTTATCTGGTTTTCAAAAGATTCCTCAGTCTTTCCACCCATTGCAAAACATTCTAAAAATGGCTCTGGAAGACCGTCGCAAATGCATCTTCAAGGGCATTCTACAAAGCCAAGCATACCCCTGCCACTTCATAACAGCCTACCCCAACATAAGTCTGATATGCAATGTTTTTCCACACCCATTGGAATCCAACCTCCATATGTAGACCCCGCCCCCCCCCCCTAAAACGAACATAGAAATCCTTATGATTTTTTGATGATGCAAGGCGGAAACGTGTACTCCAAGTGTAACTTTGATTTCAGAGCCACTGGGCCTCATGCGTGCCACCTACTGCTGCTGTAGGCCTCTTTGGACGAGCCACGTTATTTTGTCATTCTGCCAGGACCTCTGCGGGATAATAACCTCATTCCACTGCCTCATCGTCCTGGGAACTCATGCGGCAAACCTGTCGCCTGGTTCAGGCACTGGGGAAGTGGAATTGGACACTACAACATCTCATGGCCACTGAGTCCCTGAGGGCGAAAACTGTAGGAGGAAGGAGAGCAAGCAGATCTGGGAAATCAGTGGTTTTTTTGCACTCATGTAACAAGAGTGGAGAGCAGGAGCATCCGGAGGAGGTAGAAGACGAGGCAGATGAACCCAGAGCACCGTGGCAGTATACAGGCCGGAGATTGAGGGCTGGAGCCCCTCAGATTCAACTTGTGCAGATGGCCCGCAGCAAGCGCTGGCTTTGCCTAGCTAGTGCAGCCGTAATAGTCCAACATCCATGAGAGGAATGACTTTTTGCTCGCCATTCCAACCCTCTTTGACCCTAACCCTGATCCCTCAAATTGGTGGACTTTTTTTCCAGCTGCTGAGGAGGAGGAACAACTGGCATCTATAGAGAAATATTGTGCAGCACATTGGCGCACTGCCTCTGTGCGCCATTTGTCCATCCTCTGTCGGTCCTGACCGGGGGAATTCCGGGCATCATTGCTCACTTCTACGCCAAAAACAGCTGCTGTGGGGAGCTGGGGGGGGTAGAGCAGTAGCATTCCTCAAGCGCCAGCTTTAATCTGGATTCCTGATGACAACTTCCTTCACCCGCCTTTTAGGAGGTAGCCGCCCATCAGCATCAGGACATGAGCAGACCTGCAGCATCCAGCATGTGGTGGCCTACTTAGACATCTCTTACCACCTGAGATAGAGGATACAATGGATACTGGGCAGGCCAAACTTTACAGTGACCGCAACTTGCGAAGTTTGTAGTAAGAAGCTGTCCTGCCCGGCCAGTAGTGTGCAATCAAGTCTGTTGTTCAAGTTTCAGTGCGGCGGTGGCCATCGTTACCCCCAAGGAGAACCGGCCCGGTTGTCCACCCATAATGTCGAAGACTGACCTTGTCAAGATGAATCAAGACTTGGATCTTCCAGGGCATTTCCACCTAACCAATTGCCGTTATGCAATCGATAGATCGAACCCTGACCGGACCTCCCAAATGTTTTGAAGAAATGAGTCTGGTTATAACTAAACCATGCCTCAGCACCACTATTGTCTGAATGGCTCCACCTGGCCTTATGCACAACATCTTGCTATACCAGTTGCTCCATCTTCCTCCTACCATCTTTACAGGGACTGGGAATTTGTCCGCCACCCTCCACACTATACATCATTTGCCACTTCTGTGGGCTCCTGCTGTGACTTGCTGTGTGCGGACCGCCACGCCCTGCGACACCTTCCACACATAATCATTGTGCCGACTCACTTGGGGCTCACTGCTGGTCCTGCTGCTGACGCCACCTCCAAACTAGTCATTGTGCCCTCTGTGGTCCTACCCATGTTGCCACCACCTCCACAACTCTGAACCTCATTCCTGCTGCAACCGCTGTGCTGGTGCCCCCCTTGCAGTTCGTTGTGGCAAAGAAGACCTGGAATTTTTTCAGGAAACTGTAATGTATTTTTATGTGGCGTCTCTAATCTTCAATTCAAATTTAAAAATTGGAAAATTTCAACATACAAATTCATTTTCACACGTTCTTCATTGTCCTCCAATTGGTCCTCCTGTTGCTGTTGGCTTATGTGGCTTCTCCCGCGTTGGCTGCCCGCCACCTCCACACTCATCATGTTCCACTCTGTTGACTTTTCCTGCCATGTTTGCTTGCAAACATGTGCCTGCCCATCGCGTTGGGCTCCTGCTGCTGCTTCTGCTACCGCCCACCGTCCGACACTTTATTCATTGGCCAACTTTGTGGCCTCCTGCTGCTGTTTGCTGCCGAGCCCTCCCCACACTTCTGTCATTGTGCACCTGTGGACCCACCATGTGTTTTTACGCCACAACTCCATAATTTTCATTGGTGACACTCTGCAAGCCTACTCATGCTGTTTGCCCAACTGAACTGCCGCTTGTCTCCCTGTGATCTTTATATATGCTGTTTTTACCCTCCATGCTCTAAATGACGTTGCCCACTATTTTTGGTTTTCCCCTCCATTTCATCTTCCGGAGGAAGAACTGCCTCAGGATGCTAGCTCAAAAGCAAGGAGTGGATACCGAACCACATGACAGCATATTCAATGTACTGGGCATCTCTGTTTTGGATCCACTCATGTGTTGTTTTGCTTTAAGCATATATACTCATATAGCCAGTTTTTTTTCAGCACAAAAATATGCTGAAAAACCCTACTTGTCTTACACTTGAGTCAGCCCGGCGCCAACCACCCCCCCACCCCCCCGCCCCACCACCCGGCCAATGCCGGGTACCGCGGTAAGCCTGGAGTGGCCCGACTCGAGCCCCCCCCCCCCGTATCAATTGGTACCAGTGTGCCTATAAACACTGGTACAAATGAATCAACTAATCCGTAATCGATTACTTTTCGCTTCTATCCGCACTCGGTCGGGAGAACACATACTCGTTGCATATCATGGCGATCGAATCGCCGCTTTGTGGGACCAGGACAGTGGATTGGATTTCACTTCTTGCTGCGTTTGCCCGCAGGGGGTCCGAATTCCTGTTAAATGCCACTGACAATGCCGCGTTCACTCTGATTGCGGTTACACCTGCGATCGCAGAACTCACTCCGATCACAAAGTGGTGTTAAGCAGGTGTTTTGGCTATAATTTAGCCGACAACCGCAGCTTCTGGGGGTAGCAAGGTCAGGCATGGCAATCCATATACATTCATTTAGATGTACATATCTATTTTTATATAATATACCATAAAGACGCAGTACTGCTTGGTTACCGGTAAACAGGAAAAACTTCCAGTTCAGAATTTTTTATGCACCGGTAAAGCACTAATTATAAATAACAATAAAGACATAAAATACATAGATATAAATAAAATGATTACAAGACTCTTTTCCATATATATGTTATTACTTTTTCATGTATTATATATATATATATACATATTACACACAACACCGGCCTCTTTATAGGTAGCACACCTGTCCGCCTGCTCTTTACCACTATTTCTAATGCAGCCAATCACATGGCGGCAAACTCAGTGCATTTAGCATGTAGACATGGTCAAGTACATCTCTGCAGTTCAAACCGAGCATCAGTATCGGGAATAAAGGTGATTTTTGAGTGCCTTTGAGAACTTGGCATAGTTGTTGGTGGTGCCCAGAACAGGCTTGGTTCTGAGTAATTTCAAGAAACTGCTGGTCTACTGGGATTTCACGCACCCAAAACCATCTCTGTTTACAGAGATTGTCGCAAAAATAAAAAACTCCATTGAGCGGGTAGTTCTGTGGGCGGAAATGCATTGTTGGATGCCAAGGTCAGAGGGTAATGGGCATACGTTTTTCGAGCTTGATAGATAAAGGGCAACGTGACCAAGGTAGGCATAAGAGCATCTCTGAATGCACAGTAACTTCGAACGTTTGAGGCAGATGTGGCTACATCAGCAGAGAACCACACCGGGTTGGCCAACTAACGTCCTCAGCTAAGAACAGGAAACTGAGAGCTACTATTTTGCACAACTCCGTGAACTTGGACAGTAGAAGATTGGAAACACGTTGCCTGTCTGATATCTCGTTTTTCTGCTGCAACATCGGTATTGGTAGGGTCATTTTGGCGTCAACCATGAAGATGGATCCATCTGCCTTGTATCACGGTTCAGCTGGTGGTGGTGGTGTGTGATGGTGTGGGGAATATTTTCTTGGCACTACCTTTGGGCCACCGCACCTTGGTACCAATTTGAGCAGCGTGCAACGCACAGCCTACCTGAGTATTGGTTGCTGACCATGTCCTAATCAGTATTGTTGCTGACCATGTCCATCCCTTTATGACCACAATGTACCCAACATCTGATGGCTACTTTCAGCAGGATAATGCGCCATGTCATAAAACTGGAATCATCTCAGACTGGTTTCTTGAACATGACAATGAGTTCACTGTACTCAAATGGCCTCCACAGTCACCAGATCTCAATCCAATAGAGCATCTTTGGGATGTGGTGGAACGGGAGATTCGCATCATGGATGTGCAGCCGACAAATCTGCGGCAACTGTGTGATGCCATCATGTCAATATGGACCAAAATCTCTGAGAAATGCTTCCAGCACCTTATTGAATCTATGCCACGAAGAATTGAGGCAGTTCTGAAGGCAAAAGGGGGTCCAACCCGTTACCAGCATGGTGTACCTAATAAAGTGGCCGGTGAGTGTATATATTACTAAACAACACATTAGGTATCGCTGCATCTGAAAATGCCCAATTTATCAAAATATAATAATTGTTTTTCACTGCATTTAACCCCGTAATAGAAAATAGCGCCCAAAGTCGAAAATGGAAGTTTTTTGCCATTTTGAAAAGTATAAAAAAATCAATGAAAAGTGATCAAAGGGTCGCACAGTCCTAAAAATTATACAAATGAAAACGCCATCAAGAGTCGCAAGAAATGACAACCACAGCTCCATACACCAAAGTATGAAAAAGTTATTGGCGCCAGAAGATGGCAAGAATTATTGTTCTTTGGAATTGCTCTAAATTTTGCCTCTAGGCTGGGCCTTGAAATAGTACCCTTGGTCTGCCACTCATTAAAGGTTCTTAATAAGAAAGGACTTAAAAGGTTACTAAAGTTTAAATTATAGGCATTTGTCAGTCTATCCAGGCCTGGGGATGAGTTTACTCTAAGTTTTTCTATTACATCATGGAGCGCATTTTGTGTAAATGGTGACTTCAGATGACTCGTTTCGATAGTGAGTTATGAGGGAGGGATATTGCTGAGAGAAAACGATGGATTTCAACTAAGATAGGTTGGGGGGGGGGTCGCTGGGTAGTTTTTTAAGTTATATAAATTAGCATAATATTTTTTTAAGGCATCTGCAGTTTCTCTTGGATCCCTTGAATGGACCTCTTTATTTCCCCATAAAGTTTTTAACCTCTCAGTTGCCATCTGTTTCTTAATTTTTTTGACAGGGCCCCACTTGCTCTATCTCCCATGGTACAATAGTGTGCTTTAATTCTTTTCAAATTCTTTTCATAAAAAGATAGCTTAATAATAATAATCTTAGAGAAGTTTGTAATGCAAACTTCACCTTGCCACTATTATGGACTGATTTTATTCATTTTTTCTATTTGACAAAATTTTAGATGTAATTCTGAGAGTTTCCTTGTCTTTTTCTGTCTTTAAGTAGGTCAAAAGCTGTTTACATTTTTCCTTAATATGTAATCTATATGCCACTCAAAGAGACTCTTGCTCAATTACTTTATTATCTTTAATATGGAAATACCCCTCTATAGACCCAATGGGGCAGATTTATCTAGCTGTCTGAAAGTCAGAATATTTCTAGCTTCCCCTGGCAACCAATCACAGCTCCCCTTTAAAATATTCATGACCACTGGTAAAATGAAAGGTGAGATGTGATTGGTTGCCATGGACAACTAGAAATATTCTGACTTTCAGACAGCTTGATAAATCCCAATAAAGCCCCAATAACTCCTTTCTGTCTGTCTCCTGTCTCCTCATTTTTTAATATAGAGTCATTCATCCTCCAAGGGGTACTGGGTGACACTCTTTAATTGTCAGATAAAATGGAGCATGATTTGCCCAAGATATGTAACCAATCTCTGAATGCATACACGTAGGCAATGCTGCGTTGTTAACTAAAAAAAAAATCAATTCTTGAGTAAGAAAGATGATTTGCTGAATAGTAGGTGTAGTCTCTTCTGTGTTTTGGTACCGCCACATGTCATGTAAGCTCTCTTCTGCTATAATTTCCAGTAACTCTAGTTACTCACTGATCAGTAGGGGCATTAAAATCTCCTACAACTATGATTCTCCCCTTTTGCATTTTGCTGTAATAATGCACATATATTTTTCAAGAAGACTTTTTGGCCTCTGTTTGGTGCATATATCACTGCAAAATTTGAGATGTAATTCTGAGAGTTTCCTTGTCTTTTCCCGTCCTTAAGTAGGCCAAAAGCTGTTTAAATTTTTCCTTAATATGTAATCTATGTGCCACTCAAAGAGACTCTTCCTCAATTATCTTCAATATGGAAAAACCCCTCTATAGACCCAAATGGGCAGATTTATCAAGCTGTCTGAAAGTCAGAATATTTCTAGTTGCCCATGGCAGCTAATCACAGCTCCCCTTTAAAACATTCATGAGCACTGGTAAAATGAAAGGTGAGCTGTGATTGGTTGCCATGGGCAACTAGAAATATTCTGACTTTCAGACAGCTTGATAAATCCCAATAAAGCCCCAATAACTTCTTTCTGTGTCTCCTCATTTTTTAATATAGAGTCATTCATCCTCCAAGGGGCACTGGGTGACACTCTTTAATTGTCAGATAAATTGGAGCATGATTTTGAGTAAGAAAGATGATTTGCTGAATCCTTCTCTTCTGTGTTTTGGTACCGCCACATGTCATGTTAGCTCTATTCTGCTATAATTTCCAGTAACTCTCTGATCAGTAGGGGCATTAAAATCTCCTACAACTATGATTCTCCCCTTTTGCACATATTTTTTTCAAGAAGACTTTTTGGCCTCTGTTTGGTGCATATATCACTGCAAACGCATAAGGGACAATGTTAATGTTCTCCCAAAACTAAAATTCACCTTCGCCATCGGTTGTTATCCTGGCTAATTTAAAGCCTATTTTATCTTCTAACACATGCGGCCCGCGGACCGTTTCGATCCGGCCCCTGACGCTTGCCGGGCCAGCGCCGGGCCCCGTGGCCTTCGACGGCCGGGCAGGAGCCTCCGTCCGTCCAGACAGGAAGCTCTTCGCTATATAGTGCTCGATACGGCCACAAACGCCGCTCGAGCACAATTACTGGAGCGATGTGGCCGGAAGACAACCCCGGCGTACATCGCTCCATGAACTAGGATGCGCGGACGCGTGATGACGTCATCACGCGTCCGCGCACCATTTCCTGCCCGGACGCGGCAAGAAGAAAGAAGATGCGCGGCGGGAGACTTAGGTGAAAACAGGGTTTTTATTTTTTATTAAAAAAGGGCAGTAAAAACATTGTGGTGGCAGGGGGCCAATAATTAGGGCAGTATAGGGGCAGCTTAGGAAATAATTAATTATGAGGGGCAGCATAGGGAATAATTAATTATTAGGGGCAGCATAGGAAATAATCAATTATTAGGGGCAGCATATGAAATAATTAATTATGAGGGGCGGCATGGGAAATAATTAATTATGAGGAGCAGCATAGGAAATAATTAATTATGAGGGGCAGTATAGTAAATAATTAATTTTGAGGGGCAGCATAGGAAATAATTAATTATTAGGGGCAGCATAGGAAATAATAAATTTTGTGGGGCAGCATAGGAAATAATTAATTATGAGGGGCAGCATAGGAAATAATTATTAGGGGCAGCGTAGGAAATAATTAATTATGAGGGGCAGCATGGGAAATAATTAATTATGAGGGGCAGCATAGGAAATAATTAATTATGAGGGGCAGTATAGGATATAATTAATTTTGAGGGGCAGCATAGGAAATAATTAATGGTGGGGGCAGCATAGGAAATAATTAATGGTGGGGGGCAGCATAGGAAATACTTAATTATGAGGGGCAGCATAGGAAATAATGGTGAGGGCAGCATAGGAAATAATTAATGGTGAGGGGGCAGCATAGGAAATAATTAATTATGAGGGGCAGTCTAGTAATTAATGGGGCGAGGCATATTCAATAATTAATGGAGAGGGGTCCCAGTATATTTAATAATTAATTGGCCCAATTAATTCATTAATTTGGCCAATATATAAAATAGTTCAAAAGGGGGTGCAGTTTATTAAATAATTAATTGAGGGGGGTGCCAGTGTATTATGGATGCGGTCACATGTACCGCTATTTATTTTTTAACTTAAGTCCGGCCCACCAACGGTCTGAGGGGGACAGTGAACGGCCCCCTATGTAAAAAGTTTGGGGACCCCTGTTCTAGCATAATACATACTCTGGCTTTTTAACTTGGAGCTGATGCATGAAATATCCAGGCAAAATTCTGATGATATAAGCAACCCACATCTTTCTTTAGGAGATGAGTCGCCTGTAGACATACTATTTGAGCCTTGGACATATTGGGGCAGATTTACTTACCTGGTCCATTCGCGATCTATCGGCGCGTTCTCTGCGGTGGATTCGGGTCCGGCCGGGATTCACTAAGTATTCTGACTCAATAACCTGGCTGTAAGCAGGTGTTTATAGATAGTTTACAGTCCTTAGCAACATGTTCAGTGGAAGCACAACATCGGTAACATATTCCAAACTTCTTTAGCAGCTCCTTGCGCTCTTGAAGTGGCTTCTTTCTGAAGCCAATACACTTCTTGAGAGGATGTGGCTTCTTATGAATAGGGCATAGGCGATTGGGGTTCTCAATCTTTTCACCTTGGTTGTTCTTACAGCTGAGCTCCTCAGAAGCTGATGAGGTAGTGGGAAGAACATCAGTCTTTTTTACTGACACTGGACCTCTGTGTTTTCTGTACTCGGAGCGTGGGCTGTCATATTTAGATGGTGGTGAACTGAGGCCGCTGGACTCACCGTAGGAAAAGCTTGGGTCATTCTTGGACTCTGCAATGTTGCTGACAAACTGACAGAAGTAGTCAAATGGAGGAAAACAGACTTCATTCTCTCTTTTGTATCTTGACCCAACTGTAGCCCATTTTTCTTGGAGGTTAGGTGGCAGTTTGGCAACTATTTGGTTTACCCCACGAGAAGTATCCAGGTAGCTGAGACCAGGTAGGTGAGGGTCCGTCTTGGCTAGTTGGAGCTCTGAAAGTAGGTCACTAAGCTCTTGAAATTTTTGGTTGTCCTTGCCAGATAGCCTTGGGAAACTTTGCAACCGTTTGAAGAGAGCACTCTCAATTGCTTCAGGACTGCCATAGGTTCGCTCTAGTCTCTCCCAGGCAGCTGTAAGACCTGCTGCAGGATTACCAATGTGAACAGACCTGAGTCTCTTAATACGTTCTGTGGACTGTGGGCCTAGCCATCGGATCAACAGATCTAGCTCTTCAGCAGCAGTGATGCCGAGGTCACTAATTGCAGATTTGAAGGCATATTTCCAGCCTCTGTAGTTCTCAGGTTGGTCATCAAACCTTGTGAGTCCGGTCTTAGTAAGTTCACGGCGTAACATGTATCTTGCAAACTCTGACATGTCTGTTCGCTCTGAGCTTGGACAAGGAAATGCTGGCTGAGTAATGTTGGTCACGTTGTTCTCGGCGTTCTGGCTAAGAAACACGGGTGTAAATGAGGCTGCATAGGCGTTTAGCCCAGGAGGTGGCTTACTGTCCATAGGATTAGCTGTAGCTTGGTATGATGCTAGGCCATTGTTAGGGTTTGGCGTTTTAGCTTGTTGAGCGTGCTGGGGTGTAGGGCCGTGGTGATTTATGTAGAGTGAAGAATCAGGATGATGAACAGGCAGAGTGTTGTACTGACCTTGATTTTGGGATATTGCAGGAGGAATTATGTGTTGTCGCTGTGAAGACATATCTGCTTTGTCAGGGACGGTAATAGCAATCTGGGGTTCACTGCTTTGGCTTAACACATAGTCTCTAGTACGCTTGAGAGGATCCTCTGCATCCATTCCGCTCAAGGCAACACTGTCTCTTTCACTCCCACTGGCTGCTTCTTCCAGGACCTTCACCTTTGCGATGGCTACAGCATGCTCACATTGTTTCTGAAGAGCTTCCATTTCAGCTTTCCTTTGCGCGGCCTCTGCTTCCATTTCAGCTTCCAGCCTCTGTAGTTCTCAGGCTGGTCATCAAACCTTGTGAGTCCGGTCTTAGTAAGTTCACGGCGTAACATGTATCTTGCAAACTCTGACATGTCTGTTCGTTCTGAGCTTGGACAAGGAAATGCTGGCTGAGTAACGTTGGTCACGTTGTTCTCGGCGTTCTGGCTAAGAAACACAGGTGTAAATGAGGCTGCATAGGCGTTTAGCCCAGGAGGTGGCTTACTGTTCATAGGATTAGCTGTGGCTTGGTATGATGCAAGGCCATTGTTAGGGTTTGGCGTTTTGGCTTGTTGAGCGTGCTGAGGTGTAAGGCCGTGGTGATTTATGTAGAGTGAAGAATCAGGATGATGAACAGGCAGAGTGTTGTACTGACCTTGACTTTGGGATATTGCAGGAGGAATTATGTGTTGTGGCTGTGAAGACATATCTGCTCTGTCAGGAATGGTAATAGAAATCTGGGGTTCACTGCTTTGGCTTAACACATAGTCTCTAGTACGCTTGAGAGGGTCCTCTGCATTCATTCCGCTCAAGGCAACACTGTCTCTTTCACTCCCACTGTCTGCTTCTTCCAGAACCTTCACCCTTGCCATGGCTGTAGCATGCTCACATTGTTTCTCAAGAGCTTCTATTTCTGCCTTTCTTTTTGCTGCATTTGCCTCCATTTCAGCTTTCTTTTGCGTTGCCTCTGCTTCCATTTCAGCTTTCTTCTGCGCTGCCTCTGCTTCCATTTCAGCTTTCTTCTGCACAAAGGCGGCCTAACGCTATCCAATGTTAACAAATTTGAGCACTTAAACCCTTAAGGATGCAGCCAGTTTGGATTTTAGGCTCAGACCCTTTTTTTTTAAATCTCACAAGTGTCTCTTCGAGTTGTAATAATTTTTTAAAACTTTAATTTATCAAACTGATTTTGAGATTTTGTTTTCTCATGACATACAGTAGTTTATATTAGTAGTATAATTTTGCTGATTGGTTGAGTTTTTTGGGGGTAAAAACTTATACTTTTTAGGAAAAATGTGAAAAAAATGTAAAATTTGCCAGCTTTCAAATGTTCTGGTTTTTTTACAAAAAGTGATACCACAAATTTTTTTGTAGAAAATTTTTGCCATTTGTCTTCATTTTTTTCCATATTTTTTACGTTTGCTTATTTTGTATGAATTTTAAAAGGTTTACCGTTTTAGAAGCAAGTTCTCAAATTGCATGCACCTCTACCTCCTCCAAACATGAGTGTACTACTACCACCTCCTCATACGACGTGCACTACTACATCCTCCACATACTGCGTGTACTACTACATCCACCGCATGCACTACTACAGCCTCTGCATAGGGCGTGCACAACTATCTCCTCCACACACCTCATTCACTACTACTTCTATAAAAACGTACTTACTAAAGTGCTCTTGGGGGTCGGGAACGGACAATAGGGGGAATAATGCAAGGAAAAACAGACGGTGGTGGGAATAACGCAAGGAAATACGGATGATGGGGGGTTTAATAGTGATTGTGCAACAGTACCTACAGGACAGATCACACGTTTCTCTGCAACACCACCAAATGCAGAATGGTGGCGTTGGAGAGCAGCGGATCAGCCCTGACTTACAATATGTCATGACATTATCTGTCATGACACTATTTGTCATGACTGAGATCAATCATGACACGATCTGTAACTGTACCATCACTGTAACTGTACCATCTTCATTGACTTGCCAGTTTCAGCGATAGACATTGCAGGACCAATCAAATTGGTCCTGTAAGGAGTTAATGTAGAGCATTCTATATTTGAAAATTTGTAGGCACTGAGAAAAATCCCCATCTTCAGAGTCTTTCAATCTCTTCGATGTGTGAGAGGCAAGGGGGCTCACGTTAAACCACCCCATGGAAGGGAACAGAAAAATACTGGTCTTATTCTGACTCAATAACCTGGCTGTAAGCAGGTGTTTATAGATAGTCTTATATCTTTGTTTTAACCAGTACTTACACCGAAATCAATCGTCAGATAGTCACATATACATGTCAATGAATAGAAACAAGTCCTGGGACATGACACTAAGGTAGTTCCTCCGCTGTCCACCAGGTGGCACTGCTGCGCTGGAATGCCCTGAAATTCACCGGCCTATACCTGGTGAAGGTAAGTGCAAGTTTTGCGACACATTTTTTTTTTAAATGCGGTGGTTTTTCCGAATCCCTCGGGTTTTCGATCGGCCATGCCCCCCGATTTCCGTCGCGTGCATGCCAGAGCCAATGCGCCACAATCCGATCGTGTGCGCCACAAACCCGGGGCAATTCAGGGGAAATCGGCGCAAATCGGAAATATTCGGGTAACACGTTGGGAAAACGCGAATCGGGCCCTTAGTAAATGACCCCCATTAACTCTTTCCCAAGGACAGCTCTCTTTTGTGGGGAGTTCAGTCCATTAACATTCAATGAAACTATTGTACTAACCATTTCTTCAATGTTTCCAAAATTGCTTTTAATCCCTCCAAATATCTTCATTTAATACTCTCACCTCTCCCGTGCCTAACACAGGCAAACACAGCAACAAAAGGGGCATACATAATCTTGACATATAAATAAACACATATTCCCTCTGTTCTACCAGAAGGGTTATTCCCCATCGGCAACTCCATTTGAGAGTGTACACTACCCCCTTTACACTACTCCACTAATGCCGCTTAACCAAGGCCCAATTTTTTATTGATGCAGACTCAGCATAGGTTGTCTGCCTTGGCTCTAAATGCCTCCTGACGAAGCCGCAGGGTGAAACGTACGTCGAGGTTCTTGGACCGCGGCGTGTCTGTGCGTTCTCAGGCAAGATGACACAAGGTATACATGGGTCTGAATAATGTACTTGATTGTGGGATACATTCTCTTATCATGAGATTTCTTTCCCCTGTTTTATCCTCAGTTCTTTAGCTCTTGGATTCAATTTCTGCTGGTGGTTACTTTAGTTACTAATACTGGCAGCACTAGAATACAACCTTTTTTCCTTGTTTACCTTTGCCAACATTATCCAATTACTATTTCATCTATGAGGACATGTTATAACTGGTATTGTCCCCATAGCTTTTTTTGGCCTTAGTCTCTTGCCAGGTGCACATACACGCTGTGGTAGCTTCTATATCTACCCATTTTTTAGCCAGACATCTTTTCAATGTGATATGTCTTACGGTTTCTCCATATGATAAGTGTTTCTGTAATTTATACATTTATATTTCTTGTTACTGTATTGAATAAAATTTTGAAATTTTATACTTCTTTTACATAATTATTGTGCTCTTGCCCTCTTTTTTGGTGTGTAGCGGTGGCTCTCTGAGCCGAGCGAGTGGGTACATTTGGGTGATGACCCCTCCCTTCTTTGAGGTTCTCTTTTGGTTGGTTGGCTCTAATAGCCCCTACTTTTTAAGCCAAGTTTCAGCTTCTGATAGCTTGATAGAACTGCATGTACAATTTTATTTACATATTCTTCTAAATCTGGTCCCAAGACTGTTTCAGGGATACCTCTTAGAAGCAAATTGTTGCTCTTAGATCTATACTCTAAGTCACCAATTGTCTTCTCAAGGCTTGTAACTTCTGATTTATTATCAGAAGGTTGTGCTTTCTTTGCCGCGTTTTTAGACTGTGCCCTAGGAAGATGAGTTTTTGGATTTGTTGGTGTAGTTTTTCCCAGTAAGGTTCTCCCTCTAGTCATTATTCAGCAATATAGAAGATGTTGGAAATATGACATGATGTGGCTTGAGACAGTTTAAGGGTCTTTGTGGATAGAGGAAGAACTAAGCCATAAATGCCTACACTGCCCCTAATAAAAACTGTATAAACAGCCTTCATGTGAGAACAATGGACTGTGCTATTACACCTGCATACCATTGCCCCCTGGAGATTCTCCCAGATCCTGTGGGAAACAAAGACTCAAGTTACTTGTCCTGCAAGTTTTGTGATAAGAATGTATTGACTCTACATCATCATTGGATTGGCCAAGACAGGGGTGGAGGTGGGGTGATGGGCAATGTGTGTGTGGGCTACGTGTGTGTGTGTGTGTGTATATATAAGATGGTATACAGATCTTTAGTTAGAGTACTTCCTTCCCTACCATCTCTCTGTTCCTTAATAAATCCCCTATAAAGATCCATTGAATATTGTTGTTAATTTTATATAAACTGGCACCCCAAAACCAAGCAGATTTTACAGAAGAAATAGTAAAAAGCCCAAAGAATTCATCAATAGGGCTCTTGGTCCTGAAACACATAATAATTTGTCCCAGGACCAAATGTAAGAGATCAATGTATAGGGCAATTTTGTGAGGTTTAATTTGGTTGTTAAACAAGAGGCCAAATGACACATACACAGGTCTACATATATGCATACCTCTGATGAAGCAGGGCAAAACATGTGTCAGGTGGTGTTCACTCTTGCTCTGTATATACCTATGAATGTGTTCCTTGACATATGTGTCTGTTATTCCTCTAGGTCAGTGATGGCGAACCTTTTATAGCCTGAGTGCCCAAACTTCAACCAAAAGCCACTTATTTATTGCAAAGTGCCAGCACAGAAATTTAAGCAGTAATTTATTTCTCCTTGTTCTTTGACAACTTTCAATTGTTCAGCCTCCTAAGGACACCAACCCGGATGAAAGGAGGAGGGAAAATTCCCCTATCATTGTAGGAAGATTCTGCAGGAAGATTCTTTGAGTCCTGTCTGGTGTACTTCATGCTGGGGTGATGACCTGGGTGCCCACAGAGAGGGCTCCGAGTGCCGCCTCTGGCACCAGTGCCATAGGTTCACCACCACAGCTCTAGGTAATGTGCAATACTTGTTTGTAAGCAAATACCTTGTTCTGAGGACTATACGTTCTATACCTCTAGTGATCTATTCATTATGTATATTTAGTTATTTGACTATCGCTGGACATTTTCTATGTATGTTTTCTTGTTTTATTTGATCTAATAAAGTGTTATTTTATGGTTTCTACGCCTTCTATCTTATAAATCATCTATCTATCTACATATCTATCTTAAAATGCAGCACAGCACACGGGACAGATTGAAGACTTGAATAGGCACACTGTATCACTGCTCTCTTTTGCTGGCCTGCCATTTCCGTGAGGTGAAAGGGGATGTGGAGACTGTGTATTTGTTTATATATAAATGTAGGGAAGCTGAGGGTGTACAGGGAGGGATAATAATGCAGTTGTGTTATTATTACATTAGTTAGGGCTCCTGGCAGCCATGAGGAAATCAGCTGTGATAAGGGAAAGAGGAGAAGGGGTGTGTATACATTCTCACTCCATATTCAGCCCAGTGTTGATGGAA
The DNA here is from genome assembly GCA_019512145.1 of Engystomops pustulosus. NCBI lineage: Eukaryota > Metazoa > Chordata > Amphibia > Anura > Leptodactylidae > Engystomops > Engystomops pustulosus. Next base: position 204,647,538 of record CM033642.1, on the reverse strand, counting down.
AGAGCCTAGCAACAGCCACCTGAAGCATTACTGATAGTAGGGGGAAGGCTCCTGAATAGAAGTGAAAGGAGGAAGATTAGGGTAACTAATCCAGTTGCCTGCCCTACAACATCTCAAAAGTTTTTTTTTAAATGATGATTACTCTTTAAAGGTCTTGACTGTTCTACAGGGGCATCTGAGAAGGAAACATACAAATACTATTTCCAGAGTTCGATGAGAAACTGGGATGCAGACTGGAGAAAAAAAGGGAGCCATGGGTTCAGGTTTTAAAAAGCAGAGTAGAGGTTGCAAGCCGTAAAAAAGGAAACAGAGAGTGCATGCTGCAAAAAAGAGGAGATGAGCCTGAAGGTTGTGAGAAATAAGTGGTATAAGTACACATAAAGGATTCCTAAGATCTGCAAATGTCAATTCAAAAGAAACATTTGTGTGTACTTTAAATCATAAGACCGAAAATAAATATATTTGCATGACAACAACAAACAGTATGATCTGGTTTACTTTTCCATCTTCAATTTCAAATGTAAATCCCACCCCTAAGATTCCGGTATATTAATCTGCATGTGTATCACAAGAAGTCATCTGCTCTGTGGTATTCAGTCCTCCAACATTCAGCACTTTCTGAAACGCACGGTATGTACTGCTATCTGTTTTACCTGCTTCATTTCTTTTATATATTCATGCTTTATTTTAGCCTACTTTCATAACACTTAGGCTACTCTCACACTTAATGTATGCTCTTCCGGACATGGGGAAAGATAAAGCATGGTACTATACCACCACTGGGAGTCATAAGTCAAGATCACTATAGGCCAAGGACACTATATACTACTACGAGACCTGCGAGAACTCCACAATGACAAAATATTTGTTGGTCCCCTGGTATATTCCACCTCCTTATACGCATTCACAATTTACTTCCAACCTCGGTAGTGAATTAATTTCCGTAAAAGGAATTATTGTAACAACTGTTAGGTCAAATAGCTTCTTATACCCTTTGATTATTTCATTGCAGGATGTAGTTTGCAAACTAGGGTCACTTGTTGGTTTTATGTTTTTTATTTAGGTTTTCTATTTCCCCTCCAAGCCTCTAAATTTGTTAGCACATCCTTTATAATTCTCCAATTTCTATTTTATTTATTTATTTTTTATTATTTATTTATATTCCAAGTGCTTTATCGTTCCGGAGCCCTGATGGATTTTCTGGCTAGTGTTTAGGATCACATGTTGTGTTTTTCTCACATCAGGAAACATGGCTTCCTAATCAGAGACCTGACATTTCAGTGGCACAAACTGGGCGTCACATAAGCGGCACCAAACTTTCCAGAAATAATTTCAATTTCCATATTTAGCATCCATTGCACATTATAGTTGGAAACCACCTGTATGTTCAAAATGCTCATTTCACCACTTGCATTATATTACATTACATATTACACAACAATTAGGATCACTTTTGGGTCCTCCTCTGTTTTATACCACTAAGGCTCTCCAAATGCATCCTGACACATGTAAAGGATTTCAGTCAAATTTGGCTTCTAAAAGGCAAACATTCCTCTTTCCTTCTACTGTGCGCTCATAAAACATTTTATATACACATGTGGGGTACTATCACTCAAGAGAAATAGTTTTACACATTTTTGGGGGTTATTTCATCTTTTATCCCTTGTGGCTTACAAAAATTAGGGGTAAAAGTGACCTCTATAGTAAAATGTTCACCTTTTTCCTTTTTAGGGCCTAATTGGATAATACACCTGTAGGGTCAAATACACATATTACACATTGCTAAATTCTCTAATGGGTGTGCTTTCAAAAATTAGGGTCACTTTTCGAGTTCACCTCTGTTTTCATACCACTAGGGCTCTCCAAATGCATTTAAAAGATTTCTGTCAAATTTGGCTTCTAAAAGGCTTTTTCCCGTCTCTACACGCCCATACAACATTTTATATTTTATACTCGGCAGAAATAGTTTTGCACATTTTGGGGGTTGTTTCATCTTTAATCCCTTATGGCTTACAAAAATTAGGGGTAAAATTTTCATCTTTTTCCTTTCAGGGGCCTTATTGAATCAAACAACTGTAGGGGCAAATACTCATATAACACCTTGCAAATTTTTCCAAGGAGTGTACTTTCCAAAATCGTGACACTTGTTGGGGTTCCTTTCTGTTTTGGTACCACTAGGGCTCTCTAAATACATCCTGACACATGTCCTTCTGAGCCCTACAGCGTACCCATACAACATTTTATATGTACTTGTGAGGCAATTCTACCACGGCAGAAATAGTTTTACACATATTTGGCGGTTGTTTTATCTTTTAACCCTTGTGGCTTAAAAAAATTCGGGGAAAAGGTGACTTTTTTGAGAAAATTTTCACCTTTTTCCTTTTTGGGGCCTAATTGAATCAAACACATGTTGGGGCAAATACACATATTACACCTTGATGAATTCTCCAAGCAGGAGGATGATGATAGGTAAAAGGGGACATCATCCCCACTAGCTGATTCGGTGTCAGAGGCAAGCATGTTATATGCCTCCAACACGGTGTACGTCTTCTGAGACATGGCACACCAAAAAATAGAGAACTAGAAAAAATAGATAATGTGCACCAAACTACACGGATAAACCGTCTAGCAGGCACACAAAAAAAAAAATATAATGCACACCAAACTACACGGACAAGCCGCACAGATGGCACACACAAAAAATAATGTGCACTAAACTACACAGACAAGCCGCACAGATAGCACACAAAAAAAAAAAGATAATGCGCACTAAACTACACGGACAAGCCGCACAGATGGCACACACAAAAAATAATGCGCACTAAACTACACGGACAAGCCGCACAGATAGCACACAAAAAAAAATAATGTGCACTAAACTACACGGACAAGCCGCACAGATAGCACACACAAAAAAAAAGGTAAAGCACACCAAACTACACGGACAATCCGCACAGATAGCACACAAGAAAAAAAAAATAATGCACACCAAATCACACGGACAAGCCGCACAGATGGCACACACAAAAAATAGCTAAGTGCACCCAACTACGGGTACACCTACGGCGCTCTAGAAAAAAATATCACCAGGCACCGAAAAAAAACCTATGTGCACCGCGCAAAAAGGCGCTACAAATGCACCTAGCTTGCCCTAAGACAAACTAACTACTGCTAAAGATTCTGTGCAGCGCTATTCACACGGCGCACTGAAAAGTGCGTCCAGTGCAGAACAACGCTAACACAGCACACTGAAAAGTGCGTTTGGGTTCATAAAGGACAGACAGGGAAAAACGGAAGAGACGTGGGATCACACAAGGCGATCACACAGGGAACACACAGGACACAGGAAAAAACAGATAGGGATAGGGATTTGTAGGGAGCAATAGGGATCAGATAAGGATCAGAACACTATTTATAGTGTAAAAGTGTATTTTGGTGCACACAGTAACGCTCTTTCCTCTCTCCAGCGATACCAAACCAAAATGGTGCCGCTGGAGGAAGAGGAAGGGGCTAAAAACAAGTTTTTTAGCCTAAAATCACTGTAATTGGCCAGTCAGGTTTGACTGGCCAATCACAGCGATCGGCGGACGGGACCGATTTGATTGGTCGGGTGACGGAGACAGGAACTCCTCCTGCCTCTGTCAACCAAATCTCATCCCGATGTCACCACGTCTCGCGACGTGGTGACAATTCTAAAATCCTATGCGCTCGCGCAGTAGCTGTACTGCGCTGAGCGCTAATAGTGGGAAGCTGCGCAGTACAGCTACAGCGCGGAGCGCTAAGGGGTTAATAGAAATGAGCGAGCACTAAAATGCTCGAGTTCTCGTTATTCGAGACAAACTTTTCCCGATGCTCGAGTGCTCGACTCGAATAACGAACCCCATTGAAGTCAATGGGAGACTCGAGCATTTTTCAAGGGGACCAAGGGTCTGAACAGGGAAGCTTGGCCAAACACCTGGGAACCTCAGAAAAGGATGGAAACCCTAAGAACTTTGACCCTATTTTGGAAACTACACCCCTCCATGAATTAATCTAGGGTATAGTTAGCATTTTAACCCCACAGGTGGACCCCTGAAAAGTGCATAATGGATAGTGCATAGTAAAAAATATCCATTATGTCATTTTGTTGCCCAGCTGCTGCATGGGAGACAACACCCTAAAAATCATGATGCATGTTTTCCCGGGTAAAGCATACGGGCAGTAATCTACAGCTGGCCACATGGCAGGGCTTAGAAGGAAGGTGCGGCATGCGGCATGATGTTAAGCTGTGCGTCAGGTAACAACAGGGTACCTCTAAAAATCCAGGATGTATGATAAATTCGGAAGCAATCTTTCATACATAACCCGGTTTTTTTCTGGCATGTCTCACAGTGATGCTTCCTCCATATGCCGAATGCTTCCTTCCGAATGCCATTTTTGGAGCACACCCTGCACTTCTTGTGACCTTCCCTTCTGGCTTGTTGGGGAACTACTCTCTGGAAAGTGCTGCCCGGTACAATACTGTGATGTGGCCTCACTTCCAGATGTGCTAGCCACTCCTCCCCTCCGTCTCCTCCAAAAAGATAGTAATACCACCTCTTGAAATTCCAGGAAAGTTCCCCTCTGGCCGGCATATCGATGCGCACATAAGCATTATACAATGCCATCTGCATGATGTGCACGGCCAGCTTTCTTGTACCACACCCTCGCACTTCCGCATGGCATTATACGGCTGAAGCACCTGGTCAGACAAGTCCACCCCTCCCATGTATTTGTTATAATCTAAATACAGTCTGCTGCTTGGGGGTTTCTGTACTGGCACCTCGTACTGGACAGGGGTGGTGGTGTGCCATGTATTGTGGTTAATACAAGGATTCTCTCTTGTCCTTGTACTTACACACAATACGAGTCCGCTGCATAGTGCCCTCTTTCGTGCCTTTTAAGTTTTTTGCCCAAGCAGCGACTTAGGGAGACCTCTCTGATTTCTGCATACAGTTGCCGCATGCCGCAGTATTTATGGAAGTGAGGCACTTGAACAGGGTGGTGCTGGTGTGAAATTGTCCAGTAGAGGTGGTAGCCCTGGTCCAGCATGGTGGCACTAAATCCCACACTATCTTCCCTGTAGCACCCAGGAAGGGGGGGCATTCTGGGGGCACTATAGTGGAGTCCTTCCCTTCAAACCCCTACTTGTATGTGTTACCCTGATGAACTTTCGCAGCAGCTTATCATCTTCACACCATACCTTGCCCTCTTATTGGGCAGGTACTGGCGGAAGTGAAGTCTCCCTTTGAATTGTACCGGGACTGATCGTCTATCTCACATGTTTGGCGGGGTGTATATGCCTGGGCAACTTGGGCACTAAAATGATCTAATATGGGCCTGACCTTAAATAACCGATCATAACTGGGGTCACCTCGGGTGGGCACTGTGTGTTGTCAGTGTAGTGCAAAACTTATGGATGCTTCAAAGCGCATCCTGCTCATTGCCATGCGGAACATGGGGGTTGGAACAGTATATCTGTGCTCCTAGTCCCTATTGAAGGCTTCTTTCTATCCCCATAAGGAGTATTATGCCCCATACTTGTGCATCTCTGCTGCAGACAGGGGTCCACCCTGTAGGGTTGTGCATAAAGGAGTGGGGTTTTGGGCAATATGCTGTGCAGTGTAGAGATTTGTCTGAAATATAATAACATTCAGCAGCTCCTCATCAAAAAAAACTTTAAAAGTCCACAGCTCTGAGCCCTGTTTGTCAAAGTTAATTCCAGGATGGCCCAAAAGTCAGGGACCGAGGGGTATAATTATCTGGGGTTACCCATGTGGGGTCAGTGGAACCCCAGACCTCCCCTGCACGAAGTCCCGGCACTTCTCCTGCAGAATGTCCCAGGCACTTCTCCTGCAGAAGTCCCGCACTTCTCTGCAGAAGTCCCAGGCACTTCAATCGCAGAAGTCCCAGGCACTTCAATCGCAGAGTCCCTGAACCCTATGTGTGCCTCTGGGGGTCCTTCCAGGTCACTGGAAGATGAGCAGGAGGATATGATAGTAAAAGGGGACATCATCCCCACTAGCTGACTCGGTGTCAGAGGCAAGCATGTTATATGCCCTCCAACACGGTGTACGTCTTCTTGAGACATGGCACACCAAAAAATAGAGAACTAGAAAAAATAGATAATTGTGCACCAACTACACACCGGATAAACCAGTTACAGGCACACAAAAAAAAAATATAATGCACACCAACTCACACGGACAACCCGCACAGATGGCACAACCAAAAAAATGTGCACTAAACTACACAGACCAAGCCGCACAGATAGCACACAAAAAAAAAAAGATAATGCGCACTAAACTACACGGACAGCCACACGATGGCACACAAAAAAATAAGTCGCACTAAACTACACCGGACAAGCCGCACAGATAGCACACAAAAAAAAGATAATGCACACTAACTCACACGGACAAGCCGCACAGATAGCACACAAAAAAAAAGATAATGCACACCAAACCACAGGACAAGCCGCACAATGGCACACACAAAATAATGCGCACTAAACTACCACAACCGGCACAATAAGCACACACAAAAATAATCGCACTAAACTACAACGACAGCCGCACAGATACACCAAACAAAATTAGCGCACTAAACTACACACAAGCCGCACAGATAGCACACAAAAAAAAAAAGATAATGCACACCAAACCACACGGACAAGCCGCACAAATGGCACACACAAAAATAATGCGCACTAACTAAACGGACAATCCCACAGATAGCACAAAAAAAATAATGTACTAAACTACACACAAGCCGCACAGATACACACACAACAAAAAAGGTAAAGCACACCAAACTACACGTACAATCCGCACAGATAGCACACAAAAAAAAAAATAATGCACACCAACTCACCGGACAAGCCGCACAGATGGCACACACAAAATAGCTAAGTGCACCCACTACGGTACACCTACGGCGCTCTAGAAAAAATATCACCAGGCACCAAAAAAACCTATGTGCAACCGCGCAAAAAGGCGCTACAAATGCACCTAGCTTGCCCTAAGACAACTACTACTGCTAAGATTCTGTGCAGCGCTATTCACACGCGCACTGAAAGTGCGTCCAGTGCAGAACAACGCTAATACAGCACACTGAAAGTGCGTTTGGTTCATAAAGGAAAGACAGGGAAAAACGGAAGAGACGTGGGATCACACAAGGCGATCACACAGGGAACACACAGGACACAGGAAAAAACAGATAGGGATAGGGATTGGTAGGACAATAGGGATCAGATAAGGATCAGAACACTATTATAGTGTAAAAGTGTATTTTGGTGCACACAGTAACGCTCTTTCCTCTCTCCCCGATACCAAACCAAAATGTGTGCCGACGTGGAGGAAAGGAAGGGGCTAAAACAAGTTTTTTTAGCCTAAAATCACTGTAATTGGCCGTCCAGTTTGACTGGCCAATCACAGCGATCGCGACGGGACCGATTTGATTGGTCGGGTGACGGAGACAGGAACTCTCTCTGCTCTGTCACCAAATCTCATCCCGATGTCACCACGTCTCGCGACGTGGTGACAATTCTAAAATCCTATGCGCTCGCGCAGTAGCTGTACTGCGCTGAGCGCTAATAGTGGAGAAGCTGCGCAGTACAGCTACACGCGCGAGAGCGCTAAGGGTTAATAGATGACGCGCACTAAAATGCTCGGTTCTCGTTATTCGAGACAAACTTTTCCCGATGCTCGAGTGCTCGACTCGAAACGAACCCCATTGAAGTCAATGGGACTCGAGCATTTTTCAAGGGGACCAAGGTGTCTGAACGGGGAAGCTTGGCAACACCTGGAACCCTCAGAAAATGATGGAACACCATGGAAATGGACAGTAACAGCAGGAACAGCATGCATGGATGCCTCTGAGGCTGCTTAATCGCACCATTATGCCAAATTATGGGCAACAGCATGGCCATGACAGAGTGACCGAATGAGGCTAGATAGCATCTAAACATCCAATATGACCCTACACTATAGAAGACGGCATGCAGAGGCAGCAGCAGCGCTGGCTATAGAGGTCACGGCGACAGTAACATACCCTAAATGGACTCAGGCTTCAAACCAATGGGTGGCAGAGAGGAACCAAAGGAGGTGAGCAAGAAGCGCTGAAATGATTTCCTATGTCAACAAAAGGTTGACGGTATAGTTAGTCGATAACACAGCATGGTGGCGACATAGTGACCAAGTTCCATAACGTATCTGGTGAAACACCCGAAAAATGAGCCTGACACAGCTCATTTGATAAGGGGACGACATGTGGAGGCAGCCATGGAGACGACTTCCATGATTAAGAGCGACAGTATGGGGCATCCATATTGCGCTGCTATGATTGCAACGTCAGGTCTCTAGCATGGTGGTGACAGATGGGCCGAGTTCCACTATGTATCTGGTGAAACACCTGAAAATTCTGCCTGACACAGCTCGTTTGATAAGGGGATGATGTGCTACATATCCTCTCGTGCTCCAGCGTCTGGAGTATAGAGAGTTGAAAGTTGCGCATGGAGACATTGGTGGATGCTGTGGAGGATCGTGGAGGCAAAATGGACAGAAAACAGCATGGGCAGCATGCATGGATGCCTCTGAGGCTGCCTAATCTTGGGATGGAGCTGGCGGTCCGCTGCCAGGCGAGCTTTCGCCTGTCCGAGCCCCTGTCTCTCGGCTCCTCCCCACCCAAAATGGGCCTGGGGGCCAGAAGCGATTACTTTGAAAAAATTTTAATTTTCAAAGCAGGCCGGGTCGTTTGAATATTTCACCTAGGAATAATGGAATAGCATAGTGGTTCTATTTTTAATAGTTTTTTCGGAAATGGTTCCATGATTAAGAGCGACAGTATGGGGCATCCATATTGCGCTGCTATGATTGCAACTTCAGGTCTCCAGCATGGCGGCGACAGATGGGCCGAGTTCCACTATGTATCTGGTGAAACACCTGAAAATTCTGCCTGACACAGCTCGTTTGATAAGGGGACGATGTATGGAGGCAGTGAACTAGAAGTAGATTAAAGGTGCTGCAGTTAAAACTATGTTAGTTGGATCTTGGGATGGAGCTGGCGCTCCGCTGCCAGGCGAGCTTTCGCCTATCCAAGCCCCTGTCCCTCGGCTACTCCCCAAACAGCACTTCTAAGAACCTTTTGTATAAGATCAAGTGTAGTAGTGTTCTTATAAGTTTGGGTTATGGCGGGTGAGGGGAATGTAAACAGTTGCACAAGAAGCGCTGAAATAATATCGGTAAATGATAAAAGTTTGCCAGTATATTTTGTAAAGCCCCAAAACATATAAAGAGACATATAACTAAAAAAAAGTCTAAATCATAACACAAACCCCACATACATAGTATCACCGCTTCCGTAACAACCCGTAGAATAAAAGTAAAAAATTATTGAACCCCCACGATAAATGCCGTAAAAAAAACTGTTATAAACCCTCCAAAAGTTAAGATTTTTACCTATTCAATCCCCCAAAAAATGCTATAAAAAGTGATCAAAAAACCATATGTACTCCAACATGAAACTGGTGCAAAGTACAACATGTCCCACAAAAAACAAGCCATCAACCAGCTCTGTAGCCAAAAACGTAACAATGTATTGCCACTTGGAAGACGGCAATACAAAAATGATAGATTTTTCCCCACATTAGGGTTTTGTTTGACAAATTTAGTAAAACGTAAGAAAATATATTCAAGTCTGGTATCCCTGTAATCGTATCAACCCATAGAATAAAGATAACATGATTATTAGTCTATACGACGAACACCAAAGAAAAAAAATTAAAAATCCAGTACAGAATTGATGCTTTTCTACTCCTGCCCTCAAAAAGGGTTGGACACCATTTGCCTTCAGAAATGCTCTCAATTCTTTCGGGCATAGATTCAACAAGGTGCTGAACGCAATTCCTCAAGATTTTGGTCATATTGACCATGGTGGCATCACACAGTTGCGCGTGATTTGTCGGCTGCACTCCATGATGCGGAATCTCCCGTGCCACACCCATCCAAAGATGCTCTATGGATTGAGATCTGGTATCTGTGGAGGCATTTGAGTACAGTGAACTCATTGCATGGTCAAGAAACCAGTCTGAGATGATTCCAGCTTTATGACATGGCGGCATTATCCTGCTGAAGTAGCCATCGCAGATGTGGGTACATTTGGTCATTAAAATAACAGGGATGGACAGTAAGGTCAGCCACAATACTCAGGTAGCCTGGCGTTTTTGCTGCACGATGACTCAATTGGTACCGAAGGGGCCCAAAGAGTGCCAAGAAAATATTCCAACCATGACACCACCACACCACGCTGAACCGTGGTACAGGCAGGATGGATCCATGCTTTCATGTTGTTGACGCCAAAATCTGACCCTACCACCGAATGTCGCAGCGGAAATTGAGACTCATCAGACCAGGCAACGTTTTTCCCAATTTTCTACTGTCCAATTTCAATGAGCTTGTTGCAAATTGGTAGCCTCAGTTTCCTGTTCTTAGCTGAAAGGAGTGGAACACGGTGTGGTCTTCTGATGCTTGTAGCCCATCTGCCTCAAAGTTCAACGTACTGTGCGTTCAGAGATGCTCTTCATGCCTACCTTGGTTGGAAGGGGTGGCGATTTGAGTCATGTTGCCTTTCTCTCAGCTCGACCCAGTCTGCCCATTCATCTCGACCTCTGGCATAACAAGGCATTTCCGCCCACAGAACTGCCGCTACTGGATTGTTTTTTCTTTTGGACCATTCTCTGTAAACCCTATAGAATCGTTGTGCGTGAAATCCCAGTAGATCAGCAGTTTCTGAAATACTAAGACCAGCCCTTCTGGCACAACAACCATGCCACGTTCAAAGGCACTCAAATCACCTTTCTTCCCCATACTGATGCTCAGTTTGAACTACAGGAGATTGTTTGACATGCCTAAAGCACTGAGTTGCCGCCATGTGATTAGAAATTAAGTGTTAACGAGCCGTTGGACAGGTATACTATAAATGTGGCCAGTGAGTGTATAATTTACTGGAATTTATAGCATGCACAGCACCACTCTATATACAACACCCCCAATTATTAATACAGACCCCTAACATTTGGTTTAATGATCAAAGTAATCTATGGATCCTTACTAATATATTTCACCCTGTATTATGTTTATGATTTTACAACAGAGTCCCCCCTGACAATGTGAATATATAGCACCCCCTAATATACAGCCCCCGGCCGCTTAGAAAGCTGTTCCCATATAAAGCCCCCCCCCCCCCAGGCTTAGAAAATACTGTATCCATATACAGCCCCCAGCTTAGTAATAGTACTGTACACATTATACATCCTCCCAGCTAGTAATACGTATCCCATATACAGCCCCAGCTTAGTAATATAATGAGCCCAGTATACAGCCCTCTCCCAGTTAGAAATATACTGGATCCCATAACAGCCCCCTCCAGCTTATGAAAACGTGACCCAAAAACAGCACCCCTCCCAGCTTAGAAATATACCGGCCCCATAATAATATACTGCATCCCCCCAGTATAAAGCAATTCCGGCCCATAAATATATAACAGCAACCCCCCCCCCCCAGTATAAAACAATTCTTGCCCCATATTATAATACAGCAAACCCCCCCCCATTATAAATTATTATGGCCCCATATAATATATTACAGCACCCACACACACAGTATACAACAATTATGGCCCCATATAATTTAACACCCCCTTCCCACACAGAATAAACCAATTATGGCCCCATATAATATATACAGCACCCCCACCACAGTATACAACAATGAGGCCCCATATAATATATACCCCCCCCCCACCCCCAGTATAAAACAATTATGGTCCCATATAAGTTTAACAGCGCCCCACGCCCCCCCCCCACACACCACAACAGTAGTAAAACATTCTTGCCCCATATAATATATACAGGCCCCCCCCCCGGAAAGAAAAAAACTATTATGGCCCCAGTATAATGTACTACAGCAGCCCTACCACATACATCCCCCTCCCAGCTTAGAAATATACTGTATCCATATACAGCCCCCCCCCCCCAGCTTAGTAGAACTATATCTGTATCCCATATACAGCCCCCCCTCGGCTTAGAAATATACGGTATCCCATATACAGCCCCCCAGCATTAGTAAATATGTATCCTATACAGCCCCCCAGCTTAGTAGTAATAATATATCCCATATACATCCTCTCAGCTAATATAAAAAGTATCCCATATACAGCCCCCCAGCTTAGTAATATACTGATCCCATATACAGCCCTTCCCAGCTTAGAAAATATACAGTATACCCATATACAGACCCCTCCGCTTAGTAAAATACTGTATCCCATATACAGCCCCCTTTCGCTTAGAAATATACTGTATCTAATATCAGCCCCCAGCTAGTCATCTGTAAATTCTGATCCATATACATCCTCTCAGCTTAGTAATATACTGTATCCCTTTACAGCCCCCCCCCAGCTAGTTATAACTGCATCCATATACAGCCCTCTCCAGCTCTTAGAATATACTGATCCCAATACCAGCCCCCTCCATCTAGTAATATACTGTATCCCATATACAGCCCCCCAGCTTAGTATATACTGTATCCCATATACATCCCTTCAGCTTAGTAAATATTATAATCGTATCCCATATACAGCCCCTCCCAGCTTAGAAAATATACTGTATCCATATACAACCGCCCTGCTTAGTAATATACTGTTTTACCACCCAGCTGAAATCTAGCCCCATATAAATATATAACCCCCCAGCAAACAGCAGAATCTGGCCTTAATAATAATCCAGCCCCCCAGTATAAAATTATTCTGGCACCATAATATATAGAGCACCCCTCGCCCCAGTAAAATGATCTGGCCCCATATAAATAACTGCATCACCCCCAGTATTAAAACAATTCCGGCCCCATAAAAAATATACAGGCAAACCCCCCCCCACCCCCCCCAGTATTAAAACAACTTCTTGCCCCATATAATATATACAGTCACCTCCCCCAGTATAAAACAATTATGGCCCCATATAATATATACAGCACCCTTCCCAACAGTTACAACAATTATGGCCCCATATAATTTATCAGCCCCTCCCACACAGAATAAAACAATGATGGCCCCATATAATGTATACAGCACCCCCCACCACAGTGTACAACAATTATGGCCCCATATAGTATATACCCACCCCCCCCAGTATAAAACAACTATGGCCCCCATCTTAATGTATACAGCACCCCCCCCCCACACACACACACCACCACAGTATAAACAATTTGCCCCATTAAATATATACAGCCCCCCAGAGTATAAACCAATTATGGCCCCCATAAATGTATACAGACACCCTCACCACAGTATACACAATTATGGCCCCATATAATGGATACAAGCACCCCCACCACAGTATACAACAATTATGGCCCCATATAATGTATACAAGACCCCTCACCACAGTATACTACATTATGGCCCCATATATATATATAAGCACCCCCACCCACAGTATACAACAATTATGGCCCCATATAATGTATACCAAGAACCCCACCACAATATACTACAAATTATGGCCCCATGCTATATGTATACAGCACCCCACAGCACAGTATACAATTATGGCCCCATATAATACATGACAACCCCCCCCCCCCCACAGTATAAAACAATTATGGCCCCATATAATGTATACAGTACTCCCCCCCCCCTCCCACGATAACAACACTCCTTACTCCTCCTTATTAGCCACTAAGAATAAATATAGTACAGGAAAAATAATTAAAATCTTACGCACACGTAGGCAGCTGCTCCCTCGGCGCGCAGGTCCCGTCTTCACGTGGCTCTTCTGTGAGCCACGGCTCTGCACGAACCACACAGGCGGCCGTGACGTCATGACGCCTGGTCGTGATTTGAAACGGAGGACGCAGCTGCGGAAAGACGCTGTGTCGCTCCGCATATAAATCGCCATGGTGTCTAAAGAGACAGGCGTGATTTATTTAGCTGGTGGCCGATTTGGGCGTTGAACAGGCGCCCGAATGTCCACTTTATAGTGGGAATTTGCCGCACTTTACAGGGATCCCATTGCTGCCCTGAGGCGAGATTTTCATCTCGCCTCATGGCAGATGCGGCCCTGCACGGTGGACACATCCCCTTCTAAATCCCTGTCCCAGTGGGCAAATCCCGAAAAAACCATGAACAGTCCGACGGAAATGCGAATCCGCAAACCTTAGTAAATAAGCCCCAGAGAGTACTGCAGCACATGATAATGCAGCGATGACCCTCTCTAGAAACCGGATCCAACCACTGTCATGAAAGAATCACAAATGTTAATGTGAGTATACATATATAGGCAGAATGTTGAGCATAGCAGTTGAATAGGAAACTCATGAAAAAGCATCAAAAAAGAACTAGAGTCCACAGCACTCACTGTTAAAATCTTCTTTATTTCAAGTCAGACGTGGACAGGGAGGGGAACGCAGGTGCACAACACAGCAACGGACCGTTTCGCGCACTCCTGCCTCTTTGTCTAGCCGTTATTAACTAGCAACTCGGGAATGACAAGTTAATACTGAGTCTCCCTGGTGTGCTAAATAAGAATGTGTATCTGATTATAGGTATACGGAGTCATGTGATCCCGCAACCCTGGACAAAAACAAAAGTCAAGGGGGGTCATTTACTAAGGGCCCGATCGGGTTTTCCCGACGTGTTACCCGAATATTTCCCGATTGCGCGCAGATTGTACATGAGCCCCGGGATTTTGGCGCACACGATCGGATTGTGGCGCCATCGGCGCCGGCATGCGCGCGACGGAAATCGGGGGTGGGGCGGGCCAAAAAAAACAAAAAAAAACAAAAATGTGTCGCTTGGGACGCGTACCTCACCTGGTCCAGCTCGGTGTATTCCGGCGCGATCAGATGCATTCAGCGCAGCAGCGGCAAGCGGTGTTTGTAATATACGGCTAATACTATGTATTGCAGCATATTCATAGTCAGCCTATGATTTGCATAGGCTGACATCAGCCTGTTAGATCGTGCTGTAAGCACGATCCTAACAGGCTTCTAGTAAAGGCAACCCTTGTCGCGGCGATTTCACCATAGACGCTGCGGTCCAATGACTGCGGCGTCTATAGGGTTAAACAGCCGGGAACCGGATAGTCGCGACCTGGCTGTTCTGCAGGATCCCGGCTACCAGTACCGCCGGGATCCGCGGCGATCGCCCGGGCTCAGCTTCTGAGCCTAGGTGATCGCCATGACATGATACTACGTCAGGTGCGGGAACAACCCACATCCTATGACGTAGTATCGCGTCAAGGTGCAGAAAAGGGTTAACGTTATTGCTGTGGATTCCAAAGATGAGGAGATGGTATCCTGGTGCTGCGAACTGTGGAAGACCACCAAGCAGAGCTATGCCACAGAGGTAGCCACCACAGCAGTGGTCCTAGGGTCAGCAGATGTCCATCAATGAGCAGATTCTGCATGAACTTCGCTGCTGAATGCCCAGATGGAAATGCTGAGGACCCATTTCGAATGGTGTTGGCCCTCCTAGTTATAATAATTCACTTTTTTTTTTTCCCCCTACCTTAAAATGTTGAAAAATTTAAAAAAAGCAAAAAAAAAAAACAAAATAAAAAATAAAAATTTTTTGGACCTCGGAGTTGTAACAGTGCATTCATCCGTAACTATTACGCCACTGAGCAGCATGCCTCGATTCCATAATAGTATGGCATTGAGAAGCAACACGGTTCATAATCATGGCAGAAATAAATACCTCCTTCCTATATGTTTGGTTGTGGTATATGCATTTATAAGAAAGATAGAACTCATGTCAGTAAATTTGTTTTATTATATTTTTGGCATATACTTATGCCTTATGGAACATTGTTTTGTTAACATCTGTTTTGTCCATTAATGCTTTGTGCGTCTTCTATAAGTTTTTCAACTATTGTTTTCCTATTCTCTAAATTCAGGTTTCCCAGTCTCTCTTTTCTAGACTCCTCTTATCTTCCATCATCTTCCTTCTTTTCGTGTTCGAAGGAAAACATAAATCAATAAAGATTATTTTGATTTGTTTCATCCCTAATAGATAATAATTATCTTATTGCTATTATTTAGTGCTGGTGGTTTTAAGGAGTATTCCCATCTGGGCATTTACATTTAATTCAATTAAATTCATGTGCCATATATAAACATTCTTCAATTGGATGTTAATTAAAAAAAATGTTCCTGTGTGAAGATGATTTCGCAAAAATGTAGCAGATAGCTTCCTGGATACGACCACCTCACACTTGGCAGTGGTGGCCAGACCGGCGCTATAGAGTCCTGCCGGACCACCAGGACTCAGCAATCAATACCACAGGACGGCTGTAGGACCTGCAGTAACGAGAGGAAGCTATCTCGTTTCTAGCGGACCGTATGACTACATTTATGAGAAATTATCTTCACACCGGAACATTTTTTTAATAACATCCAATGAAGAAAGTTACATATGACAGAACTAATGAAACTGAATGTGAATGTCCAGACAAGGATACACCTTTAAAGGAAACCTACCACTTGTAGGGCAGGTTTCTGATGGAAATTACTGGGCACCAGCCTCAGGGTGAGCTGGTGCCGGAGCTTCTTTTTGTTTTAAACGCGGTTTATAGCGGTTTAAAACACTTTTTAACTTATAGCCGGCGCATGAGGTACGTCGTCGGCGCTTACCGTGCACGCGGCTCTCCTTCACTTCCTATGTAGCCGCGCGCACGGTAAGCGCCGAGCGCGTGTCCTGCCTGCGCCGGCTATAAAGTTTAAAAGTGTTTTAAACCGCGATACCGCGGTTTAAAAACACTAACACCCTGAGCTGGTGCCCGGTATTATCCATCAGAAACCTGCCACTACAAGTGGTAGGTTTCTTTAGTAAACAGATCTGACTCTGGTGCACCGAACATAATATTTAACATAATGTACAGCAAAGAAAATGTCATAGATATTCTCCTTTGTGTAGGATTGTGGCGCCTGAAAATGAGTAATATAAATTACCATTGTGGGAAAAAGGTCATTATACTTATAGAAACTCTTCACCCATGTGTTCTGTTCTACCATAATGTAAGGTAAGTAGTGCTAACCCTGAATCTCCATTTCCATGGTCTTACCATAGCTCAGTCTTGGGGTTGGGCGGACTCTTTGCATTGTACGTTCATTCAGTCACATTCAACCGGTCCGCTTGCACTGCATGCACCATTTTTATAACTCGCCCTTTTTCTGAAACTTCCATGAATACCTCAAAATCCTAATTGTTGGTCTGATTCGCCCTCATTCAATTACTGTGAATCCATACATTAGTCTTCTACTTACTAATTATTTCCTTTAAAAACTATCATTATTATAATGTTATGTCTGTAAGTACCAGTTTAGAAATAAGTAAGTTTAGAAACAAAAAGAAATGTTTATTATTTTGCAATTAATGGAAGCAAGGAGAGAGTAATGAAGAAATTCATGGTGGAATAATCCTTATGCTTATTTCTATCCGCAAGTAGCAGCCAGAATGTCTTTCTACTGTTACACGATACATTCAGTATGTGTGTCACTGCGTACTAGTTACTTGTCAATGATGAAAAATACTTACTCTCATCCATAAAGTTCTCTATCATTCTGCAATGCCCAATTGTCCATAATGGTTGTGTTTTTAGAAATGCAAGATATATCTTCTGTTTTCAGAACCCCACTCAACATCCCTGACTTCTCTTAACCCCATTCTGATGGAAAACTACCATCAGAATCCAGCATGATAAACCAGGGACACTTACTCATAGATCCAGGCACCATGACTGTGGAATATTCTTATATTCTTTTTCCATGTCTCTTCTCTTCTAAAATCAGTTAGAAAAATGCTATGAAGCCATAATGACTTTGGGGGCGTTACCAGAGCCATCTACCCTCCATTCAGGTCCCCTAAGTAAATTCCCAACTCCCTCTGTCTGATGTAATCTTACTGGCAGAAAGTTTTAGCACACAGTGGAGGGGGGAAGTGCTCCTTGACCACTGAGAAGCGCAGCACAGAGGGGCTATGGTAATGCCCTCAGAGAACATTTGGCGCATCGGCTTAATGTTAAAAAATAAATTTCAGGAGAGAAGAAGGAGGCCATGGATAACAGATATAAAAAATTACACACTCACAGTGCCCTTGTTTATTATGCCTCTTTTTGCTGGTAGATTTACTTTTTACCAAATGACACATCCCATTTATTCTTTAGGGGTGGTACAATTACACAATTTTGTTTATGTTTTTTTAACCTTAAAAAATTGAGTAAAGCCATTCAAGTAACTTTTTTTTTATAATTATACGTGGTACTATATATGTACCACTTTTTGTGGGACCTTTTTATGGGTAGTTAACCCCTTATCACCGCACTAGTTTCAGCTCAATGACCAGACTCGATTTTCAAATCTGCGTGTCACGATAATTGGTTATAACTTCGGAACACTTTAACATACTGGTGATTTTGAGAAGTGTTCTTGTGACACATTGTACTTCATATAGTTGTAAAATTACTGATAAGTTTGCATTTCAGTCTGAAAAAAAGAAAAAATTTGGCCAAAAACTCGTAAAAATCCTAATTTCAAGTTTGAATGTTCTGCTTTCCAGACAGGAGTAAAACTACCCAAAAGCTTGATATTAACCATTTACGGAATGTCTGATTTATGTGAGGATGATATTTATTGCATCCTGTCATTTTTTTAGGATGTTATGAAGGTGCAGAAACTTTAGGTGGGATTTTTCTAATTTCATGAAATACCCAAAACTCACATTTTGAGGGAAAACTCAGCTTCCAAGTGACTTTGAAAGGCCAAAATAATAGTAAAACCCCATAAATTACCCCACTATAGAAACTACCCCTCAACGTATGTAAAACAACTTATTGAGTCTGTTAACCCTTAAGTGTTTCACATGGGTTAAAACAATATGGACCTGCGATTAAGAAACTTAGAATTTTTGGGTATAAAACAACTTCATTTAGGAAAAAATGACAGGAGGCAGAACCCAGCGGGGACAGAAGCGGCACGCCTCGGGTCACTCGCCGGAACCCGGGGTGAGGCAGGCGGGATTGATCCCCGGGTAAGCAAACTGGGGTGGTCGATCCACGGTGGGGACACTTTACACACCCGGTCATGCTGACCGCGGCGGTCGGTTAGGGTGTTATTAAACACCCGGGATCTGAGTTTTTCTTATCCCGGGTTGTTAGGCCGTTTTGGGCTGTGATATTCTTTGACGCGCCGCTTGTAGAAAGGGTTTGCCTTCAGAAAGTACCCTAATGACCGCCGTCGTACAACCGATAGGGCAGTCATTAAGGGGTTATGGCAAAAGCAAAGTTTTGATATTGGAGTATGTTTTGGAATACACTGTACAGATTAATATTTTTATTTTTCCATTGCAGCTAAAAAAATGGTTAGGCCAGTAAAAGTCTCCTTAAAAGTCTGCCGTAAGCTTCTGTGAGCAGGGCTCATGGGTCCATATGACTGTTTATTCGGTAATGTATATTATATTTGTATATGTCCCTATGATTTGTAAAGCGCTACACTCGAATATGATGGTGCATAAAATAAGATTATTGTTAACCTGTGGTCAACTCTTTCCTCATAAATGTTAAGCTTGTGAGCAGGACCCACATTCTAGTATTTCAATCTATGACATATTTTTTATTTATTCATTTACAATAATCATAATTCCTACTTGTGTTATTAAATAATGTACTAACAGACTCCCACATTTTCATGCTCAATTGTTTCAGTTTCCAGGCTGAATGTAAAAGAATTTGCTCTTCTAATTGGTGGCTACAAGACAAATTAGTATTGTGGTGCTTGGAGACACTTAATCACCAGTCATAAGGCTCAGTGTCTCCAATTGCCCTAAAAGATGAATGAATCATTAATCATTAAGCATATAAGGTTTTTAAATTGCTTCCTGTAATATATTGTCAAACATATAATATGAATACTTACTCATTTTCACAATGGAAAGGAAACCATTCCAAGGAAAAGTACAAGGAACAGAGATTTCTTTGCAAAGGCCATCTTTAGTCTGTCAAAATATTGATATTGAAAAGTCACCAAAAGTATGATCCACCCATTTATTAGATTTTTTTTTTATTTGAGTTTTAGAATTTGTGAAAGTTTAAAAGTTTATTGGGCTTTTAACTTCTTATTCTACATGCAAATAATACGTGGTGGAGATATTATCATCCCCAGCATGTCAATTTCTGTTGGAGATGATTCAATCTGGAGTTCCACTAAGACGTTATTAAAATTCCACTTTTGTGCACAAAACATCAACATGTGAATTTTTTTGCATGTATTTGATGCAGACCTTCAAGTAGTTTGCATATACATCCATATCATCTGCCAGGTTTTTGCCATGAGCATGTTGTAGGCCAGTGGCACACGACTGTGGTAGATGGAGCAGGGAGGGGATTAGAGGTAGGTGGGTCCGTGAAAAATGTTTTGTGTGCTGGAAAGCTTCATGGAAAGACCACAGTGCTGTAGAAAGGAGTCAGAACACCATAGTGATATTGATGCAAGGAGTCCCTTTAACCTGCTAAACAGCAGGTGCAAATGATATCCTGTTTTCAGGTAAGAAGGGACTCCTTGCCCATCAGTATCACTGTGACACAGGTGGGGGCTTATTTACTAGGGTACCTGTGGCTGCATTTCGTGGGGTCTCCTACTTTTCAGGGCTCTATTGCCGGGACTGGACTTAGCAGAGTGCGCATCGCGATTGGATTTGGCCGCAATTCGGAGGTTTTGGCGCGGTTTTTCATGCGACACAAATCAGGGACGGCCGTTTGAACGTTCTGACGGATTCGAACAAACCACGGGATTTAAACTTTAAAAGTTGCGTGCAAGCCAAGCACTTACATACACCGGGAAGGAAAGGTGAACTCTGGCGAACCTGAGCGGGAAAGCCACACATGCAGGAATTGTCAGAGATGTTATACACACAGGATCTACGTGATGTGGCACAGTGCATTATCGTCGGACAGTTCCGGATCCGGATCGTGACTCGGACGCGTAAGTTAATGGCCCCATGGAGTTCAAACTACCATTACGTCAGTCCATGAAATGCGGGCAACGTCTGTTTTTCTCTGACTGAACACAGTCCTAATTTTACTGTAGCAGTTTATGGGGGTTAGATCCCTGGACACCAAACGCACCAACACAACAGGTGGAAAGACTGGAAGACTCCAGACCCTTACAGATTTATCACAGAATATTATGAGGACTTTTCTTATCTCCCTACAGATTATGTAAAATTCACTAATGCTGCTGCCTTAAGGGAGTAATCCCAAGAGAAAACCAACAAGCCTTAATCATGACTATGCCCCAAAACTGGGCAAACCCCCCTCAACATCCAACTGAAAATTTAGCCTGCATCTCTACTAAATGTCGTACAATTTATATGCATCTATCATGTGTTAAGGGGTTCAACCGCATTAATTGGGCTTGGCTCTCAAATTTATGGAAATAATTTATTATTTTATTTATAGTCAAATTATTTTGAGCTCTTTGAAAGGCCTGTACGAATGGGACAAGACAGGGCTACCCCATCCCCTTTGATTTTTATCCTCCGTATTGAAACCCCTTGCCCGCATGTTTCTGAAATCTACAAGGGTCAAGGGTGACGGGTTACAATTGGAGACAGCTACCATCTCATCTCATTTTACATGGACAGTGACATCTTCTCACCATTTTGGAACCAGAGTTGCTCCCTTGTAGCTGCACGGATTTTTTTAAAAGTGTCCTTTTATAAGATTAATGTACAGAAATCCTAAGCCTATCTAGGTACATGTTCCCCCTCACTCTATTGCTACCTGAATCAAAATATTTTCTTCGCGGCAAGATATTTAGGATTACCATCATACACTATCCTTCACAAAGCAGTATGCTCATGCTAAATTGAGCTTTCCATGTTTGGGGAGGGTTGAGTGTGATGTTGCACCCAAGATATGATTTATTAGGACTCTCCCAATCCCCTTTGATATGCCTTTCTTAGTAGTGCCCAGCTTGTATTTCCCATTTTGTGTGGGTAGGGAAAAAACCTTGCCTAGCTAGTAATCTTGATCATAAAACGTGGGATGTCTAGGAGAGTCCCTAACCTTTAAGCCTATATCTACCTACCCTCATGACACTCACAAGATTCGGGTCTTGGACAAGTGTTTAGGTAAATCCCTGGACTGCGAATAGAAGACCACAATGGTCGTTGACCTCAATGCAACACTATCTTACTACTTCTCTTTGGGATATCCCCTTCCAAGGTCTCGTCCATCTTCACAAATCTTCATGGTCTGTGGAATATACTTTTAAAAATTACTCCGATTGGAATACACTCCTGACTGGCCTAAGACAGATACCCGGAGCAAACACACTTCTGTGGGGGGGAAGGGAAAGTAATGGCACTGACGGAGTATTTGAGTTCCAATCACATCTTAACACTATAGATTAATCTATAACAGTTTACACTGTACATTCCAGAAGGAGTCACAATTTTTGGAGTCCTAGTGACATCTGATACTGTGGGTTTGGAAAACCCATTTATGAAAACCTACGTGATAGTATATACCCTGTGTTAAGATTAGAAGTCCCATCCCCGAGCCATGATAAGAAATGCCATTACAGTCAACTGTTGCAGTTAAACGCATCACAAGCAACTTACAAAAGTAAATAAAAAATCTGCACAATATGCGGACATTGTCACAACGTGGCGTATCCCCAAAGGGTAATAACACAGATTAGAAAAAACTGAACAAAGGATAGAAATGAATTGTTATCGTCCTACGTCTGTAGCCCCGCCTCTAAAAAGGCGTCCGTTTTGTATCTACATACAGCGAACAAAGTAATTGCCCACTTCAAAACATAATCCGTGAGGCATTGGTCGAAACTATCGGGTATACCCAACTCGTTATAGGAATTTCAAAATCCCCCAGCTCTTTTACTATCGGAATCTCAGTCCATTATGGATCGGGGTGGTTAGATCAGATGTGGGACCAATCGAAAAAAGCAAACAGCTTGGAATTTTTGGACAGCTAAGCAAAGGGTTCATTCCCTTCCGTAGCTTATCATTGTAAACAAATAGAATAAAGGATTCCACTTTTTTCCATAAATATACTAATAGTAAGGTCAAAATTATTTGAATTGGCGAACCGTTGTTTTGTAATCTATATGTTGAGTTGTCCCTGTGTTTATCATATAGGGGAGACCACCCGACTTCAAGTAAGATTCAACCAACAACCGGACCGATACGGAGTGGGAGGAGGGACCTACCCTTATCAAACATTTTATTGAAGCTGGCACATAGATAAGACACAAGGTTTCCAGCTCATTGACCATGTACCCCCACTACGAAGAGGTTGGGGATAGAAAACGTGTATAAAAAAAGAAAGGAAGTTACAATGGATACATAATCTTGATTCCTTGAAAACCAAAAGGATTAAGTAGATGTTTAAGTCTACTATATTTAATGTATACTTTGATGTTAACTTGTGGATTCTCTCCCCAACTATATAAAGCTGTACAAGCATAATGATTCGATCCTCAAGATCTGGCGTTAATTTTTCTCTTATATATTATTAATGTCTGTATTTTAAAATAGTTACTTTCTGTTTTACAGATACAAAAAAAAGGGATACATTGTAAGCTTAACTCGGGAGTTTTCCACCATCCTATATCCATTGCATTATTTGGCTCTGTACTTTTGCAGTTTGATTTTTTTTCACCGCCTGACGCTGTTGTTGTCAAAATTCTTTTCAATTTTTTATTGACTGGAACGGACCGGTAGTGTAGTTAATAAACACCAATATGGTACTATATGTCCATACGAAGAAGTGATGAGGTCATAATATGTGCCCATGAGGTGGCTATACCAATGATATTTGATTTTACAGTGGGATTAGTGGTAACAAACTCTGGGGAATTTAACTTGGTATGGTGACTAGGAGTTTGGTCTCTACTGTGTGGTCGTGTACCTCGTACTGAATAGGGAACGGGCACGTTGTTCCCCAATTTTATAATTGCACCATGAAAATGCTCGTTCCTAATAGCTCCCTTATATAGGGAGCGTAGGAGTAGAATGCCCTTGCTGTGCCAGCGGACCATCAACCCAGTGGGGGAGGCGGGTAGTGGAGTTGGGACTACGAGTCGTGGGATGCACGGGGAGGGGGGGTGGGTAGTGGAGGGGGAAAGGGATGGGGGAAGAAGGAAAAGGGGAAGGAGTAGGGGGGGGAGCGAGAGGGACGTAGGGAAGAGGGAGAAAGGGGCGGGGTGCGGCGGTTGGGTGGGGTGCGGGGGATAAGGGGGAGGGGATCGAAGGGCGGAGAGTATGAGAGAGACAGTGTGAATGGGTGGCAGAGCATCGACGAAGGTCCGGAGGAGGGGTCAGCGAAAGGTGAGGTCTCAGAGCACCAGGAGTGATCTGGGGAGGGGGGGGAGTGAGGCGGATGGGTAGCGGGCGCTAGACTGAGGAATGGTATGTGAGCGCGTCGAGTCACTCCAAGGGAGCTCATAGGGGATGAGGGGGGAGGGGGCAGAAGGACGGCGGCGAAGGTCAAGGGGGGGGGGGGAGGAGCGAAGCAGGGGGGGGAAGGGGGGAGAGGGAGGACTGAAGGGGGGGAGAGGGTAGGGGGGCGGGTGGAGGGTGGGGTTATCATAAAGGTTGGGAGGGGGGGGGTTATGGGGGGGGTGGAGGGGCAGGGCTGGGGGGGAAGGGGGGGGGAAGGAGGGGGGGCGGGAGAGGGGATCAGGGGGGTGGGGGGGGCGGGGGTGCGCCCTTCGAGCGACGTTGTTTATAGAGCTCCGGGAATGTTTACCAGGTTTGGAGTCCATTAACATTGTGACTAGTCGGAGGGTGATTTAAGGGAAGATGGTTGGGCGAGATGTTTGGGTGATACGTGAGTGTTATTACTATTGTTGTTTTTAGGGTTGTGGAGTTTCCTGGTGTGGTGCTGGTGGGATTTTGAGGTGATCTTGTATATGTGATAGTTGTATTTCTTTGGTAGTGGGGATGTTTTTGTGTAGGTGGTGAGTTTATTATGTTTATATTACTTTGATTCTCTTTTTTTTTTTTTGATTTTTTTTGTTAGATTTTTTTTCTTGTTAAATTAGTTTTTGTCATTTTACTACTTATATCTTCTTTTCTCATATATGTTTCTGCACTACCGCAAATTTCCCGTCTGTATAAGTCCTACTGTGTAGCACCGTCTGCACACAACGGACCTGCCCTTCCGTGAGTCAGAGAGTCTCTCTGATCCCTTGACGGATTTGCAACAGTCACGGAATGCGCATGCATCCTCTGCCGGCTTGCGTTCCACCTTTTGCGTGTCACGCAAGGAACAAAAAAATGTGAACCCACAGGCGCGTCACTCAGCAGTTGTTTTGCACAGGATTACAGCACAGGGAACGGTGGTGAGACCCCGAAACATACGCTATCATAGAGATATGAATTGAATGTTTAAATGTTTATTGCACTGGCCACTTTATTGAACCACAGGATCCACGAGACAATGTAATGCAATAAGATATAAAAAATAAACACCTTAACTGTATGACCTTATGATCCAATGAAATTCTTTGTATCACTGTGATATTGTTAGTACTTTCCAACAGAAAAACTATGAACTTATTTGACTGCAATGACGCAATATATAATGAGGGGGAGGGGTTGGTTTGTCATGTGACCACTATGTATTAATATAAATGTATGGCTCCCCTGATATCACATTAGCTTTAAATTGTGAGGCTATGAGACGCACCCTAGCCTTTCAGGATTTTTGAGTGCTACCTCTCCAACAAATATGGCATTTGTTGCGCCTCCATCCACACGCTTTGGACGAGCCATAATCCAAACTGATTACCTCCAACCCAATGCAGTTTTGAAAAAGCAGATTGACCTTTGTTAGGTTTTTGGCATTTCCATGTATTTCTTGTCCTGTCACAAGCCCAGATATTTTTATTTTTCAAATTGAAAATCGGGGCTTATTATCGTGAGAAAAAAATGTACTTTTGTAATGCACCATTTAAAATTTACTGATGATTGTATACTTCTAGTAGGAAAATGTCTACATTCTGGGCATATAACAGGAAGCTGAAGAAAATTCACAAGTGCCCCTATTGTAATGGGCTTTTATTGTTAAGTCTTTCAGTATGCGCCCATATGACCAAGTCTCTTTATTTCTTGCATGAGTATGATCGTGGAGATACTAAAACGTATACTAGTTTATGTCTTAGAACCTTTATTAGAAAAAATTTTAAAATGGTTGCATTAAAAACAGCTTGACATTATCGGCCCCGTAATTTTGTACTCGTGAATGGGACTGGTAAGGTGCAGTTGTGGTGGGATGTGAGGAGATTTAATTGATACCATTTTGAAGCTGAAGACCTGTTGGGTCATTTTGATTAAAACATTTTTGAGGCAAAATGTTGAAAAAAAGGAATACTCCTATCATAGTTCTGTGCTACCAACCCCTATAAAAATCGTTTTTTCAGGTATAAAGTCTACAAAAGTATGTTAAAATAAAACATAAAAGATGTAAAGTGAGAAAGAAGGTAAAAATGATAGAAGTAAATTACCGTTGTTTCAGAAGATTAAAAGTGCTGAATGCAGGAGGATCTGAATACCACAAACGAGAACGTCTTGGGATGCCACATGTGGGTTTATATAAACAGGAATCTTAGGGGTGTTGATGTTTTGTGAAACAGTGAACTGGATCATTATTCTGTATTTCTATGAAATAATTTTATTTCTCTGTCTTATGATTGGGATTTCATACATATTTTAGTAGATTGAGATACACACACAAAATATTTTTTATGATTGACATTTGCAGATCTCTGACATTTGTCAGTTAAAACATTGGGGCACATTTAATTACTGCCATCCACGGGAGTCACAGAAAGTGAATGGTCCAACTATAATGCACTGTGCCGCGATTTCACAAGATTGTGTTTCCGATTTCATGTTGATAGATTAAAAAAAAGGAATTGTGTCATACAGACAATTACAAATAACCTTTTTAGTACAAAAAATACCATACATTCATCCGGTACAGATGATAGACAATATAAAAACAATTAAAAAATTGAACCAGGTTCCATATGATATCCTTAGTAAAAAAATTGAACCAGGTACATATGATATCCTTAGTTGGTAACTACCTGTAAGTTGTCCAACAAACCAACCACTTCACACACAAACAGAATGGCATGAGTCACACCCTGTTGGTATATGTATAAAACAAGCCCAGAAAAATACAGGCACAGCATATTGAAACAGTATCCAAATCACTGTATATAAAATTAGCCAACGAAAGCCACGTTTTTCATACATTATGAAAGCCGGGAGTTGTGATGTCAATGAATGTGAAGAGAGTGAGGGCTTCCACCTCTTCTCATTCATTGGAATCACGCTGACTTTAGACAGCACATACGCGAACTTAGCATTCGTTTTTGACCTGTTATGATCGAAGTACTTTGAAACGTGTTGAAAAAAACAAAACAAGTTTTTGAATTAAAGAACTTATGGACATTACAATTATTTGCTAATTCCCCTATGCAAAATGTCATCTGATCGCACAGCAAATGCAGTTTTAAGGATTTTATGGGATACATGGCCAATTTTCATGGTAATAAAAAACGTTTTCGGGGACGTAGCAGCCCTTATCAAAACACTGAATATAAACGCGAACATTAAACTTCGGATGGATATGACACTGAATATAGGGCTTTTTCTTGCTGCAGTTCCAAAAATTTAAAACTCGTGGTTATCGGGCGTTCTATGGCTTATTATTGATCATGCATTAGCTTAGGGATACCAAACTAGTTGGATGATCTATGTAGTTCTTTAAGAAGTTGCATTGAGCACCGGTATTTAACTTTGAAATTGTGTTTGCACGCCCATATGTTGGAAGATGCACCACACAAAAGATTGTGAGCCTTGTCAGACATGATGATGCGAGGGAAGCAACCATTTTTATGATTCGGTGTGCACGATCTTAGTGAATCGCCGAATGCAGCATTATAGATGGGACAATGCAGTTTCTGTGAACTCGATGCACCAGGTAAGTAATGTGACCCCCAGTATACAGTTTACCGTACTATTACTCGAGTATAAGCCGACCCCGCAGTGAGTAGTATAAGCCGAGACGAGCCCTCCTAATTGTACCATCAAAAACCTGGGGAAAACCTTATTGACTGAGTAAGCCGACGGGGTGGGAATAAGAATGGGCACAAGACCCCCACCAGATGTTATACAGCTGCCCCAGTAGTACACAGCCAAGTCCCCAGTAGATACAGCCTGCCCCCAGTAGATTCAGCCAGTCCCCAGTAGTATACAGCACTGCCCCAGTACTATACAGAGCATGCCCCCCAGTGTATACAGCACTGCCCCCAGTACAGCTGCCTACAGTAATATACAGCCAGGCCAGCACTTAAAAGATAAATATAAACTATATACTCACCTCCGGTGGCCCCGAACTGCGTGCTGGCTCCCCCGATGTCCGCGGGGTCGACTCTCTGCTTGCGGTGCCGTCTTTTTTTTCTCTAACTTCGTGCTGGGCGCCGCCATTGTTCCACCTGGACGGGCCAGTATGAAGCGACCGCCTTGTCTGAAGGTCATCAAGGCGCCGCCTGTGGAATATAAAAACATGGTGGCGACCAGCACGAAGTTAGAGAAGATAGAAAGACGGGTTCGGAAGCCAGAAAAAGAGACCTGCCAGAGGACCATCGGGGGGGAGCAGCGCTGCAGGTCGGGCACGGGAGGCGTGAGCTATATAAGCTTTATTGTTTTTAAAATATTTTTATAGCTGTATGACGCGGTGTATAAGCCGAGGGGAATTTTTCAGCACATTTTTGTGTGCTGAAAAACTCGGGCTTATACACGAGTATATATGGTAATATGATAGAAGAAAACTAGACAAGCTTATAATCATGGCAGTATAAGCAGGAACATTATTCTAGGGTTCCATCTGATGGAAGGTCAGTTATCCTCGGGTAGATAAGGGGAAATCGTGCTGGAAATAGCAGGGCTAAAAAAAGAAAGTATAGCATTAAAAAAATCCTTACCAAGGCCTAAAGGAGATTAAAGGAAAAAGTTTCAGGGCGTCTAGGGAGTGGTACATCAGATAACTCCAGGGATAATGGCGGCATGGTGTCAGATGTGTCAGTGTTGTCTCTGTTAAAAGAGGAGCAGCGACTGGTAGACTCACGGCATGCGGGACCAGAAGTTGCACAATCGGTTACTTCCGGTTATCGGCAAGGTTTGAAACAGGGATGCAAGGATATCTGATTGATGTTGGAGACGCTAGGAAATTAAAAAAGTAAAAAAAAGGTCCTGTATTTCTTCCACACCCCCTGGAGGTGGAAATCACTTGGACTATTAAATCAGAAGATAAGACAATGTGTCATAAAATCAGTTTGAACATTATAGAAGATACAATATAACACCAAACACTTCAACCACAAATATTGTAGTGTGTCAGTATAATTAGAGATTGAGCGAGACATACTCGTTGAGCTGGATGCTCGTTCGAGCATTAGCATACTCGCAATCTGCTCGGTGTGGAGAGTATTTCGCTAGCTCGAGAGGAAAATCGTCATCTTGCGGCGTCTAAAGATTTTTGGCGGCCAGAAACAGATGCCAATCACAAAGCCAGGAGGGGGACTCTGCAGTACACCCTAGCATCACGTATGGTACACTTACATGTCGATAGCAGGGGTGGCTAGCCTGATCAGATGACCCTGGAATACATAGCCAAAGCCCGCACTGCTCGGCTATTCATTCTGATTGGATTGCCGTTTAGAAAAGAGGAGCTTGCTGGTCAGAGATAAGCATAAGGTGTGTCTAGTGGTTACGTTAGGCAGGAGTGATTCTACAAAGAACTTACTGTTAGTAAGGAGTTGCTCTCAAGAACCTTACTGTTAGGGCAGGAGGGAACTCAGAAACCCAAACAGACCTTGTTAGGGCTACATTAGCAATTTTCAAAAAGTGGAAAGTGACCGACTCAGTGGCAAGCACAATAATCCTTTGTGTGCGGCCTCGTGTAGGTTAGAAACTAGTCATAGCCAACATGTTTGTGAGTTATTAAAAAAATTAAAAAAAAAACACAAAAAAAACAAAAAAAAGTATTTACAGTTTAATTTCTGTGTTGCTTTAATGACTTAATTTTAAAATGTTGAACACCGAGGGCTAGGGGTAGGGACGAGGGCGGTCCAAATTACTGCAGGGGTCAAGAGGACCGGGTCCTGGGCGGGGGTGAGACACCACATGCTGATGAGGGAGCAGGGGGAAGCCGCGCAAGAGCTTACACTCCTGCTTCATGGTCTCAGTTTACTGGGACTCGTGGTTGAGGCACTCGTTGAGGGGGGCCAAGAAACAGTGCAAAACAGGTGATGTCGTGGATTGCGGACAAGCTCAAACTAAATTTGTCCACCGTCAGTTCTTCCACGCAGTCCACCCATGTTACCCAAAGTGAGCACTCTCCAGCTCCTCTCACCTCAAACTTTCCCCACAGTCTGCCCCACCTCTGAGCCGGCATACTCTGAGGAACTGTTTTCTGGGACCTTCCCAGAAACCAACTTGGACAGGTTGCTGTCTGAGCTCTTTACCTCGATGCCCAGGTTTTCGCAGTGTGCAAGTGTGGGTCATGATGACATCTTGACATAGTTGGAAGAAGGAGTTGTAAAGAGGCGGTGCGCGACAATGAGGAGACACGGTCTGTAGAGACAGTGGTTTGAAG
Source organism: Engystomops pustulosus (assembly GCA_019512145.1). Classification (NCBI taxonomy): domain Eukaryota; kingdom Metazoa; phylum Chordata; class Amphibia; order Anura; family Leptodactylidae; genus Engystomops; species Engystomops pustulosus. Next base: position 204,616,775 of record CM033642.1, on the reverse strand, counting down.
TTGTTGCAGGGCAGGAAGCAGTCCGAGGGGGAGCAGGACTGAGGGATCGGAGGATGATTGAAGAGACAGACCCAAGCTGGGTTGTTATGGGGGGAAGACGTGCTTCTGAGATGGAGGCGAACGAGTCCTACTACGAGAACAGGGTGGAAGAGGCTAAGTGGGGGGCCCAGACGGAGATGGACAGGGCAGAGCTGGTTGCTCAGCGCAAATGGTTAGTAGTGAGCTCCCGTGGGGAGGGCTCTAGATTTTTACTGAATTCTGGAGGTTCTTAAAAAGAAAACAGCGGATGGGACCGACGGATGTGGTGGCAACCTGGCCACACCAGGATCAGCAGGGGTTCCACCACTACTAGCTTACCCACCCCAGTATGCCAAAGGCCTGAATGCAACACCCCAAACAATGGAAACCTAAAGGGCGAGTTCACCTACGGCCGGGCACCACCACTTCTCCTTCACTGGTCCTTTGCGCCTGTGCCAGTCAGACCCTGACCAGGACCCAGGCACAAAACACTCCTGTGCGAACAAAACACACCTCCACGATCTCCACAGCGTCCCCAATGATCTACATGGGCCAGCGTCAGCTGTATAATTGAAATTGATAATTTTTTCATAAGTAAACACTTTGGGCACCCAGGCCCATTTTGGTGTGGGGAGGAAGCCGAGAGGCAGGGGCTGGACAGGCGGGAAGAAGCTTTCACCTGGCAGGGGACCGCCAGTCCATCCCAAGAGCCACTCTAACACTGATTTGAACGCAAGCACACCTTTCACACCTACAACCTACTAACCGTTTTACCTATAAATCTATCGTTTTCTCATCTTTGTCTCACCTCCTACGTGTCACCTCGGGTGCCCATAAACGTCCCCATTGCTCAACACGTCGTCTCAGTACGTCTTCTCCATAGCTGCCCTCCACATGTTGCACTCCATAGCTGCCACCACACGTGTCTCACATTAGCAGCTACACATGTCGTCTCCATAGGCTGCCTACAAAAGATCGTCTCCATAGCTGCTCCACATGTTCATCCCCTTAAGCAAAACGAGCGTGTGTAAGGCTCATATTTAGTGGGTCTCACAGATACGTTGATGAAAACTTGGTCACTTATGTCGCCACCATGCTGTGCTATCGATCTACATATACCGTCAATCTTGGTTTTCAAATAGGAAACAATTTCAGGTGATTCTTGCTCACCCCTTGGCTTCCTCTCTGCCGCCATAACCAGGCAAATATGATATGTTACGTGCTACATGTCATCTCACCAAAGGAATTTTTTTAAATTGGTTTGAAGCCTGAGTCCTTTGGGGTGGTTATCACCATGCACTCTCTAGGCCTGCCGCTGCTGACCGCTGCTCCGCATGCTGCCCCTATAGTGTTCAGGGTCATTTATGGGTGTTTGTGGTTTTAGATGACTATCAGCCTCCAGAGGCATCAGCATGCTTGGACCCCTGCTGTTCCTGTCACATTTCCTCTGGGTTGCCATCATTTTCTGAGGTTTCTAGGGTTTGGCCAAGCTTCATGTGCATGAGCCTTGGAAAATGCTTGAGTACTCCCATTGACTCAATGGGGTTTGTTATTCCGAAACGAGCACCGAGAATCGGAAAAAGTTTGAGGCGATTAATGAGCACTCGAGCATTTTAGTGTCTCCACTCATCTATAGCACTGATAATAAAATTATAGAAACTAATTTTGGGTTCAATTATTTGATGCCGTATTGTGAACAGGTTTGGGTTGTTATTGTGGAAGTGGTTGCGGAACATATAGTAGTAGGTTATTTGTTCAGAGTGGGACTCTTTATGTTGTCCTATTCTGGAACTCAATGAGTGGGTAGTTTTTCCTACATAAGAGGGGGAGTTGCAGGGAAACTTAATTAGATAGCCACAAAGTGGTTTGACGTTATAGTGGTCCTTGTGGGGAAGGCTTTACCTGTGTGGAGGTGGCACATGTGGGCACTGCAGGTTAAAAGAAAAGAGTAAAACTGAGTATCTTCGGTTCATATTATTCAGGGTGCAGAATCCAGTGTTCGTTTATGAATCTAATATTCGGAAAAAAATTTCCCTACAATAGCTCTTACTGCCGTCTTCCACTATTTTCTAACGTTTCAAAAATATAAGAGCCACAACAACCCTCGTAATATATAATCGATAACTTAAATCTAAATAATTGGAGACAGGGTGGTTCCCAGGTAGTAAACAAACAGAATTGATCCAAACAACAAACGTGTGGTTCTACTTGCTCTATGGCTACCTACACATGTAACTTTAGTATAAGATCCGTTAACAACGTACCAAGGTACAATGGGTGATGTGTGAAATTCCTCCGTAAATGCGCCTATAGCAATTGTGACATCAGAAAAAGGACCAACGACAAGATATCAGTCAAGAGTGGTTAATTATATCAGATTTCAGATGATTACATTTGGTTCTTTGATTTGTGCTGCCATTGCTCTTGTTGTGCCGGACTCTGTCCCCAAAAACTTGGGGGCTGTGTGTAGAGTTAGGAGTACAGGGGCGTCGTATAGGTCAAAGATCTGGGGTCCACAGCCCAGATCTTTTTGACTGTTGCATCCAGAATGTCCGGGGACGGAAAATGTGTTACCCTCTCATCGCTGTCTCATCCTCAGGAATAGATTAGCGTGATGAGCACCTGTAAGTGGTGATCTAGGAGCCGCGGACTGATCGCTGTGTCGATCGCTGTGTGATCGAGGTGTCTCCTGCATTCTAGAAGATTACTACAGCTATGCAGGGAGCAAGGAGACGCGGGTGAGTGATGTCACCGCGACCTCAGCGCTGCCATGTGAGACAGGAGAGAAGCGGGGGGAGACAGAGGGTATAGTATCAGGGGTTTTTTATTATGCAAGGGGGGGCGGGCGGGCACATTGGGGAACTTTGTGGGTTGTCATAGGGAACATACATTACAAGGGATTTTGGGGACACGTTAAACCACTGTCAGACATTGCGGATTGGTGCTGAGTGGAGGAATTAAACGGGTTTTGGAGGACTTTTCTAAAGGCTTGATGACTTTGGCCGGGAGTGGGGGGGAATGTTTTGTGGTAGGGTCAGTACTGGGGATCATCCCTATACTGGCGCCATGCTTGTCGTTCTCCTGTGAGCGTTCAATTGTGAGGAACTTCCGGGGGGGATGGTGGGGGCCATACAGGAGGTTTGGAGAGAGGAAATTACAGGGGAGGTTGCAAAAGCATGAGGGGCCCATATACAGCCCCCCAGCTTAGTAATATACTGTATCACATATACATCCTCCCAGCTTAGTAATATACTGTATCCCATATACAGCCCTCTCCCAGCTTAGTAATATACTGTATCCCATATACAGCCCTCTCCCAGCTTAGAAATATACTGTATCCCATATACAGCCCCCTCCAGCTTAGTAATATACTGTATCCCATATACAGCCCCCTCCCAGCTTAGAAATATACCGGCCCCATATAATATATACTGCATCCCCCCAGTATAAAGCAATTCCGGACCCATAAAATATATACAGCAACCCCCCCCCCCCCAGTATAAAACAATTCTTGCCCCATATAATATATACAGAACCCCCCCCCCCCCAGTATAAATTAATTATGGCCCCATATAATATATACAGCACCCACACACACAGTATACAACAATTATGGCCCCATATAATTTATACACCCCCTTCCCACACAGAATAAAACAATTATGGCCCCATATAATATATACAGCACCCCCCATACAGCCCCCCAGCTTAGTAATATACTATATCCCATATACATCCTCTCAGCTTAATAATAAAAAGTATCCCATATACAGCCCCCCAGCTTAGTAATATACTGCATCCCATATACAGCCCTCTCCCAGCTTAGAAATATACTGTATCCCATATACAGCCCCCTCCATCTTAGTAATATACTGTATCCCATATACAGCCCCCCAGCTTAGTAATAGAGTCCCCGGTTAAGCTTACAAATCAGATATTTAAAGTGATTGGAATTAATATGCGGAGAGTTTTTTGGGGAGGAAAAACAGTCAGGATGGAAGGAAATATTTGAAATGCCCTAAAAAGAAGGGTGGCTAGCCCTGCCAGACTGGAGCTAATATTTTTCTGGCAGACCACAATTGGCGGCTATCTGAAGGAATCCCCTGAGGTGATCGGTAGATGTTTTTTAGAACAGGCAGAATATCAGGATCGCTGTTTGGACTTTTAGAGAGATAATGGAGACAGGTCATTCCCCAGAGTCAAAAAAGGTCAAAGTGATAGATACATCTTTATATGTTGGGAAAAAAGTGAAGATGTAGTCGGGGCAAATGGCTGCTAGAGTTTTCTCCAATTTGGAAACATGAATATAAGGGGGAGAAAAATTTTAGGATATAAAGATTGGGACAATAAAGGGTTGAGGTTTATCTCGCAGCTATATAGAGAGGGAATCTTTAAATCCTTTGAAGATACTGGCTAAAGAATTTAACCTGGGTGTTGGAGATATTTTAAATATATAAAATTGAGATCGATTTGTTGTAGGGTTGAGTATTAACTGTTGGGAAATCAAGGAAACACTTGTTTTATGGTGTTGTTTTGAGTAAAAGGACGTTGTCTAGTTATATATGCAACAATAATACTAAAATCACTCTCAAAAGGTACAGTTTAGATGTATACAAAAATGGAAGAGGACTTTGGGCCAGCCGAGGATGAGAGGAAGTTTGGAAGTAGGTGATGCAGACTCCAGTTTGTACTCAAATACTGGATCTCAAGAATTCTCAGTTTTTTATTATGCACAGATTACATAGGACACCAGAGTGGATGTTTAGGATAGGATATAGGCAGATGATAAATGCATAAAATGTAAAGTAGCAAAAGGGGAACTGGGCTCTTGTTATGAGGTGCCCAAAGCTCTTTAGGTATTGGTATAAGAGGTGTTTTAACCCTTCACGCTCCTGGGATATATCCGCCACGGAGCGAGTGACTAGTGCTCAGTGGCGGATATATCCGCCACGGCTCGCTTATGCCGGCTCGGCTTCTGGATCATAGCCGAACCGGAATCGGGAAACACGGGGTGCCGGCTGAACTAATAGCCGGACCCCAGTGTAACACACGCCATCGGATGTTGCTCCGATCGCGGGTGCTTAACCCGTTTAAATTGACGACCGCGTCAGCGCGACCGCGGCATCTAACAAGCATCTGGGGGGGTCTTTCCCCAACGACGGCAACCCGAACCGTTTTCGGGGCGCCCGATGTCGCTATAGCAATCTGGGGTCCGATCGGACCCCAGGTTATTTGCAAGAATTGCCAGTAAGATGGCGTCTGTGAAGTTCATCTTATGGCACAGTGCCAGCTCATGCAAGTGTATAGGCTGACACTGATTAACTCTCGCAATACATCAGTATTGCAGAAATATTATCATGAACAACGCAATCAGATGATTGCTTGGTCATTTTTCCATGGTATAAAGTGAAAAAGAAAGTAAAAAAAAAAGTATTCAATAAAAAAATAAAGTCATAAATCAATAAAAATGCCCCAAACCCAACAAAAACATATAAAGAGGAATATAACTCAAAAGAAAAGGTCAAAACCATAACACAAACCCCACATATATAGGATCACCGCGTCCGTAACAACCCGTAGAATAAAAGTAAATCATTATTGAACCCCCACGATAAACGCCGTAAAAAAAAAAACTGTTATAAACCCTCCAAAAATTATGATTTTTACCTTTTCAACCCACAAAAAATGCTATAGTAAAATGCGATCAAAAAACCATATGTACTCAGACATTATACTGGTGCAAAGAGTACAACATGTCCCGCAAAAACAAGCCATCAACCAGCTCCGTAGCCAAAAAAGTAACAATGTTATGCCACTTGGGAAGACGGCGATGCAAAAAATGAAGATTTTCCCCACATTAGGGTTGTGTTGACAAATTTGTAAACGTAAGAAAATATATTCATGTCTGGTATCCCCGTAATCGTACCAACCCATAGAATAAAGATAACATGATTATAGTCATATACGGTGAAAACACCAAAAAAAAAAAGTTAAAAAATCCAGTACAGAATTGATTGCTTTTCTACTCCTGCCCTCAAAAAAAGTTCCTTAAATTGTCAACAATAGGTGATACCAACCCCAAAATGGTAACAATGGAAAAAGATCTCATCCGCAAAAAAATGACTTCCGCACATGGCCCCCATAACGAAAAAGCGGAAAATTTTATAGCCTTCAAAAGGGCCAATGAGGAAACTAAAATCCTGGCAGCTGCAGCGCCCTCCTTCCCTTCTGCACCTCGCTGTGCGCCCATAAAACAAAGTAACGGCCACATGTGGGGGTCTTTGTACTCAGGAAGAAATTGCGAGCAAGAACAAAAATGGATGGTGGTTTTCCTTTTATATTTTTGGAAGTGTAAATTTTAGTGCTAAATGAACGTATAAGGGAAACAATATGGCCATTCTAAATTTCACCTCCATTTGATTCAATTACATAGAAGATCTCAAGGGTTAACAATCTTCGTAAAAGCTGTTTCTGATGCTTGAGGGGTGCAGATTTGAAAATGGGTAGATTATATAGGGGGTTTGATGCTAATATGTTGTAAAATTTCATTCAAAACTGTATTTCCCAAAATAGTCAATTCTGAAAATCCGGCAAAGCAGCTATTCTATTTGTAAGCCGCGCGGACCTCAAAATAAAATATCCAGACATTCAGAAATTATGAAATGTAAAGTAGACCAATGGGGAAATGTTATTCAGCAACTTATTTAGGTGGTAAATCATCTGCCTGAAAACGCAATGATTTTTGAATTTCGGAAAATGGCAAATTTTTTTAAAAATTTATCATATTTTCTTTTTTTGTATAAATAAACGCAAAACTTACAGCCAAATTACCACTAAAATGAAGCACAACATGTGGGGAAAAACAATCTCAGAATCGTTTTGATGAAGTAACGTGTTCAAAAGTTAAACCATATAACAGCGCAAAGCCAAGTCAGAATCCAAAAAATCGGGCTGAGCCTTAAGCTACAAAAGCTGCGTCCTTAAGGGTAGGTAATGATAATAATGAATATTTAATGGACAATGGTTTGGATCCATGGTGGGGTTCTGGGGTATGTTTGAAAATTTTCAAATGTGCAAAGAGAGAAAAAGGATAATCTCTCAGATGCTCTTTTGGCGAGAAGGTGTATATTAATGTGTTTTGGATTTCTGAAAAACACCCCACATAGTTTTTTGGAAAAATCAGGTGCATTTAGTAGCCCTATTGGAAAGAATATGGTACAGTTGCCCAGGGTAAAATAAATATATATGAAAAAAGTGGGGGAAGTGGCCTAAAATTATATGGAGGATTAATCTCCCTAACGAAATTACAGACTAAGCTTTGTTAACATATTTATGACGTTACTTTTTTTTTTTTTTTTTTGTTCTTTGTTTTGTTTTGTTGCCTCTACCTACTCCAGGGTTGGGTGGGAAGGGAGGGGGGGGGGGTTGTAAGGAGAAAGGGGTTATACTAATTGTAATTTGTGTAGATTATTAGTGGAATCATGGTAAGAATCTGAAAACTTTGTATTTTCTTTTAAACCAAAAATTCTGTTGTAATGGTATGAATTATTAAAATATGCCTTTTCAATAAAAAAAAAAAATATTAAAAAGGGATTAACATGAATTATACCCAAAACTATACAACAGACAGAGGCACATTTACTACCCGACTGAAGGAGTTCACCTGAAGCGCATGGTCTGACGCAAGACTGTGCCGCGATTCACAAAGATCGTGCGCCGATTTCCTGCAACTGCTGCTTTCACACTCAGGTCTGCCGGAATAACCTTCTTATTCTGGTGTATGTAAGTGTATTGAATTCGACCAATTTGAATCCTAAAATCCACGACTCAGTCGAATCAGCCGGATCGTCCGACGGCCCGCCCCCCTGATTTCTGATGCATGAAAGCCGGTGCCGCTGCGCCAAAAATTCAATCACAGGGGCAGGGCCCGATTCTAGCAAATTTGCTGCCTGAGGCGAATATTAAAATGCTGCCCCCGGCCTCCGTTAAGTAAATGTTGAAAATTACATCTACCAATTAACATCCCCACCGGCTCCCTGACGTGTGACTGACTACAGGTTTGGGAGTCATTAGTGGCATCTACGGTAGTGTACCTTATAGATCTCTTCCATCAGGAGGACTTATTCAGGTTCTCCAATCCATGAAGTATCAAAGGTGAATTCACGGCCAGTTATCTTCAGCTCCGTGCAGCATCTCCACCCGGCGTCCCTAAAAATACTACAGTCACGTACAGTATGTAAGTATATACCCCTAACAACACAATGACCGCACTCACCACATATAAAAACATCCCTTCATATATACACCACCGGCCACCCTTATTAGGACACCATGCTAGTAACGGGTTGGACCCTTTGCCTTCAGAAATGCTCAATTCTTCGTGGCATAGATTCAACAAGGTGCTGGAAGCAATTCCTCAGAGATTTTGGTCATATTGACATGAGGGCATCACACAGTTGCAGCAGATTTGTCGGCTGCACCTCCATGATGCGGAATCTCCCTTCCACACCACATCCAAAGATGCTTATTGGATTGAGATCTGGTGATCTGTGGAGGCATTTGAGTACAGTGAACTCATTGCAGTTCAAGAAACCAGTCTGAGATGATTCCAGCTTTATGACATGGCGCATTATCCTGCGAAAGTAGCCATCAGCAGATGTGGGTAATGTGGTCATTATAAACAGGGAATGGACAGTAAGCAACAATACTCAGGTAGGCCTGGCGTTTGCTGCAACGATGTCCAATTGGTACCAAGGGGCCCAAAGAGTGCCGAAGAAAATATTCCACCATGACACCACCACAACCACCGCTGAACCGTTGGTACAAGGCAGGATGGATCCATGCTTTCATGTTGTTGACGCCAAAATCTGACCCTACCATCCGAATGTCGCAGCGGAAATTGAGACTCATCAGACCAGGCAACGTTTTTTCCAATTTTCTACTGTCCAATTTCATGAGCTTGTGCAAATTGAGCCTCAGTTTCCTGTTCTTAGCTGAAAGGAGTGGAACACGGTGTGGTCTTCTGTGCTGTAGCCCATCTGCCTCAAAGTTCAACGTACTGTGCGTTCAGAGATGCTCTCTGCCTACCTTGGTTGTGAACGGGTGGCGATTTGAGTCACTGTTGCCTTTCTCTCAGCTCGACCCAGTCTGCCCATTCATCGACTCTGGCATAACAAGGCATTTCCGCCCACAGAACTGCCGCTAACTGGATGTTTTTTCTTTTGGACCATTCTCTGTAAACCCTAGAGAACGTTGTGTCGTGAAAATCCCAGTAGATCAGCAGTTTCTGAAATACTAAGACCAGCCCTTCTGGCACAAACAACATGCCACGTTCAAAGGCACTCAAATCACCTTTCTTCCCCATACTGATGCTCAGTTGAACTACAGGAGATTGTTTGACCATGCCTAAATGCACTGAGTTGCCGCCATGTGATTAGAAATTAAGTGTTAACGAGCGTTGGACAGGTATACTATAAATGTGGCCAGTGAGTGTATATTCTACTGGAATTATAGCATGCACAGCACCACTCTATATACAACACCCCCAATTATTAATACAGACCCCTAACATTTGGTTTAAATGATGCAAAGTAATCTATGGTATCCTATACTAATATATTCACCCTGTATTATGTTTATGATTTTACAACAGAGATCCCCCCCTGACCAATGTGAATATATAGCACCCCCTAATATACAGCCCCCCGCGCTTAGAATAGCTGTATCCCATTAACAGCCCCCCCCCCCCCAGGCTTAGAAAATACTGTATCCATATACAGCCCCCCAGCTTAGTAATAGACTGTATCACATATACATCCTCCCAGCTAGTAATACGTATCCCATATACAGCCCCAGCTTAGTAATATAACTGAGCCCAGTATACCCCAGCCTCTCCAGTAGAAATATACTGTGATCCCATAACAGCCCCCTCCAGCTTATAAAACTGTGACCCAAAACACACCCCTCCCAGCTTAGAAATATACCGGCCCCATAATATATATACTGCATCCCCCCAGTATAAAGCAATTCCGGCCCATAAAATATATAACAGCAACCCCCCCCCCCCAGTATAAAAACAATTCTTGCCCCTATATTATAATACCAGCAAACCCCCCCCCATTATAAATTAATTATGGCCCCATATAATATATTACAGCACCCACACACACAGTATACAACAATTATGGCCCCATATAATTTATACACCCCCTTCCCACACAGAATAAAACAATTATGGCCCCATATAATATATACAGCACCCCCCACCACAGTATACAACAATGATGGCCCCATATAATATATACCCCCCCCCCACCCCCAGTATAAAACAATTATGGTCCATATAAGTTACACACGCCCCCACCCCCCCCCCCACACACCACACACAGTATAAAACATTCTTGCCCCATATAATATATACAGCCCCCCCCCCGGAAAAAAAAAACTATTAGGCCCCAGTATAATGTATACAGCAGCCCTACACCACATACATCCCCCTCCCAGCTTAGAAATATACTGTATCCATATAAGCCCCCCACCCCCCAGCTTAGAGAATTAAATACTGTATCCCATATACAGCCCCCCCTCGGCTTAGAAATATACGGTATCCCATATACAGCCCCCCAGCTTAGTAAATATGTATCCATATACAGCCCCCCAGCTTAGTAGTAATAATATATCCCATTACATCCTCTCAGCTAATATAAAAAGTTATCCCATATACAGCCCCCCAGCTTAGTAATATACTGATCCCATATACAGCCCTTCCCAGCTTAGAAAATATACAGTATCCCATATACAGCACCCCTCCAGCTTAGTAATAATACTGTATCCCATATACAGCCCCCTTTACGCTTAGAAATATACTGTATCTATATACAGCCCCCAGCTATTCTGTAAGATTACTGATTCCATATACATCCTCTCAGCTTAGTAATATACTGTATCCCATTTACAGCCCCCCAAGCTAGTTATATACTGCATCCATATACAGCCCTCTCCCAGCCTTAGAATATACTGATCCCATACCAGCCCCCTCCATCTAGTAACTTAGTAATATACTGTATCCCATATACAGCCCCCCAGCTTAGTAATATACTGTATCCCATATACATCCTCTCAGCTTAGTAATATACTGTATCCCATATACAGCCCCCTCCCAGCTTAGAAATATACTGTATCCCATATACAACCGCCCTGCTTAGTAATATACTGTTTACCACCCAGCTGAAATCTAGCCCCATATAAATATATAACCCCCCAGCAAAAGCAGAATCTGGCCTTATATAATATCCAGCCCCCCAGTATAAAATTATTCTGGCCCCATATAATATATAGAGCACCCCTCGCCCCAGTATAAATGAATCTGGCCCCATATAATATATACTGCATCCCCCCAGTATAAAACAATTCTACGACGCCAAGTGCCTCAATTAGGTAGCTCTTATCAGCGACCTGCCGTTCAAATGCCATCTCCCACCAGATGGTGAGTGAAGCAAGGTATTCTTCTTTGTTCCGAGGCCGGAGCAAATTGCTGAAAACAAATCCACTGCAAGCAAGATGAGGCATCAAGCAATAGAATACAAAATCGGGACAGAAACTGCCACGACCCACACATTGAACCTCATAAGCTCACCACGGCGGAGAATGACACAGACAATGAAATTATCAAACATAAACCGCATGATTATCACAATGAAACTGCACTTTCATGCAAAATCTTCTTCCCCAATCGGCACTGCCACCACAAACCCTCCTAGACAAGCCGATTTCTAGCAAACCTTGAAATGACACCGTTGAGGCCACACCATTGTCAAACACAGGAACCTTGCTGGGTACATGGATCCTCCAACGCTGGAGCGCCGTCCCAAAGCTCCCAACTCGTACTCTCACCACACAGAGGTACCCCGAGAAGCTCCTAGTCAACTGGCCTGCTCTTTGCGGTGTGTTGGCTTTGGGGCCGCACGGCAGGTGGCGCGGACCTTCCGGCAACACACGACAACCCACTTCATGGCATCGTGTTGCAGCCTACCACCATTGCCTGCACCTGTGCCATGCTGCTCATCCGTACCTAAAATGGCTACCAACGTCTTCTATTACTGGCCCCCTTTAGTACACTCCCCCCCCCCCCCTTGATGAACTCGGGCATAACTCCTCTCCCTAGCTACCGCCTCCCTGCCCCAGGCCATGTATGTCGGTCTCCCGCCCTACTTGTGGGTCTATCTCCAAGTACACAAGTACTCAATTCCAGTGAGTCTATAGTAAATGTTCTCCCATCCCTGGCAGCTACATGGGGACTTGTTAGTGGTTCACAGGCACTGGAGTCTGAGAATTGACTACTCATATCAAGTTCAATTTATGCCCAAAGACACCATTTCTTTTCATTTTAGGAGGAATGGACTAGAGATAAAGGTGTCATCCGGCTTTATGCCTCGCTGGTAAAAGTGTCAATATTTCCAAAAAGTCCAGGCGCTTTCCACCTTGATACCTGAACTAAATATATATTAGCTTAATGTCGTGAATTGACAAATGTCATAAGATCACATATTCATAAGAAATATTGTGTGTACTCAATCATTTCAATAAGTAGTGAATTTCAAAAATCATAAGATAGAAATAAATATATTTGCATGGAGAACATAAACAGAATGATCGTGTTCACTGTTTCATCACCAATCTTTGTGAATCCCACCCCCAAATTTCGGTTATATAATCCTGCAGTGTATTCCAAGAAGTAATTGCTCTGTGGTATTCAGTCCTCCTGCATTACAGCACGGTAGTTACTGCTACTTTTTTTTACCTGCTTTTTACTTTACAAATGTAATGATTATTTTAACCTACTTTCATAAGACTTCAACTCTGTACAATACCATTGTATAAGGGTTTTGGTGCCCAGAACTATTAATGACCTATACACCACTACTGACATAGCTGCAACAACATAGCTACATCTGGATCTATTACTTGTGCTGCCACATTGCAGATAACATCACTCACTAAAGTGAACCAAATTTGGCGGCAGCAGACACCTTACCCCGTTCATTCAGAAAAACCCTTTAAAAACTTGTGAAAAGTTAAAATTTTAATTCATATATGAAAGTTTAACTCAAACCTGTTACGGGCCAATGTTGGATGATAAGTATGGTGCATTATTATAGGGTCTAGTCTAAGTTTACACAACCTCCTAATAGTGGCCAATGTTTATCCTGGCAATATGAATGAAAAGTAGCTTTTCCTATGTAGACCATGCCCAATCCTAAAGCTATATCGCTTTCCATGTAAAATTAAAACTATTTGGCCAGTAGGCATATAGAAGATTCCACCAATGTTACATAGTGATAGTGATAAATATAACAGCACCAATCAGCATGTGATGTGTGTGACAAACAGAGCACTATAAAGTAGAAATAAGTTCCTCAAGAACATGTTGAAATATACTTAGGGATCATTTTAGAAAAACTATATTAACTTTTTTTTGGGTAGAATATGTTCCCATACAAAAAGTGGCTGAAAGTGGGGAAGAGAAGTACAAGTGATCCGCTTGTTGGTTTGCTCAATGTTTCTGTCATGGATTTTAATTGGTGGTCATTGCAGTGAGATTTTTTTTGTTGTTCCCAGGCGCCTTGCAAATAACAAACCTCTAACTCTCTTGCACCTGATCCAGCACAGTACTTTCCACCATTCCAGCATTTCTTTAGATACAAAGGTCCGGCGCTGATGTCATGTTACAGCTCACCTGCTTCAACCTAATATAGGCCTCAGGCGTAATGGAAGTGAACGGTGAGAAGACTTTGCCACCGAGACTCTGTATATAAGAGACTCCCCATATTGTGTTGGCCTTGATAGTTAGCTCCCTAGAAAAATAGGTTCCCGGGTAACCATTTAATCCTTTACCCCCTTCATTACTGACCAATGTAAATATGTATCGGCCAGTGGTGGAGGGGTTTATGGAGAGCCTACAGGCCCAGACTGAGCCTTCTCCACACGGAAAACAAGATGACTGCTGCATAAAAAATCATGGCAGTTAACCTTTTATTTGCAGTGTAGTTAATGCAGCAGTATCAACTAACAGGTTTGCAGTGTAGGCGCCACTATCCTTAAGGGCTGGTTAACTGACCTAGACATATCGGTGGCACAATTACAGCTGAGAACTGTTCAAGGCTCCATCGTTGCCTTAGACAAACAATGTTTCAAGTTGTTGGGGGACACAGATGTATTATAAAAGCTGTAAATATTACTATTATACTATATGGATATAATGGTAAACACTCAAGTTCAAATATCTAAAAAAAAGTTAAATCTAATCAAAAAATGTTTTAGAAATATGAAAAAAATTTATTCAAATTACCCCTTTCTAGTAATATATACATAATATATATATGCAAACTAGTTAAAATAAGCCATAAGGTATTGCCTTCACCCCAAATACCCGACCTATTAAAATATGAAAGTAATAATTCCTGACGATGAACCCATAACTGAAAAATATTGCCTACATGCTCAAATAATCATTTATCATCATTTTGCCTCCAGTAAAAATAAAATGTCCCTAACACTGAAGTATAAAAATGTTAGTGTCAGAATATGTCTGCAAAGGATTTTTTCAACCCAAGGGTTTTGAATTTTTTTAAAGTTTTAAGATATAAAATATAACAAATTGTATCTCCACGATCATACTGCCCAAAGAATAAAGAAGAATTAACTTGCCATAGATAGGGATTAAAAACAGTTTTTTTGCCAATTCCACCACATTTGGAATTTTTTTTCAGCTTCCCAATACATGGACAGGATATTAAAGGTGCCACTAAAAAGTACAATTTGTCTCTCAAATAACTAGCCCTTAGATTTGTTTAAATTTGTAAATAAAATTGATTTGCTTTTGGAAGGAGAAAAGGGAAATATGGAATGCAAAATCTGAAAAATCGTGGTCTGAAGGGTAAATGTTTAAATCTGTTGGGTGAACATAACCTTTAGATTGTTAAATATTTAGTTCTGTATCCAAAATCCACAATAATTACTATTGCATGTCTTACATGGTACTGTACTGGCTATGGATTAGTTGCAGACACTTCTCCAGCATGTTTGGACATTTGGTAACATACTGTATAGGATCATGTGTAGATGTCCCGAGATAAATTCCTTTTGATATAGATTTTGTCTTCCATGGCCAAGATTTGGTGGAATCCAATCAGATTCTGCTGGGAATATATGGGATTTGCTTTTTCGTAGTTTTGTAGTCGCTTCTTTATTTGAATGACCAATATCTACCTTATAGTTTAGATATTTAAACTATAAGCAGTTGCTACTAGAGGGGAATATGCATCTGTGCTGGTTATATCTCATTTATTAGAAATCTGTTCTGTCACCTGGGAAGGATCAATGTTTCCTATTATACTGAACACCCTGAGCAAGTAGTAAGAATGGCCTCAATAAAGACTAAGGCCTGACTATGTTAGGTTGTTTGAAAAAAACGCAGTGCTAGGATTGGATCCATGCGTCACAGTGATATATGATGCAAGGAGTCCATTTTTCCCTGAAAACATGATTATCATTTGCACTGCTATTATTAGGGTGAAAATGGACGCCTTTCATAAAATATCACTACGGTGCTAGGAGTACCATCACAGCACGTGTGATCTTTCAGAAATCTTTCCGTACAAAGTACATTTTTCAATGACCCACCACGGTCATGCGCCGCTGCCAAACATTTTGATGACAAAAAGTAGAAAATGTATATTATTGCATGCAAACATCATGGAGATCTGCATCAAATATGCAAAAATTACACCATGTTGGTGCTGATATTCTGATTGAATTGACCAAAAAATTACATGTAGGAATGAAAACATCTCCCCCATGCATTAATTTGCATGATGAATAAGAAGTTAAAAGCACAATAAACTTTGATTCTTCCACTCATATTAAAACAGTAACTAAAAAAACTAAATCAAATAAATTGGTCTACATATTCATTTTCAATATCATTATTTTTCATAGACTAAAGATGTCCTTCACAAAGAAATCCCTGTTCCTTGTACTTTTCCTGGAATGGTTTCCTTTCCATTTGTGAAAATGAGTAAGTATTCATATTGTAGGTTAGAGCAATATATTACAGGGAAATGTCACTAGAAATGTAGCTATTGTTAAGCAATTAAAAAAAAAAAAAAGCTCTAAATGCTTAATGATTGTAATAGGTTATCACTGTCATGTCATCTTTAGGCCAATGGGGACACTGAACCTTAAGGGCTGGCAAAGTGTCCAAACACCCTGATAACTATTTTTTTGTGGCCACGGTGAGAAAAGATAATTCTTAACATTCAGCTTGGATACTGTACCTATTGACATGATAATTGTAGGTCTGTTTAGTAATTATTATTATTATAAGGCAAGTTGGAATTATGATAATAGTACATGAATAAACTTTATATTGCCACATCCTATTCTCCATCACTTTAAAGATCATGGGATACTATATTAACCCCTTCAGGGCGCACCCATTCTGTAGCTTAAGCTCAGCCCCATTTTTGTATCTGACATGCGTTGTTTATGTGGTATAACTTTTGAACACTGTAACTTATCAAAGCAATTATGATATTTTTCCTCACATGTTGTACTTCATTCTAGTGGTGAATTTTGGCTGATAGTTTTGCGTTATTTATAAAAAAAAATTAAAAATGTTTTGAATTTTTGAAACATTGCCTATTTCAAAATCATCACGTTTCAGGCAGATAATTTTACCACCTAAATTAGTTGCTGTATAATATTCCATATGTCTAGCATTTCATAATTTTTGAAATGTTGGATAAATTTATTTTGATGTCACCGGCTACAAATCGAATACATATCTGTATTTTCAGAATTGACTATTTGGGGATAATTACTGGTTTAATGAAATTTTAATATATAACATTAAAAACCCTCTATATATAAACCCATTTTCAAATCTGCACCCCTCAAATTTATCAGAAACAGCATTTAGGAAGATGTTAACCCCTTGAGATCTTCATAGTATTAAACTCAAAATGGACGTTAAATTTAGAATGGCCACATTTTGTTTTTAGTTATAACGTTCATTTAGCCCTAAAATGTACACATTTCCAAAATATATAAAAGAGAAACCCATCTTAAAATTTGTTTGGCAATTTCACCCAAGTACAGTGACCCCCACATGTCGCCATTACTTGTTTTAAGGGCGCACAGCGAGGAAGGAGCGCCTGCAGCTGCCAGGATTTTAGTTTCTTCATGGGTCTTTTGTAGGCATAAATTTTAGCTTTTTTCGATATTGGGCAATGTGACTGCATTTATTTTTGCAGGATGAGAGGCTTTTCCAGTGTTACCATTTTGGGGTGGGTATCCCCTATTGTTGAAAATGTATGATGAAATTTTTCTTTTTTTTGAGGGCAGGAGTAGAAAAGCATCAATTCTGTACCAGATATTTTACTTTTTTTTTTCGTGTTCACCGTATAGACTAATAATTGTGTTATCTTTATTCTATGGGTCAATACGATTACGGGGATACCATATTTCGATGTTTTTTTATGTTTTACAAAATTTGCCAAATAAAACCCTAATGTGGGGAAAATGGCATAACAATTTTCCTTTTTTGGCTATGGAGCTGCTTGTTTCTTGTGCAATGAAAAAGGGAAAAATCATAACTTTTTGTGGGTTTTTAAAATTTTTTTTCTACTGTGCTCATCAAGCGGGTCCAATAATGATCTTTTTTTAAATCTACGGGTCTTTATGGAAGCTGTGATGCTATATTTGTGGGGTTTGTGTTAATATTTAGACTTTTTTTGCGGTATATGTCTCTTCAGATGTTTATGGGGTTTATGGGCATTTTTATTAATTAATTTTTGTTTAAGAACTTTTTTTTTTAACTTTATACGACGCCAAGTGCCTCAATTAGGTAGCTCTTATCAGCGACCTGCCGTTCAAATGCCATCTCCCCCAGATGTGAGGAGCAAGTATTCCTTCTTTTTCCGAGCCGGAGCAAAATTGCTGAAACCAAATCCCACTGCACGCAAGATGAGGCATCAGCAATAGAATACAAAATCTGGGACATGAAACGCACCGACCCCACACATTGAACGCTCATAAGCTCACCACGGCGGAGAATGACACAGTACAATGAAATTGATCAACATAAACCGCTGATTATCACAATGAAACGCACTTTCATGCAAAATCTTTTCCCCAACCTCTGCACTGCCACCACAAACACCTCCTAGATCAAGCCATTTTCCTATGCAAACCTGAAACTGAACCACCTTTGAGCACACACCATTGTCAACACAGGAACCTTGACTGGGACATGGATTCCTCCAACGCTGGAGCGCCGTTCCCAAAGCTCCCAACTGTAACTCCCACCAGAGGTCCCGAGAAGCTCCTAGTCAACTGGCTGCTCTTGCGTGTGTGGCTTTGGGCTCGCACGGCAGGTGGCAGGTGACCTCCGGAACACACGCAACCCACTTCATGGCATCGTTGTTGCAGCCTACCACCATTGCCTGCACCTTGTGCCATGCTGCTCATCCGTACCTAAAATGGCTACCAAGTGTTCTTTACTGGCCCCCTTTAGTACACTCCCCCCCCCCCCCTTGATGAACTCGGGCATAACTCCTCTCCCTAGCTACCGCCTCCCTGGCCCAGGCCATGTATGTCGGTCTCCCGCCCTACTTGTGGGTCTATCTCCAAGTACACAAGTACTCAATTCCAGTGAGTCTATATAAATGTCTCCCATCCCTGGCAGCTACATGGGGACTTGTTAGTGGTTACAGGCACTGGAGTCTGAGAATTGACTACTCATATCAAGTTCAATTTATGCCCAAAGACACCATTTCTTTTCATTTTAGGAGGAATGGACTAGAGATAAAGGTGTCATCCGGCTTTATGCCTCGTGGTAAAAGTGTCAATATTTCCAAAAAGTCCAGGCTGCTTTCCACCTTGATACCTGAACTAAATATATATTAGCTTAATGTCGTGAATTGACAAATGTCATAAGATCACATATTCATAAGAAATATTGTGTGTACTCAATCATTTCAATAAGTAGTGAATTTCAAAAATCATAAGATAGAAATAAATATATTTGCATGGAGAACATAAACAGAATGATCGTGTTCACTGTTTCATCACCAATCTTTGTGAATCCCACCCCCAAATTTCGGTTATATAATACCTGCAGTGTATTCCAAGAAGTAATTGCTCTGTGGTATTCAGTCCTCCTGCATTACAGCACGGTAGTTACTGCTACTTTTTTTTACCTGCTTTTTACTTTACAAATGTAATGATTATTTTAACCTACTTTCATAAGACTTCAACTCTGTACAATACCATTGTATAAGGGTTTTGGTGCCCAGAACTATTAATGACCTATACACCACTACTGACATAGCTGCAACAACATAGCTACATCTGGATCTATTACTTGTGCTGCCACATTGCAGATAACATCACTCACTAAAGTGAACCAAATTTGGCGGCAGCAGACACTTTACCCCGTTCATTCAGAAAAACCCTTTAAAAACTTGTGAAAAGTTAAAATTTTAATTCATATAGGAAAGTTTAACTCAAACCTGTTACGGGCCAATGTTGGATGATAAGTATGGTGCATTATTATAGGGTCTAGTCTAAGTTTACACAACCTCCTAATAGTGGCCAATGTTTATCCTGGCAATATGAATGAAAAGTAGCTTTTCCTATGTAGACCATGCCCAATCCTAAAGCTATATCGCTTTCCATGTAAAATTAAACTATTTGGCCAGTAGGCATATAGAAGATTCCACCAATGTTACATAGTGATGTGATAAATATAACAGCACCAAGTCAGCATGTGATGTGTGTGACAAAAGAGCAACTATAAATAGAAATAAGTTCCTCAAGAACATGTTGAAATATACTTAGGGATCATTTTAGAAAAACTATATTAACTTTTTTTTGGTAGAATATGTTCCCATACAAAAAGTGGCTGAAAGTGGGGAAGAGAGTACAAGTGATCCGCTTTGTTGGTTTGCTCATGTTTCTGTCAGGATTTTAATTGGTGGTCTTGCAGTGAGAGTTTTTTTGTTTTCCCAGGCGCCTTGCAAATAACCAAACTCTTCTTAACTCTCTTGCACTCTGATCCACACAGTACTTTCCACCATTCACCAGCATTTCTTTAGATACAAAGGTCCGGCGCTGATGTCATGTTGTACAGCTCACCTGCTTCAACCTAATATAGGCCTCAGGCGTAATGGAAGTGAAACGGTGAGAAGACTTTGCCACCGAGACTCTGTATATAAGGAGACTCCCCATATTGTGTTGGCCTTGATAGTAGCTCCCTAGAAAAATAGTTCCCGGGTAACCATTTAATCCTTTACCCCCTTCATTACTGACCAATGTAAATATGTATCGGCCAGTGGTGGAGGGGTTTATGGAGAGCCTACAGGCCCAGACTGAGCCTTCTCCACACGGAAAACAGATGACTGCTGCATAAAAAGTCATGGCAGTTAACCTTTTATTTGCAGTGTAGTTAATGCAGCAGTATCAACTAACAGGTTTGCAGTGTAGGCGCCACTATCCTTAAGGGCTGGTTAACTGACCTAGACATATCGGTGGCACAATTACAGCTGAGAACTGTTCAAGGCTCCATCGTTGCCATTAGACAAACAATGTTTCAAGTTGTGGGGGACACAGATGTATTATAAAAGCTGTAAATTACTATTATACATATATGGTATATAATGGTAAAACACTCAGTTCAAATATCTAAAAAAAAGTTAAAATCTAATCAAAAACATGTTTTTAGAAATAGAAAAAAATTTATTCAAATTACCCCTTTCCTAGTAATATATACGATAATATATATATGCAAACTAGTTAAATAAGCTATAAGGTATTGCCTTCACCCCAAATACCCGACCTATTAAAATATGAAGTAATAATTCCTGACGATGAACCCATAACTGAAAAATATTGCCTACATGCTCAAATAATCATTTATCATCATTTGCCTCCAGTAAAAATAAAATGGTCCCTAACACTGAAGTATAAAAATGTTAGTGTCAGAATATGTCTGCAAAGGATTTTTTCAACCCAAGGGTTTTGAATTTTTTTAAAGTTTTAAGATATAAAATATAACAAATTTGTATCTCCACGATCATACTGCCCAAAGAATAAAGAAGAATTAACTTGCCATAGATAGGGATGTAAAAAACAGTTTTTTTGCCAATTCCACCACATTTGGAATTTTTTTTTCAGCTTCCCATACATGGACAGGATATTAAAGGTGCCACTAAAAAGTACAATTTGTCTCTCAAATAACTAGCCCTTAGATTTGTTTAAATTTGTAAATAAAATTGATTTGGCTTTTGGAAGGAGAAAAGGGAAATATGGAATGCAAAATCTGAAAAATCGTGGTCTGAAAGGGTAAATGTTTAAAATCTGTTGGGTGTGAACATAACCTTTAGATTGTTAAATATTTAGTTCTGTATCCAAAATCCACAATAATTACTATTGCATGTCTTACATGGTACTGTACTGGCTATGGATTAGTTGCAGACACTTCTCCAGCATGTTTGGACATTTGGTAACATACTGTATATGGTCATGTGTAGATGTCCCGAGGATAAATTCCTTTTGATATAGATTTTGTCTTCCATGGCCAAGATTTGGTGGAATCCAATCAGATTCTGCTGGGAATATATGGGATTTGCTTTTTCTTAGTTTTGTAGTCGCTTCTTTATTTGAATGACCCAATATCTACTATAGTTTAGATATTTAAACTATAAGCAGTTGCTACTAGAGGGGAATATGCATCTGTGCTGGTTAGATCTCATTTATTAGAAATCTGTTCTGTCACCTGGGAAGGATCAATGTTTCCTATTATACTGAACACCCTGAGCAAGTAGTAAGAATGGACCTCAATAAAGACTAAGGCCTGACTATGTTAGGTTGTTGTGAAAAAAACGCAGTGCTAGGATGGAATCCATGCGTCACAGTGATATATGATGCAAGGAGTCCATTTTTCCCTGAAAACATGATTATCATTTGCACTGCTATTATTAGGGTGAAATGGACGCCTTTCATAAAATATCACTACGGTGCTAGGAGTACCATCACAGCACGTGGATCTTTCAGAAATCTTCCGTACAAAGTACATTTTTCAATGACCCACCACGGTCATGCGCCGCTGACCAAACATTTTGATGACAAAAAGTAGAAAATGTATATTATTGCATGCAAAACATCATGGAGATCTGCATCAAAATATGCAAAAATTCACATGTTGGTGCTGATATTCTGATTGAATTGACCAAAAAATTACATGTAGGAATGAAAACATCTCCCCCATGCATTAATTTGCATGATGAATAAGAAGTTAAAAGCACAATAAACTTTGATTCTTCCACTCATATTAAAACAGTAACTAAAAAAACTAAATCAAATAAATTGGTCTACATATTCATTTTCAATATCATTATTTTTCATAGACTAAAGATGTCCTTCACAAAGAAATCCCTGTTCCTTGTACTTTTCCTGGAATGGTTTCCTTTCCATTTGTGAAAATGAGTAAGTATTCATATTGTAGGTTAGAGCAATATATTACAGGGAAATGTCACTAGAAATGTAGCTATTGTTAAGCAATTAAAAAAAAAAAAAAGCTCTAAATGCTTAATGATTGTAATAGGTTATCACTGTCATGTCATCTTTAGGCCAATGGGGACACTGAACCTTAAGGGCTGGCAAAGTGTCCAAACACCCTGATAACTATTTTTTTGTGGCCACGGTGAGAAAAGATAATTCTTAACATTCAGCTTGGATACTGTACCTATTGAACATGATAATTGTAGGTCTGTTTAGTAATTATTATTATTATAAGGCAAGTTGGAATTATGATAATAGTACATGAATAAACTTTATATTGCCACATCCTATTCTCCATCACTTTAAAGATCATGGGATACTATATTAACCCCTTCAGGGCGCACCCATTCTGTAGCTTAAGCTCAGCCCCATTTTTGTATCTGACATGCGTTGTTTATGTGGTTATAACTTTTGAACACTGTAACTTATCAAAGCAATTATGATATTTTTCCTCACATGTTGTACTTCATTCTAGTGGTGAATTTTGGCTGATAAGTTTTGCGTTTATTTATAAAAAAAAATTAAAAATGAATTTTTGGAAACAATTGCCTATTTTCAAAATCATCACGTTTTCAGGCAGATAATTTTACCACCTAAATTAGTTGCTGTATAATATTTTCCATATGTCTTAGCATTTTCATAATTTTTGAAATGTCTGGATAATTTATTTTGATGTCACGCGGCTTACAAATCGAATACATATCTCTGTATTTTCAGAATTGACTATTTGGGGGATAATTACTGGTTTTAATGAAATTTTAATATATAACATTAAAAACCCTCTATATATAAACCCATTTTCAAATCTGCCCCCTCAAATTATCAAAAGCAGCATTTAGGAAGATGTTAACCCCTTGAGATCTTCATAGTATTAAACTCAAAATGGACGTTAAATTTAGAATGGCCACATTTTGTTTTTAGTTATAACGTTCATTTAGCCCTAAAATGTACACATTTCCAAAATATATAAAAGAGAAACCCATCTTAAAATTTGTTTGGCAATTTCACCCAAGTACAGTGACCCCCACATGTCGCCATTACTTGTTTTAAGGGCGCACAGCGAGGAAGGAGCGCCTGCAGCTGCCAGGATTTTAGTTTCTTCATGGGTCTTTTGTAGGCATAAATTTTAGCTTTTTTCGATATTGGGCAATGTGACTGCATTTATTTTTGCAGGATGAGAGGCTTTTCCAGTGTTACCATTTTGGGGTGGGTATCCCCTATTGTTGAAAATGTATGAATTTTTTTTGAGGGCAGGAGTAGAAAAGCATCAATTCTGTACCAGATTTTTTCCTTTTTTTTGTGTTCACCGTATAGACTAATAATCATGTTATCTTTATTCTATGGGTCAATACGATTACGGGAGGGATAACCATATTTCGATTTTGTTTTCTTATGTTTTACAAAATTTGCCAATAAAACCCTAATGTGGGGAAAATGGCATAACAATTTTACTTTTTTTGGCTATGGAGCTGGTTGATTGCTTGTTTTTTGTGCAATGAAAAAGGGAAAAATCACAACTTTTTGTGAGTTTTTAACATTTTTTTTCTACTGTGCTCATAAAGTGGGTTCAATAATGATCTTTTTTTTAAATCTACGGGTCTTTATGGACGCTGTGATGCTATATTTGTGGGGTTTGTGTTATGATTTAGACTTTTTTTGCGGTATATGTCTCATCAGATGTTTATGGGGTTAATTTTTATTAATTAATTTTTGTTTAAGAACTTTTTTTTTTAACTTTATTCATTTATCAGGCCACAATCTTACACAGTGAGAGATATCTATGAAAGTTTCTTTGCAGCACATTAGTAGATCTGCCCAGTGACTAATATTTATGTATAATATTATGTTTGGTGGCACCAGACCAAAGTCCTCTTCAGAGATCTTTATACTACAAACCAGCAACTAAATAATAGGAATACGATAAATATTATCTATTAGGCATGAAACAAATCGAAATAATTTTTAATTTAATTTATGTTTCCTTCAAACACAGGAAAAGAGAGGAAGATGAGGAAGGTGAAGAGGAAAATATAGAAAAGAGATTCTGGAAAGCTGATGTAAAAGAAATAGGAAAAAAAATAGCTGCAAAACTTGCAGAAGAATTAGCAAAGAAATTGGTTGAATGTAAACCAGCTGTAATAAAACAAGGCATAAAGAAATAAGTTATCGCCATAAATATAATAAAGCAAATTTAACTGACATGATCATTTGATCTTTTTATATAAATTCAATATACTACATCCAAACATAGGAAGGAGGTATTTATTTCTGTCGGGATTATTATAAAATGCAAGGCCAGTGACATTGTGATCTAATCCTTGTGGAATTTAACCCCTTACCGACATGTTCTGTACTAGTAAGGTGCGCGTCGGGTCCCGGTGCATAGAGAGGGCTTGTGGGTTGAGACCTCTCCATAGCCGGTAAGTCTTTGCTGCATATTTCAACAAAGAGTTACCGGTAACACCTGTGGTTGGTGCTGACACCGATTGGGGGTGTTTTCCCGCGGATTGGCGCCGACAGTGCTGCACATGGGCGGCGCCATCTTGCTGTAGAGTGCTCCCTGTGACGTCATCGAGGATCGGCGATCCGTCGCCACAAGAGCCTCGGGTCTCTAGTTTTAACCCCTTCAATGAATGAGGAGGAAAATCCCCATATACTGCCATACTGCAGTATGGCAGTATATGATAGGATTGATCAGACAGCCTAGAGTTAAAGTATCCTAGGGAGTCTGAAAAATAGTGAAAGTAAAGATAAAAAAAGTTTAAAAAAAAACTTTAATTAAAAAAACCTAAAAATTCTAATCACCCCCCTTTCCCTAGAATCGATATAAATATTAATAAACAGTAAAAATCATAAACACATTAGGTATTGCCTCATTTGAAAATGCCCAATATATCAAAATATAATAACGGTTTTTCACTGCGCTTAAACCCGTAATGGAAAGTTGGAAAGTTGAAAATGGCACTTTTTTGCCATTCGAAAAATATAAAAAAATCAATAACAAGGTCGTACAGTCCTAAAACTGATAGCAATTAAAATGTCATCAAAAGTCGCAAAAAAAATAACACCAACGACAGCTCCATACACCAAAGTATGAAAAAGTTATTGAAGATGCCAATATTTTGCCAGAAGAGGATTAGAGGATCACTTGTTCAAGCCAACCTGTAAAAGTAAAGAAAAAAAGTTAAAAACACTAATTAAACACACTTTTTAATAAAAAGAATTAATTAAATAAAATTAAAGTCCCCTAAACACAAACAAAACCCCCCACATGTTTGGTATCGCTGCTTCCATAACAATCTGTACAATAAGTTAGAAACATTGTACCCGTATGGTGAACGCTGTAAAAACAAAACCCAAAAAAATCGCCAAAAATGAAAAATTTTCATTAAATCCCTTCACAAAAATGTTCCAAAAAGTGATCAAAAAAAGTTATGTGCGCCAAAACGGTACCATTAAAAAGGACAACTCAACACGTAAAAAATAAGCCGTAAACCAGCTCTTTCAACCAAAAAATATTAAAGTTATATCTCCGAAAAGATGACTATGCAAAAAAAAAAAAGATTTTCTTTATATTTGTTTTTTTTCCAGTAAAATTGTAAAAATATATTTAAAAAACTATATAATTGAGGTATCACCGTAATTGTAGTGATCTATAGAATAAAGATAATATAGTTTTTTTAGTGTACGGCGTACAACCCCCAAAAGATCCAAAAAAAAGAAAACCAAAATTGACAATTTTCTTTTTCTCCATACATTAAAGAGTTAATAAAATCTTATCAAAAAGCTACCCATACTGTGTATCCTGCGTTCTTGTGTATCCTGCGTTCTTGTGTATCCTGCTGTTCCATGTGACAGTCCGTTCCAGTGTTCCTGATCCGTGTGCCGGTCCATTCCAGTGTTCCTGATCCCTGTGCCAGTCCATTCCTGTGTCCCTGGTCCATGTGCCAGCTCCTGCGATTCCTGACATGAGTCCTAGTGTGCCTTCCTGTGCTGTTCTCCCGCTGTCACCCCGGATACAGATTCTCTCCTGCATTACTACCTTGGCAGCCACCGCGGGCTAGTCGCACCTGTGGAATGACCTGGTGGTACCCCACCGCAGCAAGACCATCCCGCTTTGCGGCGGGCTCTGGTGAAGACCAGGTGCCACTTAGACTCCGGTCCCAGGTGTTGGCTAGTACCATCTCCCGCGGTGGTCCAGAGGGTCCTCAGACATACAGTCTGGGAAGCCATTTGGGCCTGTGTTTTTATTTGCATTCCAATGCCTTCTTTAGCTCAGAAGACCTAAAAGCCCCCTTTAGTACACTCCCCCCCCCCCCCTTATGACTCGGGCATAACTCCTCTCCCTATCTAGCCGCTCTCCCTGCCCCAGGCCATTCTGAATACTGAAAAGGAACAGTACCCAGCCCGTACCAAGTTGTAGGGGTCGTATCCGAAAGTCAGTAGCACAAGTGACTGGTACAGTTCGAGTGATCATAAGTGAAAAATAATCCTCACCACAAATCCCCTGGCAGCATAACTGGACTTGTATGGGTGGGGTACTATGAAAAGTGAGCAGAGCAACATGAATGAGTCTATATGCAGTTAGGAGCTAGGCTCATATCAAAATTACTAGCTGTAGGCCCAAAGACCCCATTTCTTGTTCATTTTGAGATAAGAAGTGGACTAAGAGATAAAGTTGTACATCCGTGGCCTTCATGAGAGAAAGGTGGGTGTTGGGAAAACAAATATATAAGAAATCCGGAAAGTCCAACAGGCGGCTCTACCACACTTATACCGAACTAAAGTATATTTAGCTTAATGTCGTGAATTGACAATGTTCATAAGATCACAATATTCAATAAGAAATTGTGTGTATCTTAATCAGTTTCAATAATAGTGAATTACAAAAATCATAAGATCGAAAATAAATATAATTTTGCATGGAGAACATAAACAGAATGAATCGTGTCACTTGTTTCATCACCAATCTTTGAATCCCACCCCCAAATTTCGGTTTATCACGCTGCATGTGTATGTCCACGAAGTAATCTGCTCTGTGTATTCATCCCCTCCTGCATATCAGCACGGTAATGTACTGTCTCACTTTTTTTACCTGCTTTTTACTTTAACAAATGTAATGATTTTATTTTAACTAACTTTCACATAAGACGTTCAACTCTGTACCAATACCATTGTATATCGGTGTTTTGGACACCAGAACTATTAATACCTATACCACTACTGACATAGCTGCAACACCATAGCTACATCTGTGAATCTACTAGCTTGTGCTGCACATTGCAGATACAATCACTCCACTAAAGGAAGTGAACCAATTTGGCGGCAAGCATTTAGCCCCTAACCCAGTTCATTCAGCAAAACCCTTTAAAAACTTGTGAAAAGTTAAAATTTTATATTCATATAGAGAATAGTTTAACTCACACCCTGTTACTGGAAGCCAATGTTGGATGATATATGGTGCATTCTTATAGGGCCTAGTCTAAGTTACAAAAAACCTCACCTAATAGTGCCAATGTTTATTCGCCTATATGATGAAAAGTAGCTTTTTCCTATGTAGAACCTCATGCCCATCCTAAAGCTATCGCTTTCATGTAAGTTAAAACTATTTGTCCAAGTAGCATATAGAAATGATCCAGCCAATGTTACATAGTGATAGGTGATAAATATACACGAACCACTCACATTGATGTTGGTGAACAACAGAGCACCTATAAATTAGAATAAGTTCCTCAAGACACTTGTGGAATATAACTTAGGTCATTTTAGAAAAACTAATTAGACTTTTTTTGATAGAGATAAATGTCCCATACCAAAAAGTGGCTGAAAGTGGAGGGAAGAGAAGCGAACAAGTGATCCGCTTGTTTGGTTGCTCACTGTTTTTCTGTCAGGATTTTTTAATTGGTGGTCCTTTGCGTGAGATTGGTTTTGTTTTTCCCAGCGCCTTGCCAAATAACACAACTACCTATGAACTCTCTTGCACTTGCTGAATCACACAGTACTTTCCACCATTCCAGCATGTTCCTTTATCGATACAAAGGTCCGGGCGCTTGTATGTCCATGTTTACAGCTACCTGCTTCAACCTAATATAGGCCTCACTGTAATGGAAGTGAACCTTGAGAAGACTTTGCCACCGAGACTCTGTATATAAGAAGAGCTCCCCATATTGTGTTGGCCTTGTATATAGCTCCCTAGAAATAGTTCCCTGGGTAACCATTTAATCATCGTTACCCCCCCTTCATTACTTACCATGTAATATGTATCGGCCAGTGGTGGAGGGGTTTATGATAGGCCTCACAGGCCCAGACTGAGCCTTCTCCACAACGGAAAACAAGATGACTTGCTGCTAAACATCAGGCAGTTAACCTTTTATTTGCAGTGTAGTTTAATGCAGGGCATATCACTAACATAACAGGTTTGCTAGTAGGCCACTATCCTTAAGGGCTGGTTAACTGACCCCAGACATATCGGTGGCACAATTACAGCTGAGAACCTGTTCAAGGCTCCCTCGCGGCCATTAGACAAACAATGTTTCAGTCTGTGGGACACAGACTGTAATTATAAATCTGTAAATCTACTATATACTATGATAGGTACTAAGTGTAAACACTCAACGAGTTTCAAATATCTAAAATAAAAGTAAATCTAATCAAAAAAATGATTTTAGAATATGAAAAAAATTTATTCAAATTAACCCCCCTTTCCTAAATATATACGATAATATATATATGCAAACTAGTGTAAAATAAGCAGATAAGGTATTGCCTTCAACCCCCAAATACCCGACCTATTAAAATATGAAGTAATAATTCCTGACGATGAACCCCATAACTGGAAATATTGCCTACATGCTCAAATAATCATTTATCATCATTTTGCCTCCAGTAAAAATAAAATGTCCCTCACCAGAATATAAAATGTTAGTGTCATGAATATCAAGCAAGGTTTTTTCAACCCAAGGGTTTTGAATTTTTTTAAAGTTTTAAGATATAAAACAATACCAAATTGGTATCCTCCACGATCATACTGACCAAAGAATAAAGAAGAATTAACTTGACCATGATTAGGGATTAAACATTTTTTTGCCAATTCCACCACATTTGGAATTTTTTTCAGCTTCCCAATACATGGCACGGATATTAAAGGTGCCACTAAAAGTACAATTTGTCTCTCAAATAACTAGCCCTTATTGTAAATTTGTAAAATAAATTGATTTGGCTTTTGGAAGGAAAAGGGAAATATGGAATTGCAAATCCTGAAAAATCGTGGTCCTGAAGGGTAAATGTTTAAATCTGTTTTGGGTTGAACATAACCTTTAGATGTAAATATTTAGTTCTTGTATCCAAAATCCACAATATTACTATTGCATGTCTTACATGGTACTGTACTGGCTATGGATTAGTGCAGACACTTCTCCAGCATGTTTGGACATTGGTAACATACTGTAATTGGATCATGTGTAGATGTCCCGAGATAAATTCCTTTTGATATAGATTTTGTCTTCCTGGCCAGATTTGAGTGGAATCCACTCAGATTCTGCTGGGAATATATGGGATTTGCTTTTCTTCTAAGTTTTGTTAGTCGCTTTCTTTATTTGAACTGACCCAATATCTACTACTAATTTAGTGTATTTAAATAAATAGAAGCAGTTGCTACTAGAGGGATATGCATCTTGTCTGGTTTATAATCTTCATTTTTAGAAATCTGTTCTGTCACCTGGAGGATACAATGTTTCCTTTATTAATACTGAACACCCCTGAGAAGTAGTAAGAATGACCTCAATACAGACTAAGGGCCTGACTATGTTAGGTTTTTGAAAAACAGTGCTGAGGATTGGACTCACATGCGTCACAGTGATATATGATGCAAGGAGTCCATTTTTCCCTGAAAACATGATTATCATTTGCACTGCTATTTTTAGGTGAAAGGACGCCTTTCATAAAATTCCCTACGGTGTGGAGTACATCCACCGCACTGTGTCTTTCTAAGAAATCTTTCCGTACAAAGTACATTTTTCAATGACCCACCACG
Source organism: Engystomops pustulosus (assembly GCA_019512145.1). Lineage (NCBI taxonomy): Eukaryota > Metazoa > Chordata > Amphibia > Anura > Leptodactylidae > Engystomops > Engystomops pustulosus. The sequence continues at coordinate 204,586,105 of CM033642.1, read as the reverse complement.
GTCTGCGCCGCTGGCCCACAACATTTTGATGCACAAAAAGTAGAAAATGTATATTATTGCATGCAAACATCATGGAGATCGCATCAATATATCAGCAAAATTTCACATGTTGGTGCTGATATTCTGATTGAATTTAGACCAAAAATTTACATCTAGGAATGAAAACATCTCCCCATGCATTAATTTGCATGATATAATAAGTTAAAGCACAATAACTTTGATTCTTCCACTCATATAAACAGTTAACTAAAAAAACTAAATCAAATAAATTGGTCTACATATTCATTTTCAATATCATTATTTTTCATAGACTAAGATGTCCTTCCACAAGAATCCCTGTTTCTTGTACTTTTCCTTGAATGGTTTCCCTTCCATTTGTGAAAATTAGTAAGTATTCATATTGTATTTAGAGCATATATTACAGGGAAAAGTCACTAGAAATGTTCTATTGTTAAGCATTAAAAAAAAAAAGCTCTAATGCTTAATGATGTAATAGGTTTCACTGTCATGTCCTCTTTAGCCATTGGGACACTGACCTTAGGGCTGGCAAAGTTTCCCAAACACCCTGATACTATTTTTTTTGTGGCCACGGTGAGAAAGAATAATTCTTAACATTCAGCTTGGATACTGTACCTATTGAACATGATAATTGTAGGTCTGTTTAGTATTAATTATATAAGCAAGTTGGAATTATGATATAGTACATTAATAAACTTTATATTGCACCATCATTCTCCATCACTTTAAAGATCATGGGATCATATATTACCCCTTCAGGGCGACCCATTCTGTAGCTTAAGGCTCAGCCCCATTTTTGTATTCTGACTGCGTTGCTTTATGTGGTTATAACTTTTAACACTTGTAACTTATCAAGCATTAGATATTTTCCTCACATGTTGTACTTATTCTAGTGGTGAATTTTGGCTGATAAGTTTTGCGTTTATTTATAAAAAAAAATTAAAAATGAATTTTTTTGAAACAATTGCCTATTTTCAAAACATCACGTTTTCAGCAGATAATTTTACCACTAAATAGTTGCTGTATATATTTTCCATATGTCTTAGCATTTTCATAATTTTTGTAAATGTCTGGATATTTTATTTTGATGTCAACGCGCATACAAATCGAATACATATCTCGTATTTCAGAATTGACTATTTGGATAATTACTGGTTAATGAAATTTAATATATACATAAAAACCCTCTATATATAAACCCATTTTCAATCGCCACCCTCATTTTATCAGAACAGCATTTAGGAAGATTGTTAACCCCTGAGATCTTCATAGTAATTAAATCAAAATGGACGTTAAATTTAGAATGGCCACTTTTGTTGTTATACGTTCATTTAGCCCTAAATGTACACATTTCCAAAATATAAAAAGAGAAACCCCACTTAAAATTGTTTGGCAATTTCACACCCAGTACAGTGACCCCCCACGTGGCCATTCTTGTTTTAAGGGCGCACAAGCGGAAGGAGCGCCGGCAAGCTGCCAGGATTTTAGTTTCTTCATTGGGGTCCTTTTGTAGCTAAAAATTTTAGCTTTTTTCGTATTGGGGCAATGTGACTGCATTTATTTGTGCAGGATGAGAGGCTTTTTCCAGTGTTACCATTGGGGTGGGTATCCCCTATTGTTTGAAAATGTATAACTTTTTTTTGAGGGCAGAGTAGAACCATCAATTCTGTACCAGATTTTTTCCTTTTTTTTGTGTCACCGTATAGACTAATAATCGTACTTTATTCTATGGGTCATACTTACGGGATACCATATTTCGATGTTTTTTTTATGGTTTTAACAAAATTTGCCAAATAAAACCCTAATTGTGGGGAAAATGGCATAAACAATTTTACTTTTTTTGGCTATGGACTGGTTGTTATTGCTTGTTTTTTGTGCAATGAAAAAGGGAAAATCACAACTTTTTGTGAGTTTTTAACTTTTTTTTCTACTGTGCTCATAAAGTGGGTTCAATATGATCTTTTTTTTAAATCTACACGGTTCTTTATGGACGCTGTGATGCTATATTTGTGGGTTTTGTGTTATGATTTAGACTTTTTTTGCGGTATATGTCTCATCAGATGTTTATTGGGGTAATTTTTTATTATTAATTTTTGTTTAAGAACTTTTTTTTTTAACTTTATTCATTTATCACCACAATCTTACACAGGTGAGAGATATCTATGAAAGTTTCTTTGCAGCACATTAGTAGATCTGCCCATTGACTATATTTATGTATAATTATTAGTTTGGTGCAACCAGACCAAAGTCCTCTTCAGAGATCTTTATCCCAAACCAGCAACTAATAATAGAAAGATAAAGAATATTAATTAGGGATGAACAAATCGAAATAATTTTATAATTCAATGTATGTTTCCTTCTAACACAGGAAAAGAGAGGAAGACGAGGAAGGTGAAGGGAAATATAGAAAAGAGATTCTGGAAAGCTGGTAAAAGAATGGAAAAAAACTACTGCAAAACTTGCAGAAGAATTAGCAAAGAAACTTGGTGAATAATAACAGATGTTAATAAAAACAATGTTCCATAAAGCATAAGTATTATGCCATAAATATAATAAAGCAAATTAACTGACATATCATTTGATCTTTTTATAATTCCAATTACTACATCCAAACATAGGAAGAGGTATTTATTTTCTGTCGGGATTATTAAAAATGCAAGGCCATGGACATTGTGATCTAATCCTTGTGGAATTAACCCTTACCTGCTGTCTGTACTAGTAAGGGGCGCGTCGGGTCCTGGTGCATAGAGGGGGCTTGTGGGTTGACCCTCTCCATACCGGTAAGTCTTTGCTGCATATTTCAACAAAGAGTTACCGTAACACCTTGGTTGGTCTGACACCGATTGTGGTGTTTTTCCCGCGTTGGCGCCGACAGTGCTGCACATGGGCGGCGCCATCTTGCTGTAGATGCTCCCTGTGACGTCATCGAGGATCGGCGATCCGTCGCCACAAGAGCCTCGGTCTCTATTTTAAACCCCTCAATGAATGAGGAGGAAAATCCCCATATACTGCCATACTGCAGTAATGGCATTAATGAAGGATTGATCAGACAGCCTAGAGTTAAAGTATCCTAGGGAGTCTGAAAATAGTGAAAGTAAAGATAAAAAGTTTAAAAAAAAACTTAATTAAAAAACCTAAATTCTAACACACCCCCTTTCCCTAGAATCGATATAAATTAATAAACAGTAAAAATCATAAACACTTAGGTATTGCCTCATTTGAAAATGCCCAATATATCAAATATATAACGGTTTTTCACTCGCGCTTAACCGTATGGAAAGTTGGAAAGTTGAAAATGGCACTTTTTTGCCATTCGAAAATATAAAAAATCAATAACAAGGTCGTACAGTCCTAAAACTGATGCAATTAAAATGTCATCAAAATTCGCAAAAAAAATAACACCAACGACAGCTCCATACACCAAAGTATGAAAAGTTATTGAAGATGCCAATATTTTGCCAGAAGAGGATTAGAGGATCACTTGTTTCAAGCCAACCGGTAAAGTAAAGAAAAAAGTTAAAAACACTAATTAAACCACTCTTTTTAATAAAAAGAATTAATTAAATAAAATTAAAGTCCCCTAAACACAAACAAAACCCCCCACATGTTTGGTATCGCTGCTTCCATACAATCTGTACAATAAGTTAGAAACATTGTACCCGTATGGTGAACGCTGTTAAAAACAAACCCCAAAAAATCGCAAAAATGAAAAATTTTCATTAAATCCCTTCACAAAAATGTTCCAAAAAGTGATCAAAAAAGTTATGTGCGCCAAAACTGTACCATTAAAAAGAACAACTCAACACGTAAAAATAAGCCGTAAACCAGCTCTTTCAACCAAAAAATATTAAGTTATACTCCCGAAAAGATGACTATGCAAAAAAAAAAGATTTCTTTATATTTGTTTTTTCCAGTAAAATTGTAAAAATATATTTAAAACTATATAATTGAGGTATCACCGTAATGTAGTGATCTATAGAATAAAGATAATAGTTGTTTTTTAGTGTACGGCGTACAACCCCCAAAAGATCCAAAAAAAGAAAAACCAAAATTGACATTTTTCTTTTTCTCATACAGTTAAAGAGTTAATAAAAATCTTATCAAAAGCTACCCTACTGTTATCCTGCGTTCTTGTGTATCCTGCGTTCGGTGTATCCTGCTTTCCATGTGACAGTCCGTCCCAGTGTTCCTGATCCGTGTGCCGGTCCATTCCAGTGTTCCTGATCCCTGTGCCAGTCCATTCCTGTGTCCCTGGTCCATGTGCCAGCTCCTGCGATCCTGACATGAGTCCTAGTGTGCCCTTCCTGTGCTGTTCTCCGCTGTCACCCCGGATACAGATTCCTCCTCCTGCATACTTACTACCTTGGCAGCCACCGCGGGCTAGTCGCACCTGTGGAATGACCTGGTGGTACCCCACCGCGCAAGACCATCCCGCTTTGGCGCGGGCTCTGGTGAAGACCAGGTGCCAACTTAGACTCCGGTCCCAGGTGTTGGCTAGTCCATCTCCCGCTGGTTCCAGAGGGTCCTCAGACATACATGTCGGGAAGCCATTTGGGCCTGTGTTTTTATTTGCATTCCAATGCCTTCTTTAGCTCAGAAGACCTAAAAGGACTAGATACACTGCTTATTTGTTGAATGGTGAGACTTGGTAAGAGCAGTTTGTTAGAAAAGTACTTGTGGTTTTCTAAAAACGAGGGATTCTAGGGATTCTTTGTCATTGGGGTTCATAGAAAGTCTTGAATTGCCCAGCTATGTCTGTTGTGTGTTTTAGTTGCGTCCCTGAGGGGATGAAAAAGAGTCTATAAACATTTGGGCTCTTCTCCTCTTTGTCTTTGTTGCCCTGCATAAACATTTTATATTGCGTATATAAATATGCCATAACAGCATATTGGATTAGGAGTTGTTTTAGCTTTTCCCTCTGTACTGTGAGTTCTGCAAAAAGAATCAGAATATTGTTTTTGTCTATGTCCATTCTAGGTCTAAAATATGTTGCAGAAGCTCATTACATTGTCTGTTTCCTTGTTTTTTAACAAACGCATGTAATTACATGACTTCTACCTGTTAACCTCCTTATGGATTTCCCACCGAGGTGGAGGTGTTGGTTTGATTATGAAAATTCTTATAGCTATTCTTTGCTTGTAAGCCTAACCCCAATGACAGAGAATCCCTAGAATCCCTCGTTTTTAGAAAACCATAACTTTTCTAAACAAACTGCTCTTACCAAGTCTCACCATTCAACAAATAAGCAGTTTATCTAGTCCTTTTAGGTCTTCTGAGCTAAAGAAGGCATTAGAATGCCAATAAAAACACAGGCCCAGATGGCTTCCCAGCCAGATGGCTTCCCAGACCATAAGTCTGTGGACCCTCTGGACCACCACGGGAGATGGTACTAGCCGACACCTGGGACCGGAGTCTAAGTGGCACCTGGTCTTCACCAGAGCCCGCCGCAAAGCAGGATGGGCTTGATCCGGTGGGGTACCACCAGGTCATTCCACAGGTGCGACTAGTCTGCGGTGGCTGCCAAGGTAGTAATGGAGGAGACAATCTGTATCCAGGAAGACAGCGGGAGAACAGCACAGGAAGGCACACTAGGACTCATGTCAGGAATCGCAGGAGTTGGCACACAGATCAGGAACACAGGAATAGACTGGCACACGGATCAGCAACACAGGAATGGACCTGCACGGATCAGGAACACAGGAACGGACTGTCACATGGAACAGCAGGATACACAAGAATACAGGATACACAGGAAAGCAGGATACAGAGGGGGGCTTTCTCTTCAGGGGATGGCTTGAAGATCCAAAGAACAGAGCCGAGCCAGTAGATCCCGAGTCCAGGGAATTGTAGGAGAACTCAGCCCATGGTAGTAGGTCAGCCCAGTTGTCCTGAGGGGCTGAGATAAAGTGGCAGAGGTAGCAGCCCAAAGTCTGGTTCACCCTCTCTACTTGACCATTTGACTGTGGGTGGTAGGCAGAAGAAAAGTCAAGGTTGACCTGCAGCTGGTTACACAGGAACGCCAGAATTTTGACACAAACTGGACTCCTTAATCGGACACGATGTGTAATGGAAGACCATGCAGACGGAAGATATGTTTGAAGAATAAACTGGTAAACCATGGGGAAGACGGAAGACCTGAAAGGGGAACAAAATGGGACATTTTGGAAAACCGGTCCATCACAACCCTGATGACAGGCCACATGGGACCACGGGTGACTGGGTATCGGCAATGGAAGTAACAGTCCACAAACTCCCGAACATCTTTGACCAGGTCTAGCCACCAGTAGTAGTGGGAGATGAGGGCCACGGTGCATTGCACCCCAGGGTGCCCAGCCACACGAGAAGAATGTCCCCAAGAGAGAATCCTCTTCCGGAGAGCAGGTCTAACATATGTGCTGAAGATCCACCGGAGCTGCAACAACAAGCTGGTCAGGAGAAATTATGTGCTGAGGAGCCGGTTCTTCTCCAACAACATCAAAAGCACGGGACAGGGCATGAGCCTTGATATTCTTATCTGCAGGTCGAAACAGGAGTAGAACAATGACCACCAGGCTTGCCTGGGAATCAGGCGCTGTGCTGTCTGGAGGTCAGTGTACACACTAACGGGCTGGAGAGCTCCCTCCAGAAAATACCGCCATTCTGCCAGGGCCAGGGCCAGTACATGTCCTTTACAGCCCACCAGGTGAATGTGCTTCCCGCACCAACAACTTCCACAAGAGACGCCGCTTTCTCCTCCACGTTCTCAAACTACTGCTACTGCACAAGTGTCCGCCTCCCCCTCCTCCTTCTCCACCTTTACCTCAGCCTTCACAAGTGCTGCTCCATCATAACACATGTGCAGGGCACAGCGGTGTCACGCAGTTCTACACCTGGTTTGCCTGGGCAAATGTAGTCTCCACAACAACAAAAAATCTGAACCATGGTGACAGACAATGGGAGGAACATGGTGTCCGCGCTGCAGCGGGGAGGGATGGACCATGTGCCCTGCATGGCACACGTGTTTAATCTGGTTGTCAACAGATTCCTCAAGTCTTCCACCCATCTGCCAAACATTCTAAAAATGGCCTGGAAACCGTGCATGCACTTCAGGCATTCTTACAAAGCCAAGCATACCCTCCACGTCAGAACAGCCTACCCCAACATAGTCTGATATGCAATGTTTCCACCCATTGGAATTCCAACCTCCATATGTTAGACCGCCCGTACGAACAGAGAAAATCCATTAATGATTTTTTGATGATGCAAGCGGAACGTTGTACTCCACAGTGTAACTTTGATGTCAGCCACTGGCAGCTCATGCGTGACACCTACTGCTTGCTTAGGCCCTTTGAAGAGGCCACGTTATTTGTCAGTCGCCAGGACTGCGGGATGAATAACCTCATTCCACTGCCTCATCTCCTGGAACTCATGCTGCAAAACCTGTCTGGTCAGGGCACTGGGGAAGTGGACACTACATCTCATGGCCACATGAGTCCGTTGAGGGCTGAACTGAAGGAGGAGGAGGAGCACAAGCCTAGTCTTGAGTAAATCAGTGGTTTTCCACTCATTGAAGAGGGAGGACAGGAGCATCCGGAGGAGGTAAAGACAGGCAGATGACCCAAAGCACCGTGGCGTATACAGCGAGATGGAGGCTTGGAGTCCCCCAGATTCACTTGTCAGATGGCCCGCAGCACGCGCTTTGCCTAGCGTAGTGACAGCCGAAGTCCAACATCCAGGAGAGGATGATCTTTTGGCTCTCCACCCTCTTGGACCCCTACCCTACCTCAAAATGGTGTGACTTTTTTCCGGCTGCTGAGGGAGGAACAACGGGCATACTATAGAGAATATTGTGCACACAGCTGGCCACTGCCTATGTGCGCCATGTTCATCCTTCTGTCGAGTCTGACCGGGGATTCCTGGCATCATTGCTCACATTTCTACTGCCACATCTGCTGGTGTGGTATGCTGGGGGGGGTAGGAGCAGTAGCAGTTCCATCAGCGCCAGCTTAAGTCTGGATTCCTTAATGAGCAACTTCCTTCACCCGCCTATTTAGGAGGGTAGCCCCCAGCAGCAGCAGGACATGGAGCAGACCTGCACCAGCAGGTGGTGGCCTACTTAGACAGCTCTTTACCACCTGAGATAGAGGATCCAATGGACTACTGGGCAGCCAAACTTGACGAGTGACCGCAACTTGCGAAGTTTGTAGTAAAGAAGCTGTCCTGCCCGGCCAGTAGTGTGACATCAGAGCGGGTGTTCAGTGCGGCGGGGGCCATCGTTACCCCAAGGAGAACCCGGTTGTCCACCCATAATGTCGAGAGACTGACCTTGTCAAGATGAATCAGACTTGGATCTGCCAGGATTTCAACTCACCAATGCCTTATGCATCAGATTAGATCAACCCTGACGCCTCCCCCAAATGTTGAGAAATGAGTCTGGGTTATAACTACCTGCCTCAGCCACTATTCTGATGCTGCCACCTGCCTGATGCCACACATCTGCTACCAGTTGCTCCATCTTCCTCCTACCATCTTTACCAGGGACTGGAATTGTCCGCCACCTCCACACTATATCATTGTGCCACTCTGTGGGCTCCTGCTGTGACTGCTGTTGCTGACGCCACCTCCACACTATATCATTGTGCCACTCTGTGGGCTCCTGCTGGTCCTGCTGCTGACGCCACCTCCAAACTATATCATTGTGCCACTCTGTGGCCTACCATGTTGCCACCACCTCCACAACTCTGACCTCATTCTGCTGCACCGCTGTTGCTGGTGCCCCCTTTGCAGTTCTTTTGTGGCAAAGACCTGATATTTTCAGGAAAACTGTAATGTATTATTAATGTGGCGTCTCTAATCTTCAAATTCAAATTTAAATTGAAAATTTCAACATCAAATTCATTTCAAACTTCTTCATTGTGCCACAATGTGGCCTCCTGTGCTGTGGGCTATGTGGGCTTCTCCCGCTGTTGCTGCCGCCACCTCCACACTCTATCATTGGGCCACTCTGTGACTTTCCATGTTGCTGCAAACATGTTGCTGCCACCGGTGGGCTCCTGCTGCTGCTTCTGCTACCGCCACCTCCACACTTTTATCATTGTGCCACTTTGTGGCCTCCTGCTGCTGTTGCTGCCACCTCCACACTCTGTCATTGTGCCACTCTGTGACCCACCATGTTTACGCCACCTCCATAATTTGTCATTGTGACACTCTGCAGCCTACTCATGCTGTTGCCAACTGACCGCTGTCTCCCTGTGATCTTTATAATGCTGTTTTTACCCTCCATCGCTCTATGACGTTGCCACTATGTTTGAAAATTTAAACTTCAAATTCATTTCAAACTTCGTCATTGTGCCACAATGTGGCCACCTTTGCTGTGGGCTATGTGGGCTTCTGCTGCTGCTGCTGCTGCCGCCACCTCCACACGCTATCATTGGGCCACTCTGTGGCTTTCCATGTTGCTGCAAACATGTTGCTGCCACCGGTGAGCTCCTGCTGCTGCTGCCACCTCCACACTTTTATCATTGTGCCACTTTGTGGCCTCCTGCTGCTGCTGCCACCTCCACACTCTGTCATTGTGCCACTCTGTGGCCCACCATGTTTACGCCACCTCCATAATTTGTCATTGTGACACTCTGCAGCGTACTCATGCTGTTGCCAACTGACCGCTGTCTCCCTGTGATCTTCATAATGCTGTTTTTACCCTCCATCGCTCTATGACGTTGCCACTATGTTTTGTTTCTCCCTTCATTTCATCTTTCCGGAGGAATGAAACGCCTCAGGATTGCTAGCCAAAAGCAGGAGTGGATACAGAACACACAGGACATGCAAATATTCCATTTACTGGTCATCTCTGTTTTGGATCCACTCCTGTTTGTTTTTGGCTTTAGCAATACTGATGATGGATTATTGACCGATAGAAAGCTGTCACTGACAGACGAAATGAACGGCAAAATGATCAGTGACATCAATGCAGAATTACTGCTGACACCCTCTGCACTCTTTTGGGGGGTTTCTACATGTATCCATGTTTAACAGAACAGGTTCTGTTGTAATCTATGGAATCATCTGATGTCTGTGTAAAAAGAGTGCACTCTTTGATGTTATAGTGGGATCTTGGCTCACAGACGTTACCTTGTCAGGCTGCGTTCCCGCTTCGCTTATTTGGTGAAGTTGGACTCTGTAACTGCACATGGAATTGAAGAGTGAAGCGATTATAAGAGCGACGGCTGTCATGTGCTTGTCATACTAAAACACAGCATTGTTTGAAGACCAAACCAAGCTCCCTATGCATATTTAAGCATGGCACAAGGTTCTACAACACCCTATATACTCAAGTATAAGCCAAGTTTTTCAGCACAAAAAATATGCTGAAAAACCCTAACTTGTCTTACACTTGAGTCAGGCCCGGCGCCAGCACCCAGCCAACCCGGGCAAGTGCCGGGGACCCGGGAAGCTGGAGTGGCCGACTCGAGCCCCCGGATCAATTGTACCAGTGTGGCTATAAGACACTGGTACAAATGATCACTATCCGGATCGATTACTTTTCTGCTTCTATGCTGCACTCGTCGGGAGAACACATACCGTTGCATATCATGCGGATCGACGCTTTGTGGGAACCAGGACAGGTGAGATTTGGATTCAGCTTCTATGCTGCGTTTGCCGCGGGGGGGTCCGATTCCTGTTACATGTTGGGGCAAATACACATATTACACCTTGATGAATTCTCCAAGGTGTGTTCTTTCCAAAATGGTGTCACTTGTTGTGGTAGTCGTCTGTTTTGTACCAATAGGGCTCTCCAAATGCATCTTGACACGTCTAAAGAAGTTTTGTCAAATTTGGCTTCTAAAGGGCAAACATCCCTCTTTCCCTTCTGAGCCCCACTGATTACCCATATATGAACATGTGGGGCATTTCTATGCTTAAGAGAAATAGTTTTAAACATTTTTGATGGTTGTTTTATCTTTTAACCCATGTGGCTTACAAAAATTTAAAAAGGTAAAAATAAATTTTTTGAGAAATTTGTCACCTTTTTCCGTTTTGGGGCCTAATTGAGTCAATCACCTGTTGGGACAAATACACAAATAACACATTTCAAAATTCTCCAAGGTATGTACTTTCCAAAATGGTGTCTCTTGTTGGGGTTCTCCTATGTTTTGGTACTACTAGGGCTCTATAAATGCATCCTGACACATGAAGAATGTTTTAAAAATTGCTTGTAATCATCAAAAGATCTTCATTTAATACTCTCACCTCTCCCATGTTAACGTAGGCAAAACACAGCAACAAAAGGGGGCATCATAATTTTGACTATAAATAAACACATATTCCATCTGTTCTATCAGACGGGTACCCCAATCGGCGACTCAATTTGAGAGTGTACTCTACCCCGCTTTAACTACTCCACTAATGCGCTTAACCAAGGCCCAATCTACAGGCCGTAATCTTTTTATGGATGCAGGATCAGCCATTGTTGGATGCCTGGCTCTTAAATGACCTCCGGACGAAGCCGCAGGGTGAAAGTAAGTCGAGGTTCTGGACCGCGCGGTCTGTGCGTTCTCAGGCAAGATGACACAAGGTATACATGGTTGAATATAATGTACCTTGAAATTGCGGGATACATTCCCTACTTATCATAATTTATTTTTTTTTCCCCCCTGTTTTTATCCTCGTTCTTTGCTCTTGTATCCAATTTCATGCTGGTGGTTACTTTTGTATACTATATGGCAGCACTAGACATCAAACTTTTTTGTCCTTTGTTTTTTAACCTTTTTGCCAACATTATCCAACTACTTTTTCATCTATGAGGACACTGTGATTACAACCTGGTATTGTCCCCTCAGGCCTTTTTTGGTTTTTGGCCTTGAGCCTCTTGCCAGGTGCACACTACACGCTGTGGTAGCTTCTTATTGCAATTCTACCCATTTTTTTTTTTTTAGGCCAGTAAACATCCATTTTCAATGTATATGTCCCTTTTACGGTTTCCTCCATGATACAGTGTTTTTTTGCATTTTATAGCATTCTTTTATATTTTCTTTCACGTATTGAATAAAATTTTGGAAATTTGTATATCCTTTTACATAAGTTTTATTGATTGTCTTGCCTCTTTTTTTTTTGGTTTGTAGCGGTGGCTTCTCTGTGCGAGTCGAGTGGGGTTACATTTTGTGGAGAAACCCCTCCCCTCTTTGGGTGTTCCTCTTTTGTTGAGTTGTCTAATAGCCCCTACGTTTTTAGGACTTAAGTTTTCAGACTCTGAATAGCCTTTGATAGAAATTGCTATGCACAAATTTTTTGTTTACATATTCTCTTCTAATATGTCCCAAGTAACGTTTCCATCAGGGATACACTCTTAGAACAATCAATTTTGCTCTTAGATCCTATACTCTAATCACATGTCCTTCTCAGTCTTTGTAAAACTTACTGATTTATTATCAAGGTTTGTGGGCTTTTCTTTGCTTTTTCCTTGCGCTTTTGTAAGAACGGTGCCCCCTAGGAAGAATGGTTTTTTGGTTTTGTGTGTATTTAGTTTTTTCCTAGTAGGTTTTCTCCTTTCTCCTTTTGTGTAATTTAAGACAATATATCATGAAAATAGTACAAAACCCCAAAGAATTATCAATGGGCCTCTTGGTTCCCGAAACCCATAATATACTTTGTCCAGGACCAAATAAACATCAGAACTAATAGAGGCAATTTGTGAGTTCCAAATTTGGTTGTTAAACAAGAGGCCCAAATGGACACATACACAGGTCCACATATCATACCTCTGAATGAAGCAGGGAAAAACATGTTGGTCACCCCGTTGGTCACTCTGTTGTCTGTATATTACCTTAGAATGTGCCCTGACATATGTGTCCCATGTTTATTTCCTTTAGGTAATTGCAAATACCTGTTTGAGTGACTTAAGTTCTTACCCCTAGTGATCATTCATTATGTATATTTAGTTTTTGACATAACTGGACATTTTTCTATGTATGTTTTTTTTCTTGTTTTTATTTGATCTAAATAAAGTGTTTATTTTAGGTTTTTCTACGCCTTCATCTTAATAGAATCTCTTATCCTATCTACTATCTATCTTAAAAGGCAGCCACAGCACACGGAAACCAAAAATTGAAGACGTGAATATCAAACACCTGTATCCACTGCCTCTCTTTGCTGTGGCCCTGCGCCCATTTCCGTGAGGTGGAAAGGGGATGTGGAGACTGTGTTTTGTTATTATAATACAATTGAGGAAGCTGAGGGTGTGTACCATGGAGAGTATATATGCAAGGTTTGTATTTTTTTACATTAGTTAGGGCTCCTGCCAGCCCATGAGGGACATCAGCTGTGGATAAGGGATAAGAGGGAAGGTGGGTTGTGTATAATTTCTCATCCTAGTCAGTCTTACCCATGTTTTGATGTAAAAAGGCCCTAGCCATAACAGCCACCTGAAGCATTACCTGATAGTAGTGGTGAAGTCAGTCGAATATAGACTAAGTGAAAGGAGTGAAAGATTAGGGTAACTAATCCCGTTCCTTCCCCTCACAACCATCTCAAAATTTTTTTTAAAAATGTATTAATTCTCTTTAAAGTCTTGACATGTTTTTTTTTCTACAGGGGGATCTGAAAGAGACTATGCAAATACTATTTCCAGAGTTTTCCGATGAGCAAGACTGGATTCATGCTGGAGAAAAAAGGGAGCCCATGGGTTGGTGCAGGTTTTTAAAAGCAGAGTAGAGGTTGCAAGCTGTAAAAAAGGAAACAGAAGAGTGCTGCCCTGCAAAAAAGAGGATGAGACCTAAGGTTGTGAGAAAATAAGTGGTAAAGTCTAACCATAAAAGGATTCTCCTAAGATCTGCAAATGTCAATTCCGAAGACACCATTTTTTGTTGGTGGTACTTTAAACATAGGAACGCAAAAAATTAATATTTTCGCATGAGATACAACAAAACAGGACATGAATTCTGTTTACTTTTTCATCCTCTCATTTTTCAATTAAAATCCCACCCTAAAGATCCGAGTATATTAATCTATACTGTGTGATAAAACAAGATCATCCTACTCTTGTGGTATTCCAGTCCTCCAACATTCAGCACCTTTCTGAAATGACCGTATGTACTGCTTGTCCGTTTGTTTTTTGTTTTATTCCTGCTTTTTGTTTCTTTATTATATATGCCATCTTTATTTTTAGAGCCCGACTGTCATAACACTTGGCTACTCTCTCACACTTATCCTGTTTTGTTTATGCCTCTCTTCCCGGAACATGGTGGAAAGAAAAGCATGGTACAATACACAAACACCACTGGGAGTCCATAGGTCAAGAACACTAATCGGCGCAAGGACACTAATATACTACGGTACGAGACCTGTGAAAACTCCCCACAGTGGGACAAAAATTTTTGTTTGGTCCCTGGTGATATTTCGACCGTCCACCATAGCTCTTCAGCAATTTTACGTCCAACCGCCCCGGTAGAGGTGAAAATTAGATTCTAAACAATTAGAACTAATTAACACTGTTAGGTCAAAATAGCTTCTTAATAACCCCTTTGGCTTATTTCATTGCGGGATGTTGTTTTGCCAAATAGGTCCCACTTTTGTTTGGTTTTTTGTTTTTTTTTATTTAGGTTTTCTATTCCCCTTTAAGCCCTCTTAGATTTTGTTTAGCATATCCTTTAGAATTCTCCACACTTTCTATTTTTATTTATTTTTTTTATTATTTATTATATCCAAGTGCGTTATTATTATCGTTTCCGGAGCCCGCTGGATTTCCCCTGGCTAGTGTTTTGTTTAGTCACAGTTTGTTTTTTTTCTTTCAATCAATCAGAAAATGGCTTCCTAATCAGAGACCTGACATTTCAGTGGCACAAACCTGGGCATAATCACCATAGCGGCACCCCAACTTTCCCAGAAAAAATTTCAATTTCCAATATAGATCCCATTGCACATTATAGTTGGAAAGACCACCTGATGTTCAAAATGCAATTTTCACCACTTGTATGTATTTACATTAACATATTAACAAACAATGAGGATTCACTTTTGGAGTCACCCCCCTTCCTCTGTGTTATATACCACTGAGGGCTTCTCCAAATGCATTCCTGACACATGTAAAGGATTTCCCAGCCCCAAATTTGGGCTCTAAAAGGCAACACATTCCTCTGTTTCCTTCTTACTGTGCGCTCATGATAAAACAATTTGTTATATACAACATGTTTGGGGGGTACGAATCGCCAGCAAAAATAGATTTTTTAAAAACATTGTTGCATGGGGTTTTAATTTTCACATCTTTACCTTGTGGCTTACAAAAATGGGGGTAAAAGTGACCTTTTAGATAAATGGTTCACCTTTTCTTTGTTCTGTTTTTATTCCTTGTTAGGGCCTAATGAAATTAACTACCCATGTGGTCCCCAATAACCATATTACACATTAGTAATTCTCTAATGGGGGGGTCGGTTTGTTCAAAACATTAAGGTCACCTGTGTTTCGAGTGACATTCCTGTGGTTTCACAATACAATAGGATGCTCTCCCAAATGCAATTTTAAAAGAATTTCGTACAAGATTTTTTGTTGGCTTCTAAAAGGTCTCTTTTCCCATCTCTACGCGCACATACAAACAAGTTTTATTGTTTATACACTCGCAGAAATATTCCTGCACATTTTGGGGTTGTTTCAACTCATTTATCCCCTTATGGCTTTACAAAAAATTATAGGGTAAAATTATTCATCTTTTTCCCTTTTCAGGGGGGCCTTATATGATCAAACAACTGTGGCGGGCCCAATAAATCACCATAACACCCTGGCAAACTTTTTTTCCAAGGATTGGGACTTTTTTCCAAAATTGTGGAACACTTGTGGGGTTCCCTTTCTGTTTTTTGGTAGACCTAGCTAGGCTCTCCAAAAGACATATCCTTACGCATGTTTTCCTTCTGAGCCCTACACGTTACCCTACACATTCTTTTCTAGTACTGTGAGGCAATTCTATCTTCCTAAACACGGCAGAATAGTTTTTACACACACATATTGGCGGCGTTGTGTATTTTTCTTTTCACCCTTCCCACACCCTTTGTGCTAAAACCAACTTCGACGAGAACCCCACGGTGACTTTTTTTTGAGAAACTTTTTTCACCTTTTTTTCCTTTTTGGGCCTAATGTACTCAAAACCACCTCAGGTTGGGGCAATTACACATATTAACACCTTGTGAATTAACTCTCCAAGGTAGTGTGTCTTTCCAAAATGGGTCACTTGGTTGTTTTTGTGGTAGTCCGTCTGTTGTGGGTACCACATGGGCTCTCAAATTTGCACTCTTCGATAAGTAACTAAAGAAGTTGGTCAAATTGAGCTTATAAAGGGCAACATCCCTCTTTTCCTTTAACGAGCCCCAACTGAATTACCATCAACACTTTTAATATTAGACATTTGGGGGCAATTTCTAATGCTAACGAGAACATAGGTTTTAAAAAACATCTTTTTGATGGTTGTTTGATCATTTTAAAACCCATGTGCTTACAACAATTTTAAAAAGGGTTAAAATAAAATTTGTTTTTTGAAAATTTGTCACCGTTTTTCCGTTTGGTTGGGGCCCTAATGGCGTCAATCACCCTGTTTTGGGAACAAGATACACCAATAACACATTTCAAAATTTTTTCCTCCCAAGGTTATGTCTTTTCAAACTGGGTGTCCTTTGTTGGGGTTTCTGCCTAGTTTTTTAGGTACTCCTAGGGCTCTTAATAAATGCCATTCCTCCCTGACAGCATGCAAGTCTTTTTTCAGTCCATTTCATCTTCACCATAGACCAAGAAAAACTAACACAATTCGCTCTATATCCCCACGTTACTTCAGTCCCCCCCTGTGCCCATACACGTAATGTTACAGTGACACAATTGTGTAAGGCATACTCAGGAGGAATTCATAAACATTGTTAAGAGTATATTCCTTTTTATAAATACCATTGTTATAGGTGCAATTTTAGTGCCCCTCATTTAATACCTATTGTTTAGATAATAACATTAATTCCTGTACCATTCATCTCCCGTATATTTTTCCCCCACGTGAAAAGCTCCATAGGTTCACAAACACAAACTTGCCCCAAATGGTTGGTTTTTCAACTTTTGTTAAGGGCTGTTGCGTTTCCCTAACAATGTCGTTTGTGGGAGGTTTTTCTGTCCATAATAGAGCCCCTATAAGTCCACTTCAACTAAGAAAAAGTTTTTTGTTTGGGTGATCCACACTATACCCCTCATAAGGAGTGCCAAACAGCCACAGATGTGAGTCCTCCCCATCTAGCACCTGAATAAAAAAAAACATCTGACCCCGGGAGCTCCTGGTGTGTCCTGTTTATAGCCTTTGATAAATCACGACGATTTCACTCCTTTCCCAACTTATTTGCCAAATCCCTTTCAGTACACCTTCCCACACAAAACGGTAATTTGGGATTGGAAAGATCGTATTCAGACCATTTTTGTATAAGCTGAGGTTTGTCTTGCATGCCGGGTGCCAAATAGGATGTACAGCTACTATAGAAGAGATTAAGCGGCAGATGGGTAAGTATGTTTCAAATAGATGGAATTATTTTCTTTAAAACTTAACTCACACCCAAATAGAGAAAAAATCCATGCCGATTAAAATCAACCATGTGGGAGACGCCACAACTCGCTAGTTTTTTCCGACACCTAGCGAGTCTGGCGTCCCACATGGTGGATTTTATATGATTTTCAAAAAATTTTTGCGTAATGGGAGCAAGGATTTTCAATAAAACTTATTACAGACACCTCTAGCTAAGATTGCGACCAGGGGACTAACAGTAAAACATCCAGAGACTGCATCAGAGTCACAGTTGGCAGAGGGGTCCGTCTGTAAACAATGGGTCATCTGTAAGTCGAGTGTTCTTAAGTAGGGGACGCCCTGTACTTTGACCACAGATCAATTGATGAGCAACAATTAATTATGTTTTGAGTGCTACCCCTTACTGACATGGCCATTTTGCACCCCGTAATGGCATCAGTGGTTATAACTTTGGAATACCTTAAAATTTGGAAATAATTGACATTCAAAATGTTCTATGTTTCTAACACACAGTGATAACACCAAAATAACTTGATACCCAACATTAGCCAAATGTCTGCTTTATGTCGACATGGTTTTTTATGTATCCTTTCATTTATGTAGGATGTTATGAGGCTAGGATATGTAGGTGTGATTTTTTACATTTTCATAAAAAATGCTAAATCATACTTTTGGGGGGCCAGTTCAGCTTTCAAGTCAATTTGAGAGTTTAAATAATAGTAAAAACCCCTTAAATGAAACCTATTAGAAACTTCTTAATGGCAATATGAAGGCCTTGTGGAGGATTTCTCCCCACCCCTGGAGCGTGGGTCTAATCGTGGCGAAAGAGGGAGGAGTCTCTAGAGGGGACATTATGCTTGCCCCTAGAAGAGATCAGAGTGTATGGGATCCCATTAGGCTTTTTTTCTATAGAGACACACAGATTATCTGAGTCTTTGAACCACCAATATTGAGTTTGGTCCACAATACCAGCAACATCAGGGCATCCCAAAAGGGGTAAAGATGGGAGGGGGGTTGAGAGTTTTTAATTAAACCCTTGCTATTTGCCCCTTTCACAAAAAGTAGTGACTGTAGTTTGGCTAACATCTATTTGGGCAGTTAAACCGGAATATTAAAAAAATATATATAATATTTTGGATAGGATCCCCATCTTCAGAGGGGCCACTCTGTCCAGCCAAGAGATCAGTAGTGAGGTGCAATGTTGCAGTTCAACAGATATCGATTGCATCAAAGTAGGGTAGTTATCTGATATTAAATTCGTAGCTGAGAAGGTAAGGGAAATCCCTAGGAAGGTAACTGCACCAAAAGCCAATTAAAAAGGGTAGTAATTTTCCAGGTGTCTACACATGGCTTGTGGAATTCCATATCCAGGATTAAGGATTTGGAGGCGTTAAATTCATAATAACTAAGAGAGCTAAACTTTCCTTTCTGTGACTGCTGCTAGGGACTGGATTAGGTCTGACAGGTATAATATGATTCTTGTGTATACCTTATGGAGGGAGAATAAACCAGTTAAGCCATCGCTTGTGAGGTGGAGGACTTGGCTTGTGCCATATAACTTGTGTTTTGATATAGTTTGGGTAAAGTGAGTAGGTTCAGAAGATTGTTTGTCCATTATTTTTTGTTGCATTTGAAAGGTTAAAGGTTAAGAGCTATCAACACTTCAACCTTTTTTATTTTTTTCCAACTTTGGGGGCATGGAATATAATTGGGAAGTATTTATTTTTAAGTCTTGGGAAGTCCTCTGGGTTTAATCTAGTCTCTTGAAGATAGAGGATGTCAGTATGAGACTGGCGAGCCTTCTGCCAGACCGAAGGGGAGTTTAGCCCCTAAATTAAGAGAGTGACTCTGAATAAACTTAGTAGTGCATGATAAAAAGAGCAGGGTAATGCTGAACATTATAGAGCAAGGTGGTACCCCCCAGCCTTGATGGCAGAGCGTAAATATACTCAATGACAGAGTGGGCATAGGGATGCAAAGAGATATAACTGAGTAAATAGTATGTCCCAAAAAAGACATACCAGCAGAAAAAAAAACTATAAACCTGAACAAACATGGTGACTATATAAGATAGATGGTCAGAGACCGTAATAAACATGCATGCAATTGACCTATGGCATGTAAAACTGAAGTAAAAGAGCATTGAAATAATAATTAGAACCTATAGTCCCACAACAGTCTATAAGGGGAACCACTGCTGTCATTAGGTAGCTTGCTTCTTGAAATGGGGCGCTTGTGCCCATTCTTCAATGAGTTGAGATGGGTGGGATCGCTTCAGGAGCGGAAGTTCGCTGTCCTCTTCTATTAGATTGTTTGCACAACTGGAAAGCCTCTTCAGGCGAGTTGGTGATGTGTTTGGTTCCATTCCTAGAGATTATGAGTTTGACAAGGAAGCCCCATTGGTATTGGATTTCATGAGATCTTCGTCTTCATTTGACTGTGCTATGCTGGAATTCACAGCTCTTTGTTAGGGTGGCCGCAGAGAGATCAGAGTAGACTTCGACTTGAAGCGAGATGGAAGATCTGGGTGAGATCTAGCTTCGGATGTAATCTTTCTCCTTGACGTGGTAAAAATGTTTCCGTGCTATGACATCTCGTTGAGCAGATGAGGGGAGATGTTTAGGTTCAGGCAACCTGTGAGCCCTATCAATTCAGAGGTCCATTTGGCAGGCTTCAGTTAGAAGAGTCGTAAAGAAATATATGAATTAGGGCTGTAATGTCTCAAAGCTTCTGGAACACCACAGAAATGGAGGTTGTTCCTTGTTCTGCCCTTAATGTTGACAATTTTAGCTCTGAGAGTCTTCCAGACTGTTAGTGGTGTCTACCATATCATTAGGGGCAGAGGTGAGTTTGGCATTTTCGTTCACTATATGCAACGTTTTGTCTCCTAGTAATTCTACCTCAACTTTAATGGTGTGGTTAACTTGTTGGAGCTCTCTAGAGATATTAGTTTGCAAGTCCTCAAGGAGCCATTTCATCAAGGGGATAGTAACAGGCGGACCCACTAGTGTAGAAGCAGAGTCAGGCCCATTTATTCGCTTTATGAAGGATAGCTCAGAGTGGGGCCATCGGAGAAGCTGATACATCCAGTGGGGTCAGAGTAGCATCCTGTACGCATTTAGATGTTGGGCTTCCCTCAGATGACTCCGGAACAGTGGTTCTGTCAGCAGCAAGTCCTCTTGTGCAGTAGTAGTTGTTTTTCTATAGTCGCACAGCAGAGCTGACAGTGTATGTTATGGCTGTGATAGTAGAGCTGAGAATGGCATGTGTGATATAGATCTCCTGGATCTCATCATCTCTCATGTCTGATCTGTCTCATCTCTCTCTCTATGTAGGAAAAAGTGTAGGAAAATGTCTCTATGGGAAGAGTCTGTGGGCCCTCTGGACTACTGCAGGGGATGATGGTACTAGCCGCAACCCGGGACCGGAGTCTAAGTGGCCCCTGGGTGACATCAGGTCATTCCACATGTGCAACTAGGCCCGTGGTGACAGCCAAGGTAGGGAAGCAGGAAACAGAAACACAGGATGGCACAGGAACCACAGGGACGGATCACCGGACGGATCACCGGAGCTGGACACAGGAACAGACCTCAGGATGGCAGGACCTTGGCAGGAACTCGGCAGGATGGCAGGACCTCGGGACAGCAGGAGCTCGGGATGGCTGGACCGCCACAGGAATACAGGACCGTCACAGGAATACAGCACCACCACAGGAATACAGCATCACCACAGGAATACAGCACTGCTACAGGACTACAGGACCACCACAGAAAAACAGGACCGCCACAGGAATACAGGACTGCCACAGGAATACAGGACCAGCACAGGAACTCAGAGGAACACTGGAGTACAGACACATAGAGGGATCCTGGGAACTCTGGAACGCAAGGAACATTAGGAAACACAGGAGGGCTTTAACTTCAGGGATAATGACTTGAAGATCCGGCAGTGAGTGAAGGCAGGTGCCGGATTATAAGTGCAAGCTGGATTAGCCAGTGCCAATCAGAGGGACACTGGCCCTGTAAATCCTAAGGAGCCGACGCGCGCACACCCTAGTGAGGGAAGCAGGAACCACAGGATGGCACAGGATTCACAGGGACGGATCACCAAAGTAGGAACCACACGGACAGACCACCGGAGGTGGACACAGGTACAGACCTCTGGATGGCAGGACTTTCCAACTTTTTTGACAGGCATTTAACAGTGGTCTGCGCTGGCATTGTGTCAAACGCAATTGGATTTTGGCGCAGCTGGCTTTCATGCGACAGAAATTGGGGGCCGTGCAGTCAGATGATCGGTGTGATTACGACTGAGCGTGGGATTTAACTTTCAAATTGGGTCGTAAGACAATGCACTTACAGGCACCACGAAGAAGAAGGTGAACTCTGTCAGACTTGAGCGGGGAAGCGACACTTGCAGGATATCGGGTGCACAATCTTAGTGAATTGCGGCAGAGTGCATTATTATCGGACAATGGGGAACTTCGTCGGACAAGTAAGTAAATGTGCCCCAATTTGTCTGCTTAAAGAGTCCCAAACTAAGTTATAGGAGCTTAAACAGCAATCAAACTGGGTAAAACTGAAGTAAGGGGCAAGAGTATTGCTAGGTTTAAAAGATCCAGGAGCCCTGGATCTACTAATGTCAGCAGGACATCTGTCCCACTGCCTGAGCATTGCTCCCCACTTACAACACAATCTGTGTCCTCAGGACATAGATCTTGATTAGAAAGTGTGCATTGGGCACTGCCTTCCTCTGCAGGACCTGTGATGATGTCATGATCACATGACCTGCAGGGGAAGCCTGTTTACAAAGCTGCATCAGTAAGGTGAGGAAGAAACATGATAGTAGTTAAAGCAAGGAGGAGAACATGGGGTATTTGTGTGGGCACATTACTGGGGGCTGTGGGGTGGATGTTTCTTGGGGATTGTGTAGGAAACATTACTGGGAGGCTGTGTGGGGAACATTCCTGGGGGCTGTGTGAGGACATTACTGGGGCGCTGTGTGCGGACATTATTGGGGGGCTGTGAGGAGGACATTACTGGGGGGCAGTGTGGGGGATGTTACTTGGGGGTTGTGTGAGGAACGTTACTGGGGATCTGTATGGACACATTACTGGGGGCTGTGTGAGGGATATTACTTAGGGGTTGTGTGGGGGATATCACTGGGAGGCTGTGTGGGGGACATTCCTGGGGGCTGTGTGAGGAAATTAATGGGGGGGGGGCTGTGTGGAGGACATTGCGCTTGTTTGTGACTTATATCTGTATTATGAGCTGGTCTCCTCCTTATATTTGTGTAATGCACTGATGTCCTCCTTATATTTGTGTAATGTGTTGGTTTCTCCCCCTTATATTTGTGTAATGTGCTGTTCTCCATATATTTGTGAAATGCGCTAGTCTCCTCCTTCTGTTTGTGTAATGTACTGGTCCCCTCCTTACATTTGTGTAATGCACTACATGTTGGGGCAAATACACATATTACACCTTGATGAATTCTCCAAGTTGTGTTCTTTGCAAAATGGTGTCTCTTGTTGGGGTTCTCCTCTGTTTTGGTACTACTAGGGCTCTATAAATGCATCCTGACACATGAAGTCTTTTTCAGCCATATTTGTCCTAGAAAAACTAAACAATGCTCTTTCACTTCCAGTGCCCCCCTGTGCCCATACAGTAATGTACAGTGACACAATGGGTATAGGCATACTCAGGAGGAATTTCACTAAACATTGTAAGTTGTATTTTCCTTTTTAACCCATTGTAAGGTGCAAATTTTAGTGCTCAATTAATATATTGTTAGATAAAATTATATTTCTGTCATTTCACTTTCGTATATTTTTCCCCCTCGTGAAAAGCTCATAGGGTTAACAAACTTCCCAAAGGTTGTTTTCAATATTTTGAGGGGTGCAGTTTCTAAAATGTCATTTGTGGGAGGTTCTGTCATATAGGCCTTATAAAGTCAATTCTAACTAAAGAAAAAGTGTTTTTGTGATGCACACTATCCCCTATAGGAGCTGCCAAACAGTCACAGATGGATCCCGCACACTATCCCCTATAGGAGCTGCCAAACAGTCACAGATGGATCCCCCATCTAGCAATTAGTAAAAATAAAACAGTCTGACCGGAGCTCCTTGTGTGTCCTTTTATATATCCTTTGATAAATCGACGATTTCACTCCTTTCCCAACTATGTTCCAAATTCTTCAGTATTGGATGTTTGGTTAATTATAGGCATGTTCATGTTTGCTTTGCTGAGCTTGAGACCTACTTGTATATGATGCTATGTCATAACTAAATATGGGGCTGTGACCCGAACATGTGCCTGACCTGTAGGCTTTCCGCTCGCTTGCAATAAAGTTTATTGAACCATAAAATCATGCGCATATAAAATCCACCATGTGGACGCCAGACTCGCAAGTTCGCCCAACTAGCGAGTCTGGCGTCCACATGATGGATTTTATATGGATTTTCAAAATTTTTTGCTGTAACGGGAGCAAGGATTTTCAATAAAACTTTATTACAGACACCTTACAGCTAATCATTGCAACCAGGGGACTAAAAGTAAAACATCCAGAGAGCTGCACCAGAGGTCACAGTGTGCAGAGGGGTCCGTCTGTAACAATGGGTCATCTGTAAGTCGAGTGTTCTTAAAGGAAACCTACCAGTTAGAATGGCAGGGGTAAGCAGTAAGTACCGAGCACCAGCTCAGGGTGAGCTGGTGCCGGTGCTTAGTTTCGTTAGTGTTAATTTACTTGGGGGTTGTGTGAGGATATTACTGGGGGATGTGTGAGGCCATTACTGTGTGAGAATTTTCTTTTTCATGGGCAAACTCCTTTTACCCCTTAACAACATGTGACGTAGTATTACGTCATATGCCGGTGCAGGTTCACGGAGAAGGCTCACGGTCTCCTCATATTTGTGTAATGCGCTTGTTTCTTCCTTATATCTGTATTATGAGCTGGTCTCCTCCTTATATTTGTGTAATGCACTGATGTCCTCCTTATATTTGTGTAATGTGTTGGTTTCTCCCCCTTATATTTGTGTAATGTGCTGTTCTCCATATATTTGTGAAATGCGCTAGTCTCCTCCTTCTGTTTGTGTAATGTACTGGTCCCCTCCTTACATTTGTGTAATGCACTAATGTCCTCCTTATATTTGTGTATTTGTGTAATGCGCTGGTCTCCTCCTTCTGTTTGTGTAATGTACTGGTCTCCTCCTTATATTTGTGTAATGCGCTGATGTCCTCCTTATATTTGTGTAATGTATTGCTCTCCTCCTATTTGTGTAAGGAGCTGGTCTCCTCCTTCATTTTATGTGATGTGCTGGTTTCCCCCTTATATTTGTGTAATGTGGGATTATAAATGCCACGTGCGGCCCACTGGGGTTATAAATGCCACATGTGGCTTCATTCTAACTGACATTGTACAAGGCACCAATATAGCTGAATTCAATGGTGAAGCAGGGAGCTATGGGCCTAGCCTGTGACATCCCCTAAAATTGGCCTAACTTGACTTGAGGCCCACCGGAATGTGTTTGGTCTCCCAGATATGAATCCCTAGCAACCCCACTTTGTCCAGTGCATAGCACGTTTCACTGATCCACCACAGTCATGTGCGGCTGGCCTACAACAAGTTGTTTTGCAAAGGGTAACGGACGACAAGGATCTCAATGATTGGAAACTACAGTACATGAAGATTTGCATCAATGTGTATTTAAAAGATGTCACATATTGGTGATGATTTTCTGTGCATAACTCCTATAATGTGCATAATGACATACAAATTTCAAAGTCACTTATTGACTTGATGAAAATCCAGATTAATTCTACTTTAGAAAATAAACATGCTGTGGATAAAAAAATTTACACCAATTGAATATTTACATGTTGAATAAGAAGTTGAATGTGTGACAAATTTTTTAACTTCCGCTCATACTAATAGAGTAAAATCAAAGAAAATGGTGCACATTTTTGTTCACTTTTCAATATCATTATTTTTGACAGACCTTCACATGGCCTTCACAAAGAAATGCCTGTTTCTTGTACTTTTTCTTGGAATGGTTTCTCTTTCCATTTGTGAAAATGAGTAAGTATTCATATTTTATGCTAAAGAAGGAAGATATGTCACCAGAAAATTATCTTAATTAAGCAAAAAAAAAATATATATTTTTTTTTGCTTTTTATTTTTTTATGGGATCCCGTCATCAGGTTTCCACCATTAAACTTAGTGTCTTGGGCCATGGAAACAAAAAGTATAATTATGTTCTAAACAGTCAATTACTTGGTAAAATTGGAGCTGAAAAGGACTTGGGGATATTGGTGGAGCTAGTGAGTCTGTGGGCTTGTTACACAGACAATGTCTTGATTGTCTGGGAAAGTAACAGCAGTTCTATGAACTTATCATTGATTTAAAAAAAAGAACACTCTAGATTTGAGGTTCACCCATGAAATACATGATCAGAAAATATCCTAAGATGTCATCATGATTCAAAAAGACCCAGCTGGTTTGTTAAACACAGCTATTTATTGGAAAACAAACCTCAACTAACTCCCTTTTACAGTGGAAATCGAACCAAAAAAAGTATCCCTCCGGCAATATCCAAGGCCACCAGAGAAATAGTTCTACCACCAAAGACTAAGAGACAGGCCAAAAGATTTATGGGTAAGATTTAGGAACAATGGATACACCTTACGGGTGGCATATTCTAGAGCTCTCAAAACAGAGAACTGAACTTCTAGTCCCCAAATCTACACACACACAAATCAGGCTAACCTAGTAAGAATATTTAATCTATCCTCCTATACACTCATCCGTAGAAACAAAAATCCTTACAAAAAGGTCTGTCCCACATCTTCATCTGATTATTTTGAACTTTTTGTTGATCTCAACAGGTTCATTCACAAGCTAACACTAAAGAGACTTCAGTATTTTGAGTGCAAATAAAGACGATACCACTTTTCCACAAGTTACTAACGTCACAGGCATGGAGTCTATAACATTAGAGGCCCACGATGCTCCACCCTATACATACAGAGCTAAAAAAGTCCTTCCAACCCATCATAAAGGCAATTTTATAGGAGAAGTTTTACACCTTGGTCTCAGATTTTCAAAACCTCAAATCAGCTAATCAACTCTCTTCTAAAAACAATATGACAGGAGAAAAAAAAGCACCAAAATCCTTAGCCTCCAAAGATGAGATTGTAGTTAAGTCAGCAGAAACAGGAGGGGGGAAATTGTTATTTTAAATAGATTGGACTATAGTACTGAATCACTCAGGCTCCTGTCCTGCTCCTGTTCTATTCTAGACTGAGCAATAACCCTACTAGTACAGGCAGTCCCCGGGTTAAGTACAAGATAAGAACCAACCCCCGGTCCCTAAGTTGAATTTGTATGTAAGTCGAAACTGTATATTTTATAATTGTAGATCCAGACAAAAAACTTTGGGCCCCAGTGACCATTGTAGTTTAAACATTTTTTGCTGTAATGGGACCAAGGGTTATCAATAAAGCTTCATTACAGACACCTTACAGCTGATTATTACAGTCTGGGACTATATTAAAGCATTCAGAAAGTTTGACAAGAGGTCAGAGGGGTCTGTCTGTAACTATGGGTTGTCTAAGTCGGGTGTCCTTAAGTAGGGGACCGCCTGTACTTATAAACGAGCACTATACACATTACTTTAAGGCTTTAAACTGGGAGTGCTGAATACGAAGGAGCTACAATATCTCAAATATTTTGCCAATGTTTTACCATTTAGCAAAGATTCATAAGAATCAGACCATCCCACCCGGCTGTACGATTATATCCAAGATAAATTCTCTAACAGCAAATCTTTCGTACTACATTGATCTGTTCCTCCAAACATGTCAGGAACTGAAGTCATTCACACTTGACACAGTCCTCATGAAGCACCTCCCACCACTAACCTGGGATGAGTCATATTTCATCACCATGGACATATCCCTCTATGCAAATATCCCACACAGTTTGGGTGTTCATGCAGTCTCACATTTCTTAAGGAATGAACCGCATATGTCAGATGTAGAGAGTAACTTCATCCTAAGAGCTATCTCGTTCACATTAGAACACAATTACTTTTCACTTCTCAACCATATTTACTTACAAGAAAGAGGAACAGCGATGGGCAGTAAATTTGCACAGTGTTAAACCAATCTATACGTTGGGCTTTTGAAGAGCAGAACATATATAGCCACAATTCTTTTAAGTACTGCTTAACATATAAAAGATAGATGATATCTTCATCTGGAAAGGCAACAAAGAAGAAGCCCTAAGCTTTATAGATGACAAACAACAATGTCTGGGGCATTATAGTAAGAGACTAGACAGAATTTCTTGATTTCATCGTCTTCGATAAGAAAAATACAAACAAAAACATTTTAAAATGGTGGACTTTTCCAGCAATCACTAAGAAATGTAAGACAAATATTCTGTATGGGCAGTTTAAACGCATCAGACGCAACTGCACCTCCAGTTAAGACTACAACCGTCAGTCGAAATGTTCAAGACCAAGAGCTATTCTCCCCCCCTCCCACTAATTTAATCAGCATGCTCCAAGGCTGGTGACCTGAGCAAACTATTGTCTAAATCCAACCAGACATGAGGAATATTAGGAATATACTCAGGAAACATTGAGACCTACTACAGCATGATCCCAATCTCAAGGACAGAATATCTAAAAGAACCAAAAAGTATATTCAAAAGACCCCATACACTTATAAATATTCTAGACCAAGCCACCTTCAGGCCACCCTGTGTGGACATAGCAGATGTAAATGCTGCGAATCCATACTACACTGGAAAACAATTCAAATCCAATACTACTGCAAAGACTTTTGCTATTAAAAGCTTTGTCACCTGTAGCTCAAAATTATGTTACTTAATCGAGTGCACCTATAGACTACAATATATAGGCCGAACAATACAGCTGTTTCGTGAATGACTCAACCACAGACATAACATCACAAACGGTTTCCTGTCACACAGCGTATCGAGGAATGCAGCAAAACATCACAATTACAATTAAAGATTTCAGCATAACCCCAATTGAACAAATTGCCGCTTCAGTACCCCAACATAATCAGCTTAAACTTAGGGAAACGTACTGGATTTTTAAGCTACAAAGCCCAATACCAGCAGGCTTGAATGAATGGAAAAAACATCTGTTAACATTATTCTATACATTCTGCGACCTTTATACTATGCTTGCCTCACCACTGCTACAAATCATCTGCTTTATTCCATATAGAACTGTCTGCCTTTCCATCTGCTGTATTTTCAAGCACTGTATTTTCTATCAATTTATCCATCGATATATTTTTATTCATTTGTTCGCTTATGCATTCATCCCGGATCTATGCCTAGACACATTTATTGATTGAATCATTTATTTAGCTTCCAATTAACCATCCCTACAAGCATTTTTATTAATTTAAATTTCATATTTTTAACCCCTTAAGGACGCAGGGGTTTTTTGCTCATTTCTGGTTTTCCCCCTTAAAAATGAAAAAGTTATGGATTTTTACATGTGAGGGCTTATTTTTGGCTTAACAAATGTTACTTTCCAGTGATGTTATTTATTATAATGTGCTTTGTACTGGGAAGCAGCAAAAAATTCCAAATGTGGAAGAAAAAAAAACAAACAAACATGTGCGCCACGTTCTTGTGGGCTCAGTTTTCACAACTTTCACTCTGCACTCCAAATAACACTTCTAATTTATTCTTTGGTTCAGTATGATCACGGCAATACCAAATTTATATAGGTTGTATTGCGTTTTAATACAAATTTTCAAAAATTAAAACAAATGTGTACGAAAAAAGGAAAAAAAACATTTTACCATCTTCTGATGCGAATAACTTTTTCATACTTTGGTGTACGGAGCTTTGTGATGTGTCATTTTTTTGCAAAATGAGCTGACGTTTTCATTGCTACTGTTTTGAGGAGTGTGCAACATTTTGATCACTTTTCATGTCATGTAAATAGGTGTAAAAGTCCCATTTCGGACATTTGGGCGCCATTTCACATTTCGGAAGTCACTGCCAGTGACAGTTTTTATATTTTGATAGATTGGGCGTAAAATCAAAACAAAAATTCCCATGCGCCGCCATACTTTAAGACTATGCCGGCGGCAGGGAACAGGTTAACACACACGGTGAAAGCGATGGGTCTTTGCTGCAACATGCCCATCTCTGTACGAAGAGGGCTCAGCCCGTGAGCCCTCTTCATACACCCTTCATAGCAATGTGGCAGATATATCCACCCCGCCCCCCCTTTTCTATTCTTTGATATTTGATTCTTGCCATGAATAGTCTCCTTTTGATATCATCCATCTCATACAGGGAGTTCTTGCTCCTACCAGCATCTGCACAACCAGTTATACTTGCGACTGTTATAGCGGAGTCGCACAGATTCCAGAGCAGCTTTTCGCTCCAATGGTTCCATGTGCACGCACATCCAAAGCAAACTTGATGCGTTCGGTTATTGACTATACCAAGTCCTTTCAATGGTTCAGTGCGCAAGTGCACAAACTCCAATCTAGGTAATCCCCTAAATTTGAAGGAG
This sequence comes from Engystomops pustulosus, assembly GCA_019512145.1. Lineage (NCBI taxonomy): Eukaryota > Metazoa > Chordata > Amphibia > Anura > Leptodactylidae > Engystomops > Engystomops pustulosus. The sequence goes on along the minus strand of CM033642.1, from coordinate 204,556,004 downwards.
CAGGTGCCGGCATCTTTGGAGACAATGCTCCAGTCACAACCTCACAGTCCGATCTGCCTCTAACAGGTGTGTGCCTCTACATTCAACTACAGTAAGAAATATATTCCTTCAGTAAAATTTAATTCACAATACCTATTACTTATTGCTATTACAATGTATGTACAGCTAACTGATAAGCCACTCACATATATGGATCTATTTTCCCATCCTATTGATTGTTTTTTATGTACTAATTTATTTGTGTTTTTTTTAATACTATGTTATGCTTTACATATTATATATTTATAGTTTAACAATGAACTGTACTTCTTTTGCCTAACCATAGCTATGTACATTTACCTTGACTGATTGGTTGATGTTAAGTGGTATCCTCCCCCTACCCTCCTCCCTCCCCTGGAATGTTTGATATATATTGGTTCCCCTACACACCAAATGTCATATGTATTTTGTCCAATGATTTAGTCTGATGAAGGGTAGATTCCCGAAACGTATTACCCTGTAATTTTTTTATTTTTTTATATTCATATATACATTTATGTTTTAGAGCTTTTTATAGTTTTTGATTGATGGATATATACTAGTACTAATACATTTGATGTGTTTTTCTATGATGGAGTTGAATCAGTTAATCAGCTATTCTGGTGTAGATACTCTGTATTGACAAGTTTTATAAAACCCTTTATTCTAATGTTTCTTAAATCAGGCTAATTGGGACATTTGATGGGGTTGCTCCAAATATATGTAAAATTATTGCTAAATATTGGAGTATCTTTCACCACTTTTCAGATCAACCTAATATTACGCTATAGAAGGGGTTGAAACATTTTACAATACGAGGCAAGATGGATTTTCCGCCTTACAACCATTTCCCAGAGGTCTAAAAGGAGCAATTAAATTTTGCATGTTTCATCTAGAATACCAGTGACTAATATTCTATGAGAGATTTATTGAGACATGCATATATAAACCTGAGACCTGAATAAGTATTTGGAGTCTGCAAGAATTCAGCATCCTTCAAATAGGATTGCTCCATGCCAAATTATTACTGACTCCTACACACCTTTGCCCCCAATGTTATGTGCATTACAAATTACCTTTGAACAATTTAGGTAATCTAAACCTACTGGCCTATATACCCTTCTACTTTTTCTGTCTGTTGCAATAAATATTGACCACAGATTGGCGCATTATCGGTTATATTTAACATTGATATTGGTTTTCCTTTTCTTGGTGTGATATTAGATACACTGCCTCCAGGGTTGTATCGATACTGAACACCATTCCTCCTTTGTCTGCTTAAGCCCACAAAAAAAAAAAAAAAAAATGGCGATCACGGTGCATGGCACATGCACAGTTGCCCCTTCATGGGGAGGTTTGAACATTTTTACTTGGCCCACTCCGGACTGAGGGATTTCACCATGTGTGCGCTGTCAACAACCCCCCCTAGTGATAACGCTTGACTTCCTCTGTAGGCACTGGTCCATGGGAGGGATATGTGCAAGTTATCTGTGCAACATAGCGCCCTAATTTTTGTGTTATATACTCCACTCCTACAGCATTGTCAGTTGATCCACTGGTCACCTGTCGAAAATCGGCCATTGTGCCGCCCATACACCCTATGCATCATAGTACGCGTAGTAGGGCAAGTTGTTCTGCCAGTTCTCAGCTATAGTCTGAACTGATTGCACCATTATGTTTGACATTATTTGCTCATATTATTTTGATAGGCATACTACACTTTCCCCTGACAAGCCCACAGGGGTGAAAACAAGCCATGTCGGGAACGCTTATTTTTCATATGTAGAAGAAATGTTCCCGTTTCCATTTAACTTGGGTCACACTTCACCAGTAGGTTGTACCAGAGATTTTTTTAAACAGGGACAGGTTTCTGTCGGGGTGGAAGTCGTTTTGGACTACAGCCCCAAGTTGAGGCTATTAGGGTGTTTTAGTTCCTTGAACAGGGCAACATTAAGGACAGATACCCACTGTTCAATACAAGGCAACACCCTGACATGCAGTCTATACCACACAATTCTTCACATAGTAAGCTTTATTCATCTAGATCTGGAAGACATTTTTGGAACCTTTCCCCAACTTTTAGGACCAGCACCACTCTGAAATATATTTAAATCTATTTTACCCATCGATGCAAAGTGAGTATTAGACCATATTTTTAATATCACAACTTTAAGAGTACAGTTTTGTATTAATGTATTTTTTTGTATACACAGTAAAAAGTTACGTTTTATCATATTTATGTCCACCATTTGGAGTTTATACAAATTTTTTTGTGAGGCGAGATCTAGATTTTGGGAGATCAAGCTGCCCAAAACATCATTTGTACTATCAAAAACTTAAAGACTAACATATTACTGAATTAGGGGCTGTTTTAATTTAAAATCTAAAATTTTAACCCTCATTGATTGATAAAATTGTCTAATATAGTCTCATTATTGAAAAGCTTTCTGGTAAACTAAAAGTGGTATTGAAAATTGTAATCTCTTCCTAAAACAGTCATAACTGCATAATACTCGTTTTATAAGACTCTCCTCTTATATTTGCATATAAATACTAAAAATATACTCATCTTATATTCATCTCTTCTAGATAATCACTCACACACACCCTCCATCTATTTGTTATTATGGATGTGACGAACCATACGATCATGCCTTTGTTCTAATTATTCATATTTTAATTTATTACCATGACAGACACACACAGACACAATGTCCCTGCCTTTTACAGCTTTTACAAGTCTACATTTCTCATGAGCACATGGAGATCCTTTAGGTGGTATGTTTAACCTTCTAGCCCCATTCTTTCAGTCATTGCAACTCAGTCTTGGGCTTATTTAGTTATGCTCCTCGTAATCTCCCCAGATCCTGTATTTTAAAATGAAAGTGTCAGTATGTCATTTTAATGGGCCTACAGCATGTAATATTTTTTCATTGCTTGCAGACTACATGCTTCCATAGAAGTTAATGGGTTTGCGAAAAAGGCTCAATATTTGATTCTTGGGAAGTAGGTTTTTGCAGATTGAAAACATTGAATGATGCATATGAAAAGGTTTCATATCGATAGGTTTTGTAGGCTTGTTCTTAAAGTTGAATTGGTATTTCAGTCAGAACAGGTCTATAAGTAATTACAAAGTATTTTTTGGCCTTGTGACAGTTTTTATAATTATGCGCTATAATAGGAATACGGATTATTCACTGCAGACACCTATAGACATTACAGCTCAAGTAAAATATCATTAAAATACCAGTATCCAGAGAGCTTGAACAGAGGTCACAGTGGGCAGAGGGGTCATATTCCGGGAATATTAATTCTTGATACAAAAACCCATACATTTCATTTAAAAATACAAAAAATACAAAAAGAACTCAGTCATTAAATCACAAATTAAATCTTAGTTTGCCTTTTTGATTCAAACATTTCTGGCCTTCTTAAGGAATGAGAAAATATCTCCAAGATGGCCACCATCTACAACAACTCCCATGATCCTTCTCAGAAACCTCAGTTACCATAGTAAAGAATAATAAGAATAAGTAATTCCTTTATTCATATAGCGCACACAGATTACCAAAATTGGTACCTGTCCCCAATGGGGCTCACAATCTAATCAAACTACCAGTATGTTTTGGAGTGTGGGAGGAAACCAGAGGACCTGGAAGAAATCCACAGAGAACATACAAACTCTTTGCAGATGTTGACCCTGGGACTTGAACCCACTAAACCACCTTGCTGCCTCCTATACTGGATGCACTGCAAGCAACGGACTACAATCAAAAATAGTGATGATCACATGACCTGCACAAGAAATTGCAGGCCATGTAATGTGGACATGTGACAGACTAGCAGCCATGTTCTGCCCTGTGTCTCCTCCAAGACTGATTAAAGGGCCAGTAGTATTTTAATTACATAATCTTATATTTTAATGACCCATTTGAATATACATTATGGTTATTCCTGTTATACCCTATTAAATATGCCTGCATATATATAGAAAAAGTATTGCAAATGGAAGACATGAGGGCATAGTGCTCAGAAGACATGAGGGCATCAATATGGCTCTATACATTTGCAGGACTCTGATCCCGCTTAAGCAATACAGGTCCCAAACAATCCCTGTGGCACTCTGGCCTTTAAGCATCTTGGCTTTGTTGAAGTACCCTGTGCCACATGAGTTTAGAATTTTTATTATTCATCCCTTAGATTCCTAAAGAATATTTGTGCAGGATTACACGGGTGCCTTCTTTGCATGTAAATGGACCCATTACATAAACAAGCTGTACATCCGATCCGTTTTTTGTGCTTAGTTAATATTTTATGTAATAATTTAATGGAGAAATAAAAGTTGGATGTTTAATATATTCATTGCAAAAGGCAGGGGAGAGTTGGCAAGAAAACAATTTTCCTAAAAAGGTGGTGTACACCAGGACAAGCAAGTTTAGCAATCTAATTATTCTCCAATGAATTCCTTCCCCCTAAAGTCAGGATTTCCAACCTGGTCAACACTGGGGGTGCACAGGAATTGTCCCTCTTAAATGAGTTTGAGGCAGAACAGAGAACAGCTAAAATTAAAAGAGGCTACCAGACACTGTTCACCGATTCATTTTTAGTGAACAGCAAACAAGGTTTTCGGAACTATAGACTAAATACTATATATAGACCAGTGATGGCGAACCGATGGCACTCAAATCCCTTTCTGTGGGCACCCCGGCTGTCGCCCGAAGACAGAATTGAGCAGTCAGGACTCTTCCTGCAGTCCAAGACAATTTTAGAGATGTTGCTCTGTGTGTTCTTTTAAGGCAACACATCCTTGGCTGATTGGAACTGCAGGAAGAGTGAAGGTGTGAACAGGGCCGGATTATTCTTCCTGTACAGAGATACCCTGTAGAGAAGCTACAATGGTCGTCTGAATTTGCCCTCCTTTCAAACTGTATTGGTGTAATCAGGGGTCCGAATGAATGTTGTGGAAGGGCAGGGAGCATAAATTTACTGTTTAAGTTGTCATATTGGCACTTGACAGTAAATAAGTGGGTTTTGGTTGTAGTTTGGGCACCTGATCTCTAAAAGCTTTGCCATCACTGTCAGACTGATGGCAATAGTCAATTTACCAAACCACAACATGCTGCCACTTGGCCACCCATTGGGATATACACTGCAGGTAATTTCATACATAATTTCATAGATTGTGGGTCAAAGGAGGTGATCCGTCTGGTGTGCAGCATATAGTATGTTGCTAAAACATACAATGGTAAAATCCGAGCTCTGTCACCACACAATGAACACATTTGGGTTCACATTTCGCATGAGTTTTCACAGACCCCATTAGCCGGGCATATTTATCAAAATTGCACTGTGGACTGTATAGAACGTGTATGTATGGTTATTGAGCTTCATAAACCTTCTGAACAAAAAGTAACTAGGATCTCATGGTCAAGTAGATGATTGATTTTATCTCCCAAAACGAAGACTCCCAAGGAATTGAATGAGCAACCTAGTTTTTCCTGTTTTCTGTGACAATGACCGAATTCTGTTAACCTGCCTACCCTTTTTTCTTTATTTGGTAGCCATACAAATTTATAGAAATACTTATACAATATATAAATTGGTACTGTGTGCAGAAGTATCCTCTGCCTAACGGTGTTGTCTATGACCACCACCATGTACAGTCCTTATAATATGACTCAGTTGCCTCATAAGAAATAAAGGCCATCACGCACAATATATTGCACCTACCAATAATGGTAGTTATAACTAGCGTCATTGGGGTTAACAGGGTGGACAGATTTCCTAGTGCAATTGGGTAGGAGCCCTCTTGCTCTACATTATACATATTTTATCTTCATTTTTATTTGGGTATTTTTTTCTGCTATGATTGTCACATGATTCTCCCCTGATGAGCCCACATAGTGATACATGGCATGATGGGATTTAGCCAATCCCCATTTTTTCAAGCAGAACTGATTGGAACCCCCTTTAAAAGTAGTGTAACAAATAGGTCACTTGTAATGGATAAATTATCTGGTTGGGGAGGCAGCTGAATAGGGCTCAGGCTCTAAAGTTTACTGAAGTGCACTGTACTTGAGGATAACCTAGGAATAATCTCTTTCATGAATACATGCCTAGAGCATGCCCCTGCCATCTCCCCTGCAATGGTAATGCAATGGTAATAACTTTCTAAGGACCCTGCCTGGACCTGTACAGGCTTTGCACCCCTACTTAACTTTCTATCCACTTATATAATGGATTAGTGATGACCGCATCACCCTCGATACTATTTGTTACTTTGATTGCATAGTAATACAAGGCCAATACATGTGGACATAACACAGAACTGAATCTTTGTGTCATCTAGTAGGATAAAGGCGAGAACATGAACTTGTAGGGGGGGAATTTAGCTGTATCTACTGATTGGTTTTAATCTGTTTTATTCCCTATTCATGGTAATGTAGACATCCATTTTCCCTTAGCTGCGGCTTTCGGCATTCTGACATATGCTTTACCGAAGCCATCTGGACCATAGGAACTTGTAGACTGAAGTGTACGGCCTATAGCAAAGTATTGATAGAATGCTCAGAGTTTTGCAGAGATCATCATGGCATGTAGGGGGATAATGAGCATCATGTATAACCAATGAAGGACCTGTGTAATCTACAGTATATGGTATGAGCAGGGCCCTCTTCCTATTGTTGATGTTAATACTCTTATGGATTATATTTGTATATGTCCCCCATAATCTGTACAGCTCTGCAGATTATGATGGTGCTATATATAATTAAGCTTTATTATTTATCAGTGCTTAAGACTGAAAACTCTTAAGGGTGTCGAAGTTTGCTCAATATACACCATTACATTTACTAGAGATGGAAGTTCTGCTTGGTTTGCACCCATACATATAACATGGCATCATTATCGCTACCACCTTCAGGCAAGGTTTTTATGGTTATGGATAATTATTTAGCTTTATTTCTCTAGCAAAAACATCTTCTTAGAATGCATAAAGGCTTGTATCTCCAAACCTGACAATGAAGATGTATCACTATTCTAGAGAAGGGATTTCTTCTGTCTGTACCTGCTGTTCACTAATATAAAGCACATTTGTAGACTCCTGCACAATGATATTATCTATTCCCTGAGGTATTACTATGCAAGCAAACTCTTATATGCTGCTTTATCTCACTGTCAGGATTTTCATTCATTTATTCATTCATTCATTCTTTATCATTTTAATTGCTAAAGACCCTTTATCTGTATAACTGCATAGAGACATCCCTCGCCAACCCCAAATCAACTGCCAGTGGTGTAACTTGAAGCTGATAGGGCCAAGGGCAAAGTCTGTGCCAGGCCCCGACTAATGTTTGGTTTATAGTAGTAGTCTTCTCATATGGGAAAGTTACACCTCATGGGCCTATTAAGCTTTATTGTGACCGCACCCTCTGAACCCCTCAAATAACACCACAGTCACCGCCATAGCTCCATTGCCTCTCATAGTGTATTGAGGTAGCAATACCTTGGAAACAACCCCTGTACTAAGTTCACAACCCCTTATAGAATTTAAAGATAAAAACCCCCAAATAATTGTAAAATAAATTTGGGCCCCATTTTACTCTTATCATAATACAATTGGGCCCCTTTAACACTGGTGTGTGGATTTCCGACGAACAGGACTTGTAAGGAACTCTGACCCATTATATTCAAAGGTCTTTTTCAGATAGGAATTTATGCACAAAACTACATGTTGTACTTTTGCCATAAAAAAAAAAAAAAAAAAAACACACATTGCACTCAGAGATACATTTAGGTGCAATGTGTTTTTCACTGATCCATTGCCATGGAAAATTGAGCACATTCTACCCCCCATGCACATTAAAAATGCAGTTAGAACTGCATGTGAGAAATTGACAAAAAAAAAAAAAAAAAAAAATCTGTTTTTCTTAGACTCGTGTGGCCTAGTTGAGCCAAAGAGGCTTGGCTATTGTTAATTTGTGCAAGTTAAAGCTTTGATTTCATCTCACAATCATCAACTTTCTTTTGTACACAGATTGTCTTGGTTCTCCCTGACTGTATCAAACACGGAGTATTCTGCTATACATCACAGCGTGACTGCCACTGCCTAGAAAATATTTCCCTAAATACGCTTCAGATTATCCATAAACTTATTGGAGCCCTCCCCCATACAGCACACAGTGGCCCTCACAAGAGCCTTTCATTCAAATGAAACAGAATCACACCCAACAGCCCAGTATTTAAAGGCCAAAGGGCCAATCGCATCCTTTGTTACATTGATCAATCACAAAACTCCATAGAACACAGTTTATAAAACTCTTCATCTGTGATCTATTAAATAACAGATTTATGTGCACAAAATGTATTAATGTATGTAATAATAAAAAATTGTCTGTCATACTAAAAACATTACAAAAGAGCAACCCCCCCTGGCTTTATACTTAATCCAGTGGAGCAATTGAGCATGTCTGTTCACCTGTGTATGTCAGCCCAGCCCAGATCCCTATCATTATAGTAATCCAGCCTGCAGGAGAAGGAGTTCTGTGAGGGCGCGTTCACACGTTGCGTTTTGACCTGCGTTTTCATTGCGTTTGAAACGCATATACAGCAGCTGAGGAGGGGTGATTTGCCTAATGACATCACTATTAACATTTCTGTTTACAAAACGCATCGTAAACGTGATGTTAACACGCGCGTTAACAAAGCGTTAATGCATGCGTTGTGTTAACACATGCGTTAACATTGCGTTTACAAACATAAACGGTAATGTAATTAGGCAAATTACTTCACATCAGCTGTTGTATATGCGTTTCAAACGCAATGAAAACGCAACCAAAACGCAACGTGTGAACGCGCCCTTAACGCCGTGGTCACACGTACCGCTAGGCGTTCGTCATAATGCGACGCTAGCGCACAGGGGGAGGTCCTCGGCCCGAACGCACATGCATTGTTAAGACGATCGCATGCGTTTCTCTGGAAACGCATGTGTGTTCGGGCCCAGGACCTCCCCCTGTGCGCTAGCGTCGCGTTATGACGGACGCCTAGTGGTACACGTGACCGCGGCCTAAAATAAAATAATTCAACCCCTTTTTTTCACCCTTTAATATCATGGCGCTTTCACATGATGCGCTGTGCCTCGTTTTTTATGTGTTTTTACGCATTTTCTATGATTACATGCTACGTTTACATTGTGTTCCCACTGCATCTGCTAAAACGCAATGTGACCAAGGCTAAAGCCAGTGGAATGCATCAGGGCGCGTTCACACGTTGCGTTTTCATTGTGTTTGAAACGCATCACAACAGCTGATGAGAGGTAATTTGTTAACACAATGTTCACACATGTGTTAACAAAAGGCATGTGTTAACATCGCATTTACGATGCGTTTTGTATACGGAAACAGTGATGTAATTAGGCAAATCACCTCTCCTCAGCTGTTGTAATGCATTTCAAACGCAATGAAATTTTACAAAGCACAATGTTAACATGATGTTAACATATATATTAACAATGAGTTTACACTAGTTATTTGTTAACATTATGTTAACATAATGCTAACACAGTCTTTTGTAAACACAATTGTTAATAGTAATAGTAATGTAATAAGGCCTAATTATATTGCTGCAAGGCCGTGGTCATACATTCGGCTAGCAGTCCATTCATAACGCGACGCTAGCGCACAGGGGGCAGGCCTCGGCCGATCTCCTCTTCTCAGCATGCGTTTGAAAATGCATGCATTGACGTAAACAAAGCGCAACTTGTAAGCAGAGACCCTTTTTGGCCCGTTTTTAAGCAATCCGTTATTTAACGCATGAGTTAAAAAAATGCATGTGTTTTTCAAAAATGCATGCATTATTTAACGGACTGCTTAAAAACAGGCCAAAAACGGGTTCAAAGCACCAAGCGTAACCGCAGCCTTAGGTTGGTGGCACACGTGGCGTTTTGAACCCATTTTTGAGTCGTTTTTTAAGAAGTCCATAAAAAACGCATGCATTTCTTGAAAACGCATCTGTTTTTGACCAGTTTAACCAATCATCTTTATTAAAACAGGTCAAAAACAGATGCGTTTTCAAATAACGGACTGCTTAAAAACGCCCCAAAAATGGGTTCAAAACGCCACGAGTGTCAGGCATGTCGTTTGGTCTGCGTTTGCAGCCCGCCCTGGTGGGTGCGGCTTGGTCTGCAAACTAAACGGCCTGCAGACTTGGTCTGCAGACTAAACGACACGTCTGACAAACCACATTTTTTGACAGGTTTTACCAATAAGCTATTTTAACCCATGCGTTTTTTTTACGATCTGAAAACACACAACTAAATATGGCCCAAAAACAGCCTAAAATCGCCACGTGTGCCACCACTTTTAGGGTACTGCCACATATCGCATTCTTGGACCGTTTTTGGACTTGTTTTAATCTGCTTCAGCGCTACCTACACTTCTAAAAATGAATATAAACAAGTTCAAAACAGCCAAAGGCAGGTAAACATTCAATAACACTAGGTTGCTAGGTAATATAACCATGTAACCCTTCAAGAATTTGGCACAAGCAAGGGTCCAGTCTTTCTAATCTTTTTACCTGGCCAAAGTAACGGATGATATACTAATTACTCTCGGACTGTTTAAGCAGAGTTTCGGTTTGACGACGGATTACACACTGATGAAACATGGACCGCAAAAACTCACCGGCAATCCTCTGTAGCCCAAGAACACACATTTTCATGTGAAAGCAGCCCAAGGTGTCAATTTTTTGTGGAACAAACTGCCAATTTCATTGATACCATTTTGGAAACTGTTCAACTTTTTGTTCAATTTTTTTTTTTAAATTTATGGGAGGCAACATTTTATGACAAAGCAGTGATTCAGACATTTGGATGGTTCTTCTTTGTTACATTATTCAACATATGGGATTATGCTTTTTTTATTTACATTTTTAACATTTTTAAAATAACCGTATATACTCAAGTATAAGCTGACCCAAATATAAGCAGAGACCCGAGGGAGGGTGGGAGGTTGGGAAATGCATTGGTCACAGCCCCTGCAGTATATAGCCTGCAAGCCCCCTGAAGGCAATTTGCATTTACTCCAGAATGTTATAAAGAGTGATCAGCTTAACAGCAATTAATTGAAAAGTCAATATTTGCCTAGAAAATAAAGTTTTCCCCCCAAAACACATTTCAAATTCATTGCAGGCCTGCCTTAAAAGGAGCAGCTAACAATGTTTCAGTGATCGCTCCATTAACACAGGTGTGGGTGTTGATGAGGACAGTGCTGGAGATCAATCTGTCATGATTAAGTAAGAATCACACCACTGGACACTTTGAAAGGAGGCTGGTGCTTGGCATCATTGTTTCTCTTCTGTTAACCATGGTTATCTCTAAATAAACACGTGCAGTCATCATTTCACTGCACAAAACTGGCCTAACAGGGATGAGTATTGCAGCTAGAAAGATTGCTCAACAGTCAACAATCTATCGCATCATAAAGGAATTCAGGGAGAGAGGTTCCATTGTTGCCAAAAAGGCTCCAGGGCACCCAAGAAGGACCAGCAAGTGCCAGGACGTCTCTTAAAAGTGTTTCAGCTTCGGGATCGAGGTACCAGCAGTGCAGAGCTTGCTCAGGAATGGCAGGAGGCAGGCGTGAGAGCATCTGCACGCACAGTGAGGCGAAGACTCTTGGAGCAAGGCCTGGTGTTAAGGAGGGCAGCAAAGGCGCCACTTCTCTCCAGAAAAACATCGGGGACAGACTTATTCTGCAAAAGGTACAGGGAGTGGACTGCTGAGGACTGGGGTAAAGTCATTTTCTCTGATGAATCCCCTTTCCGACTGTATGGAACATCTGGAAAACAGCTTGTTCGGAGAAGACAAGGTGAGCGATACCACCAGTCTTGTGTCATGCCAACTGTAAAGCCTCCTGCAACCATTCATGTGTGGGGTTGCTTCTCAGCCAAGGGAATCGGCTCTCACAGTCTTGCCTAAAAACACATCCATGAATAAAGAATGGTACCAGAATGTCCTCCAAGAACAACTTCTCCTAACCGTCCAAGAGGAGTTTGGTGATCAACAATGCCTTTTTCCAGCATGATGGAGCACCTTGCATTAAGCAAACGTGATAACTAAATGGCTCAGGGAACAAAACATAGAGATTTTGGGTTCATGGCTAGGAAACTCCCCAGATCCTAATCCCAATCATCAAGAGACGGGTGGACAAACAAAAACCAACAAATTGTGACAAAATGCAAGGATTGATTGTGCAAGAGTGCATTGCTATCAGTCCGGATTTGGTCCCAAAGTTGATTGAGAGCATGTCAGGAAGAATTGCAGAGGTCCTGAAGAAGAAGGATCAACACTTCAAATATTGACTTGCTGCATTCTAACTGTCAATAAAAGCTTTTGTTACTCGTAATATGATTGCACTTGTATCTCTGTATGTGATACAACATCTGACAAACACACATAAAAACCAGAGGGAAACAGATCATGTGAAAATATAATCTTTGTGTCATTCTCAAAACTTATGGCCATGACTTTATATAGCCTGCCAGCTCCTGTAGTGTATAACCTGCCAGCCCCTGTAGTATATAACCAGCCCCCTGTAGTATACAGCCTTCCAGCCCCCTAGTATATTGCCTGCAGCCCCTGCCCCCAATATAATGCCTGTAAGAAAAAAACAAACAGTGTACTCACCTTCCTATGCTCCTCTTCTATACAGTGATGCTCCACAATCGGCTCCATGTCCGCACCATGGCGCACATAGCAGAACGTCAGCGAGTGGCTGACGTCACGATCCCTCTGAGGAACGGCGCAGGACACGGAGCCAATGTTGGAGCATTTCTGTACAGAAGAGGACCTGTTGGGGAGCGTCGGACGGTGAGTACACTGTTTCTGTTTTTTCTTGACTCAAGTATAAGAAAAACTTGGCTTATACTTAAATATATACGGTAGTTTTACTATTTTGTTTTGGACCTCTACAGTCATGGCCATAAGTTTTGAGAATGACAAAAATATTATATTTTCACATGATCTGTTGCCCTCTGGTTTTTATGTGTGTTTGTCAGATGTTTTTATCACATACAGAAATACAAGTGCAATCATATTATAAGTAACAAAAGCTTGTAATGAGTTAGAATGAGTTAATGCAGCAAGTCTTTATTTGCAGTGTTGACCCTTCATCTTCAGGACCTCTGCAATTCTCCCTGGCATGCTCTCAATCAACTTTGGGATCAAATCCTGACTAACAGCAGTCCATTCTTGCATAATAAATGCATTTTATTACAATTTGTTTGGGGTTTTTTTTTATCCACCCTTCTCTTGATGATTGACCACAAGTTCTCAATGGGATTAAGAACTGGGGAGTTTCCAGGCCATGGACCCAAAATCTCTAAGTTTTGTTCTCTGAGCCATTTAGTTATCACGTTTGCTTTATGGCAAGGTGCTCCATCATGCTGGAAAAGGCATTGTTGATCACCAAACTGCTATTGGACGGTTGGGAGAAGTTGCTCTTGGAGGACATTCTGGTGCCATTCTTTATTCATGGATGTGTTTTTAGGCAAGACTGTGAGAGAGCCGATTCCCTTGGCTGAGAAGCAACCCCACACATGAATGGTTGCAGGATGCTTTACGGTTGGCATGAGACAAGACAGGTGGTATCGCTCACCTTGTCCTCTCCAAACAAGCTGTTTTCCAGATGTTCCATACAGTCGGAAAGGGGATTAATCAGAGAAAATGACTTTACCCCAGTCCTCAGCAGTCCACTCCCTGTACCTTTTGCAGAATATCAGTCTGTCCCTGATGTTTTTTCTGAAAAGAAGAGGCGCCTTTGCTGCCCTCCATGACACATATCATTACCTGTATACTGTATATATCATATTATCACTGTAATATTATCTTGTAAATGTTATTGATTTCAGCTGAGAAGCTGATAGCCCATTTTTTAATGTGGGATTATAAATTTTCCCAAATGTTTTACGATTCTATTTAACTTTACAGTAAAAGGGCCACTCAAATTTTCTGGGAGACAATGATAAGCTGCTATGAGTATTAACACAAGCAATTTGATCATATTGGTTAAACGCTAAATGAATGCAAGCTATCTGAAAATATTAAATCTGAAAATAAAATTACTATAATTAATGGAGAATTTTTAGTAATTTTTTTCACTCCTCGGTCAGAAGGTTAGGGAAAGATTTTAGAAATACATTCCAATTTTATAGATACACTCCAAAGGACCTGAAACCACAGATTTCAGCAGAAGGGACAAATCTTCCAATTTTCAAGAAGCTGATTCTAGCACCATATGTAGGAAGTAAATTGCAGACTTGTAGGGGCTATAATATTCCTATAGCCGAGGGCCCATGGCAGTGTTAATCCATCTCTGGCTGTGATGCACTTATTTTGAAGGAACTTTGGAGGGAAGTATGCATTTTTACCTTGACATCCTCTACTGCACAATATACAGTGGATATGGAAAGTATTCAGACGCCTTTAAATTGTTCACTCTATTTCATTGTAGAAAGCAGGTAATATAAAAAAACTTATTTTTTTTGTTCATTAAACAAGAAAAACTGAAATATCACATGATCATAAGTATGCAGACCCTTTGTTGTTACACTCATATTTAACTCACATGTTATCCATTATTTTCTGATCCTCCTTGAGATAGTTCTACTCCTTCATTGGAGTCCAGTTGTGTTTTTTTAAACTGATTGGATTTGATTAGAAAAGAGTTTATCAACAAATATTTAATAGTATAATTGTCTCTATACTTTATCTCTATACTGTCTCTATACTGTTATATTATTTAAGTCGTAGGCAGAAATTTTTAGACTAGTTCAACTGATTAAGGTAAATTGTCACCTTCTAATGTCTGATTTTAAGTAAGTGGCGTGATACCTAATGTAATACTTACCTGGATTAAGTTAATTAACATGTGTGAACTGTGAGATACGCACTAAGCTAATTGACATGTGTGATTTAGCAGACACTATTGGCTATAATGGAGTAATCTCTATTGGCTATAGACGCTATTGGCTATAATTAAATAATCTCCTTCATGCTCTTTATGGCTCTTTTGCATTATGTCAAGCCGTGAAGTAGACAGGATAATGGATAGGCGATATCACCATTTATAAGTTACTATTTGTTCGGTGATGCTGGTGATGGTGGTGATGCTGATACACTAAACCAATTATCAACGTACACCTCTGGTTATGTATCCTGTATTGATTATCAATTTAAACCTAAACATACAGCGTCACCATCACCAATAGCCCAATTTTCCCTTCTGAAGAGTCTGAAACATATTGGGGGGTACTTGTGTCTGTTGTTTTTTAATTATTAAGTGAGATATGGAAAATGAGATGTAGATAGCATCTAAATTAATAGCTCTGAACTGCAGACGGAGCAAAACAGAATACAGGTTATGAGGAAAGCTTGACATGCAGTCTTCTTATTTGATCACCTCTGCCAGTGATTGTTAAACTAAACAATGAAATACAGCACAGCAATTAATAGAGCTGAGTTTATTGTCATATTCATATTCATATATGACATTCAGAATAGACAACATAACTGCATTTTTACTATGGTTACATTGTTATGGATGTTTATGACATGATGAATATATTTAGTACCAATTATTGTGATGCAGAAAAATATTCTCATATAATTTGCTGTTTCTGATAGCACACAAGACTAGACTATAACTTGACTCTATGACCTGTTATCAATAACATTTT
Organism: Engystomops pustulosus; assembly: GCA_019512145.1. Classification (NCBI taxonomy): domain Eukaryota; kingdom Metazoa; phylum Chordata; class Amphibia; order Anura; family Leptodactylidae; genus Engystomops; species Engystomops pustulosus. The sequence continues at coordinate 204,540,257 of CM033642.1, read as the reverse complement.
CCATATACACTTTTGTTTTAAAATCTTTTTATTAGCACAAAATAATTACTTACACTTTTTACGAATGACTGACATTAAAAGTTATGTTTTAATAAGAGTTTGGATAAATGAAAAATGTGTATTACTCTGCCAATACTTTGGTCCTCTAGTTCTGTTAGGTGAGTATAAAAGGCCCACACCTGTTTATATAATGCCTCACAGCAACCAGTGCATGTCATAGAACAACAGAATTATGAAGTCTCAGGAACTGCCCAGGAAGCTTAGAGACAGAATTGTGGGAAGGCACAGATCTGCAGATCTGGTCAAGGTTACAAAAGAATTTCTGCAGCACTCAAAGTTCCTAAGAGCACAGTGGCCTCCATAATCCTTAAATGGAAGAGGTTTGGGAGGACCATAACTATTCCTCGACTGACTGCAATAAAACTTTAAACATTTAAACAGGTCTGAATACTTTCCATGCCCACTTTGTTTCAGAGGCAATTTACCCTACATTTCTATCTTCTAGAACAGTGGTTCTTCAGTAACCTGGTCCTGGAAGAAGCTTTAGTGAGCTTGATTCTGGTTCCATCTCTATATTGCAAGTTCGGTTCTTATACTGTATATATACAGTAAACTTGTTTCTGGTACTGAATCTATGTATCAAGCTTGGTTCTAGTACTGTATGTATTCCAATGTTTAGACATTGGTAGACATCCTTACATCAGAGAAAGTTAGTTGGAAATTAAAACACCCTTATGTCTGTGCCAACCGCAGATGTCTGTACAAAAAAATGCTATGTTTGGTGCACAGCTCGTTCCTTTTTCTGTTACCCTCCACATGTCAAAGAACAGGTGCTAACAAGCACGAATAGTGGATGTAGTGTGTTTCAACTGTAGCTTTCTCACAGTGTACGGAAGAACAACATGTACAAATGTAGAATACAAAACCTAGAAAAGTCTGAAGCCTCAGGCTAAGAATACTCTGTGAAAGATTTATGTAACAAAATGCATCTGTTACACATCGCCTAGAAACAGAATTCATCTATCAGTTACTCAATAATAGAAATCTTGGTCTTCGCTCACCCTTTTATTTTATAATAGATCTTCTTTATGCTGCTTCTTATTCGTCACATACAATTTCAGACATAAAATTTCTCACATATTTTAAATGGTAAGTAAATATACTATATTATTGTTAATGGGCATAGGAAGGTGTAATTCATAGCAAACATCTTTAAATATTTCTTTCTTATACCAGTCCAGTCGTAGCCACAATTAACATTAGACATATTCAATATAACATTATAGCACTGCAATAAAAATACTTTTTGGATTGCTGCACACTGCCACTGATTATATATCACATTCTGAACTTCTGTTATATATGATATACTTTATGGCCTTCAATTTACCTTCCCACTTACTTCTAATCATATTGATTTTTAGACTTTCTAGTTAATTGTGCTATCAATCCCATGATGCCTTAGCACAGGATCATATACAACCAGCTGGAGCCAAAATAATTTTTGCCTGCTGGAGGGGCAGTGGTTATATTTTTCTCTCTCTATTGTTCCCTAACTAATCAAAGAAGCCTTATGTACAGTATGCAGTCAGGGAAGCTAGCCTGCCATTTTGCTATTATTGCTCTGTGACTGGAGATTGTGATAAGAGTAATGGTCCCTCCTTGAGCCACTGTAAAACTGTCCATGTATTTTCATTCTTAAAAAAAGTTTTTGTTTAGACCACCTAATCCAGGAGTTGGGAACCTTTTTGGCTGAGAGAGCCATAAGCACCACATATTTTAAAATATAATTCTGCAATTGTTCAATATGTTTTTATAGTAGCTAGCCAGTCAGCTGCCCAATATATAGCCAGCCAGCCTCCCAGTGTATAGCCAGCCTCCCAGTATATAGCCAGCCCCAAACTATATATCCAGCCCTCCCGTATATTAGGAGCCAGTCCCTTCCCAGTATACAGACAGCCTGACCCCCATGTATATAGCCAGACAGCCACCCAGTATACAGTCAGCCCCCCTGTAAATAGCCAGACAGCTCCCCCAGTATACAACCAGCCCCTTGTATATAGCCTGTCCCCAGTATACAGCCAGCCAGTCTCCCTAGTATACAGCCAGCCCCTCCAGTATATAGCAAGCCTTCCCACCCAGTATATAGCCAGACTTCCCATCCAGTATATACCCAGCCAGCCCACCAAGTATATAGCCAGCCCCTCTATATATAGCCAGACAGCCCCCCAGTATATAGCTAAACAGCCTCCCAGTATATAGCCAGCATGCCCCTCCTCAGTATATAGCCAGCCCACCCAGTTTATAGCAAGCTACCCTGTATACAGCCAGCCAGTTCCCCACCGCAGTACATACAAATAAAAAACCATGTACTCACCTTTCTGCAGCTCCGCTACTTGAAGCATTTGGTCTTGTGGTAACAGCTCCGTGCGCATCGGCGGTTCACAGACTATGACGTCGGCCACTTGACGTCCTGAGGGGTCCTTTTATAGACACACAGAACGCATGATTCTGGAAGGCGAAATTGAGGCCTTGGCTACTATATCGGGTGTTATCACCATGGTGACTTTTCCTTATCTTTACTGGTATTCAGGCAAGAAAGACCCACAGGAGCAGCTATTTTCATATATTTGTCATTTATTAAATAGGTACATTAGATTAGCTCTGTACAAGAGCCTTCCTCAGATTTAAAAAACATTGAAAACAGTATATAGTATTCAGTAATACATGATTTTATTTAGATACAAAAGTAAAATAGCAGGAAAAAAGTATTTTTCAGTTCAGCTCACCTCCGTGATTTAAATAGCTGGTACAAGGATGCACATCTGGGATGTCATAGTCTGACACGTTTTGAACCAAAAAAACTTCTTAGTGAGGAGAGGGGCAGACATGTTTGACGTCCTGAGGGAGGAAGCGATGGGTGGAGGCAAATATGGGGAATATGGGAGGTTTTTTATTTGAAATCAATGCATGGCAGAGCGGTTTCCCGAGGGTTGGGGGGGGGGAAACTGCTCCTAACTGGCCACTCCCATGGGACTAGGGACAGAGATCTTCATACAGAAAGGTAAACTTTGATCTAACTTATCTTTTTTTGGCACAGCCAGAAAAAGAGCTCCTGACGACAAGTACACTTTAACCCCTTAACGCTCTGCGCCATGGCGATCAGTTGCCATGGTAGCCTTGGGTCTTTGTTTGACCTGAGGCTAAATGGCTTCTGCAGATTCGTTACAATGAGCCAGTGGTAATGAATAACATGCAAAAATGCCATATATTGCAATAAAGAAGTATTGCAGTATATGGTAGGAACAATCTGACCATCTAGGGTTAATGTACCCTAGATGGTCTAAGGAATAGTGAAATAAAAGGGAAACATTTTTTAAAAATTTACAAAATGTATAAAATATAAAAAATTCTAATCAGTCAACTCAATTTTCCTAGGACTGATATAAAACATAATAAACAGTAAAAATCCCAGACACATTAGGTATCGCCGAGTCCAAAAATGCCTGATCTATCAAAATATAAAAATGGTTAGGGCCAGCGAGACGGGAAATGGCGCCCAAATGTCCGAAATGCAACTTTTACACCTTTTTACATCACATAAAAAATGGAATAAAAAGTGATCAAAATGTTGCACAGACCTCAAAATGGTAGCAATGAAAACGTCGTCTCATTTCGCAAAAATTTACACCTAACACAGCTTTGTACAGCGAAGCATGAATTATTAGCGTCAGAAGATGGCAAATTATTTTTTTCTTTTTTGTACACATTCGTTTAATTTTTGAAAATGTATTAAAACGCAATAAAACCTGTATAAATTTGGTATCACCATGATCGTACCGAACCAGAGAACAAAGTAGAGGGGTTATTTTGAGCGCACAGTCGTAAAAACTGAGCCCACAAGAACGTGACGCGTTTTTTAAAAAAATGTTTACACATTTGGATTTTTTTTCCAGCTTCGCAGTACACGGCATGTTAAAATAAATAACATTACAGGAAAGTTAAATTTGTTACGCACAAAATAAGCCCTTACACAGCTCTGTACATGGAAAAATGAAAAAGTTATGGATTTTTGAAGGTGTAGAGCAAGAAATGAGCGAAAAAACGCTGTGTCCTTAAGGGGTTAATCAGTAGATCATCAAATCATTAGAAACATGAGTCCCATAGGAAACATACGTAGAACAGTTAATTAACCTAAACAGATCAGCCATCTACCAGATAACCAAACAAGACATAGCAATATATCAAAATATTATTCAAATAAACTGTACATATATTAGATGGTAAGCTGTACTTATGTGAGTAAGATAATAAATGTAAAGATATGGTTGATAAAGGTAACAGTTATATGTCCCAGTGACAGATGATGTCCTGTATAGGAAAGTAGGTAATGGATAGTGGTAAGAGAGAGAACAGAGAGGAGGTGCTGATAGTGTGACATCCTTGAGTCTAAATTTAAATGTGAAGATGAAATTGTGCTCACCATATGTGGTTGTACTAGAAATGGGCACAACGGTATATAGAGCTTTAAACAGGTATTTTCCGGTGCTGCCTCCAGATAGAGATCTCCTTTGTAAAGTCGCCACACTGTACAGGTTATGTGGATAATTTTTGTGGTCTAATTGAATGCCGCACTCAGAGGTAAGGACTACGTTTTTATTGAATAACAGATCTTAATCTCACAACCCGTTTCCGGAAGAAGTACCCCTTTCTCAAGTGTAAAAGAACTGATGTCGGGGGTTACCCAGGAGGATTTTATGCTTTACCCTCTGCATCAGTCTTTTTACACTTGAGAAAGAGGTAGTTCTCCCCGAAACGCGTTGTGACATTAAGATCTGTTATTCAATAAAAACGTTTTTACCTCTGTATAGGTCAGGTAATAAGAAAGGAAAAAAGACATATGGGGAAAAAACTGACAAAAAACAGGCTTTACTTTAAAAATTAGTCGGAGATTGATAGTTTTTTTTTTTTTAAAAAGACACGCTACAGAAGCCAAAGAGGCTTCCATAGCTTGTCTTTAAAAAAAATAAAAATCAACCACCTATTTTACCTACAGATTAGAGATGAGCGAGTATACTCGTCCGAGTATACTGCTCGGTCGAGTATTAGCATACTCGGACCGGACGCGTATTTCCCCTGCTCGCGATCGAGCATTAAATTAAGTGAAGAACAGTGTTTTTATTGTTTAATGAAATATTATAGATGTTTCCTGATGTTTTGCTTGTAAGAACACATTGAAATAACACTATTCTTCACTTTGCAGGTGTGCGCGCGTGTCTCCCGCTAGGTTCGGAGATGTTCGGAACATCTGGAATGTGAAGAATATTGTTCTTTCAATGTGTTTTGCACTTAAATGGTCCTGTATTCACTGTTTTTAATGTTTTAATTTTTTTCTTCACTTTGCAGATGTGCGCGTGTGTCTTCCGATAGGTTCGGAGATACGCGTGCACACCAGTGAAGAATAGTGTTATTTCAATGTGTTCTAACAACTAAAACATCAGGAAACATCTGGAATATTTAATTAAGCACTGTTCTTTTACTGTTCTGTTTTAGCAAAAAAATGCTCGGGTCTCCCATTGACTTCAATGGGGCTCGTTATTCGAGACGAGCACTCGAGCATCGGGAAAAGTTCGTCTCGAATAACGAGCACTCCAGCATTTTAGTGCTTGCTCATCTCTACTACAGATAAGTCTATTAAGGCACATAACTGCACTGTACATGCACCGTGCTTGTTTGTTTGACCGAAATATTATAGGATACTATATTATTTCTCATATAAAATTTGGGGCTCTAAACTACCAGTCCAAAAGGACCTGTCCGTGGTTTCGTGTCCCAAATTGTCCTGTCAGGTACCCTTTTTGCTCAATAAATTCCATATTTGATATATTTTTGAATCACTTAAAGTCAAATAAAATATTGTGAATATTTGTTATTAAGGGAAATGCAAAAGAATAGTCTTTTACTTGTTTTTTTTAAATTGTTCGCTATGTATTTATTGAGTTGATGGGTTACACAGCACTTTTATTCTTTTATAAATCATTACAGGCAGTCCACCTGACTTACAGACGACTCAAAGTTACAGACGGTCCTCTCTGACCAATGTGGCCTTCGGATTCTTTACATTAGTCCCAGGCTACAACGATCAGCTGTAAGGTGTCTGTAATGAAGCTTTATTGATGAATCTTGTTCCCATGACAGCACAAAACTTTCTATCTGGAGCTACAATTATAGAATATACCAGTTCCGACTTACATACAAATTGAACTTAAGAGCAAACCTGTACTTGGCATAACCTCTAGTGACATGTAATAAATGATTATATTTTTTATAACATTAGTTGTAGGATTTATCAGCATTTGCGTAAGATTCTCAACAGACTCTTGTTTATGTTTGGATGAAAATAATAAAATGACATTAGGAATTGTGCCGTCTGCTCTTGAACTTTGACCTGGCAATTAGAATCTGATTCACTCTGGTGTCAGGGGAACATGTGATAATGCACCGAGCAGGGCTGGGATGATTGGCAGGTAGAAGGCACTGGCAGGCTCATACATATTTCATACATACTTTATTCTACAGAGACAGCCTACTTCTATATCCCTTAACCACTAAATAGATTTTGTGTTTGATCTCACTACAATAATCAGGATGTACATAAATGTTTCATAATAGCAGTATACCTTGTGCAGAGCAGGGCGCGTGTGTGTTTTATATGTAAGTCTGATCATTTGATGAGATATTATATTGGAGCAATCAATGCACACAATAAACTTCTCTTCTAACAAGAATTCAACAGGAAGACCCCCTCCAGAGACGTTAGTACAATAACCCTTGGGGTTACACTGATAGCAATTTGGGGCTTTAAACATTGTGCAGGGGTTACACAAAGATGAAGGAATACTAAAATTACACTGTAGTGTTAGTAGTTATTGGAGTAGTCTAAAGAAATTTTTAATTCTACACAATATTGCGATCTGTGCTATGCATATTATTATTGCCCAGGGCTGTTGAGTCGAAAACGGTGACTATTTTGGCAGAGACGGAGTAAAATGGACCCCGACTTCAAAAATATATAATATGTAATTGTTAAAATTAGTTCACTGTAGTATGTGCTGAATATTTTTTCATAATAATATGGGTAAATTATGAAATGTCCTTTTAATGTCGGTTCTATTCCTGATCTAAGGATGTAGGCTTTTATTAGAGACTAGCTGTAGCTACCGGCGTTGCCCAGGATAGTAAATAACTACTGTAAGCTACAACAAAATAGAATAGGTTAAAAAAAAAATTCTATGTATCTATATACTGTGCCAGACTGTCACTGACTGTCCCTTTTTTACAAACTTTTTTGACATTTCTTCCAGTAACTGTCTGTCTCTGACACTCTCATTCCAGTGACTATCTGTCTCTGACACTCTCATTAGAGTGGCTGTCTGTCTGACACTCTCATTCCAACCACTTTCTGCCTCTGACATTCTCATTCCAGTAACTGTCTGTCTCTGGCACTCTCATTCCAGTGACTATCTGTCTCTGGCACTCTCTTTCCAGCGACTATCTGTCTCTGACACCCTGATTCCAGCAACTGTCTGTCTTTGACATTGTCATTCCGGCAAATGTCTGTCTCTGATGCTCTCATTCCAGTGACTGTCTGTCTCTGTCACTCTTATTCCAGTGACTTTGGCACTTTGTCTATGGGGGGATTTATCAGAAGTGTCTGAGAGCAGAACTATTCCAATTGCCCATGGCAACCAATCAGAGCACAAGTTTCATATTTGCATATATGTTTATAAAATTACAGCTGATCTCTGATTAGTTTCCATGGGCAATTGGAACAGTTTTATCTCAGACATTTCTGATAACCTGTATATGGTGGCTAATAAGTGAATTTTGGAAAGTTTGGGGTGAAAATTTCGCCTCAAAACCTAGTCAATGACGTTCCCTGAGCCACAGACAGTGACTGTGCTAAATTTGGTGATTGTAAACGCAAAGGAACAGATTCCTTTAGCAGGCAGGCAGACATACATACACACACATATATTTAGCTTTATATATTAGCTGGTTAGTAAATAACTGCTCTTAGCTATAACAAAATAGAATGGGTTAACAAAAACTATTTCATATGTATCTATAGACTGTCTAAGACTGTCTTTGACTGTCTCTGTCACTGACCTTCACTGTAACTGACACCGTCTGTCTCTGGCAATCTCTTTCAGTGAATGTCTGTCTCTGGCAGTCTCTTTCAGTCACTGACTGTCTCTGGCATTCTCATACCAGTCACTGTCGGTCTTGGGCACTCCCATTTCAGTGACTCTCTGTCTCTGGCACTCTAGTTCCATTGACTGTTTGTTTCGGGCACTCCCATTTCAGTGACTGTCTGTCTCGGACACTCTCATTCCAGTGACTGTCGGTCTCGGGCACTCTCATTCCAGTGACTGATGGTCTCGGGCACTCTCATTCCAGTGACTGTCTCTGTTTCTGACTGTCACTTTGTCTATGGAGAGATTTTTCAGAAGTGTCTGAGAGCAAAACTGCTCAAGTTTCATTTTCCAACAGCTGTTTATAAAATTACAGCTGATCTCTGATTGGTTTCCATGGGCAACTGAAATAGTTTTACCTCATATACTTCTGATCCCCACTATCTCTGTCTCTATCCATCTTACCTCACACGTGTCTTATACTCAATGACCTGTGGCAGAGCAGCAACCAATGACAGCTCAGCTTCTATCTGCCACAGAACCAGCAGACAATGGCTCCTGTATATAGTGGGTAATAAGTGGATTTTGGAAAGTGTGGGGTGAAACTTTCAGGTCAAAACTTGATCTATGACTTTCCCTGTGTTACAGAGAGCGACTGTGCAAAATTTGGTGACGGTAAACACAATGGTGCATATTCCTTTAGCGGACATACATACACACACACATACCCTCAGCTTTATATACTAGATGAATGTGCATGTACTTTTTGCTCATGCTCAGTAGTGAAGCTACTCCCCTACAGATCAACACAACAACAACACGTGTATACGACAATTTATGGTGCACAACTGTATGCAGCACGTATGCAACACGTATTTTATACATTCCCATAGACTTCTATGGGGCGTACAGAATGAAAATACATGAGAAAATAGGACATGCTCTATAAATTTGTACGTTTCGCTAGCGGTACGGTACTTTGCATAATATGACCAATAAAATGGATGGCTGAATTGCCAACTGTAATGAATTGGGTCCTATACTTCATGTAAATACGGACATATACATGGCTGTTTGCATACATTCATGTTCATGAGGCCTTACTAAGAACATTATTAAGGTCTCTTCCTGAGTAAGACACTTACTATTATCCAACAGGCTACAATGTTAAAAAAGAAAAACTTGCAATTTCATACAATGTCACTGTAAATAAATGTAAAAGATACATCTTCTAGTTGTTTTAGACCCATACTGTAATCTCCTATTCTAATCACTGTTTCTTTCAAGGCACTTTGAAGCGTATGAATTCTCTTGTGCTTATATATACAGAATCTGCCACCAGAAGATGATCTCACCGCTCAGTGATCCTGGTAACAGATACTATGAAGTGACAGCTTCTCATTCATTTTTATGAAATATCATAGCTGTCATCATTAAAAGATAAAATAGCTGTTACTGCTCTATAAAGAGTGTGAATGGTAATGTACAAGGGCGACACATGTCACAATGAAATGCAAGGTCCTTCACAGATTGCTGGTATATTGGGAATAATAACAAACATTTATAGTTATGCTAAAAAGTCAAGTAGATTTGGTGGCTTTTCAATGAGAATGGCAGCAGATCTTTCCACAGGGAAATCTCTCAGTATTCATTTTCATGCTATGGGTTAAAAAACTACAGAACAGGTAAATTTACATTGTGGGTAATGATGTGCTTTTTGTGGAGGAAGATCCCATGCCTGTTAAGAGAGCTGCTTCTTCAAACATGTATTGTTTTTTTTTCCTTGCACTTGACACTAGGTGGTGCTCACAGCACAAAGGGGTAGATTGCTTATACCTTTCTAAAAGTTAGAAAAAGCAGACTACAAAGTAAAAGATGGATAACATGGGAGGATAAATCAAATAAAGTGGAATATTTATTGTTGAGGGGAACCAAACCTCAAAGTTTGGGTCCATACCGAACTTTGGCGCTCCACCTCCCCCAAAGGGGACCCCCAACTTCACTGATTGTGATTGTTACTCAGAGTATGGTACAAAGTTTCCAGTTTGGGTACGGTCTGTAAACTGATTTGCTGATTTACACTGTATTTATTCTGGGGGAGTTAGTTTACCCTTTTACACCAATAAAATGCTTGCGCTCCATTATATATGGAACAGCAGGATGATGCCTCTACTTTGCCCTGAGCATATGAGGAAACAGTCACAAAAGCAGTGATACACGAAGAAAGCAATTAAATTAATTTTTAAAGGACATCTACCACTAGGATGAAAACCAAGCTCACTGACATACTGGCATGTGCCGCCTCTGGCATAATCTGCTCTTCTTTAAGCTTCCTATGCCTTTGTTTGTAAAGGGAACCTGTCACCAGGGACCACATTTTCACTAAAGACAGTTTGGAGAAGCAGCTGAATTGCCTTTCTGCCTTCTTTAATTGTGTATTATAACTTACATTGAACCCTGACTGAATCCTCTGTTTAGTCCCATGGGTTGGGCTTTGGTTTACATTAATTTAAAAAAACAACACGTGACTTGTCTGTGCTACTCACTCCTCAGCTCTCAGCCCCCACCTTTGTGCTCCTGTACAGCTCCTCCCTACCCCACTGATGTCAGCTCACCGGGCTGTGACCCCTGTGATGGAGCAGGAGGGAGGAGTTGTACAGGAGCACAAAGGTGGGTGCTAAGAACTGAGGAGTCTGCAGCACAGACAAGTCATGTGTTTTTTTCTTTGCAATGCATCCAAACCAAATCCAGCCCCTGGGACTACACAGAGGGTTCTGTCAGGGTGCAAGGTAACCTGTCTTTAGTAAAAATCGGGATCCCAGTGACAGGTTCACTTTAAGAAAAAAATGCTTGAAAATTATGGAAATGAGCCTGAGGGGCTCCAGGCGCCATTATCACATATGGAGCACAGAGCCTCTCAGCCTCAACTGATAATTTTAAATGCCTATTTTCTAAAAACCAGGGCATAAGAAGCCAAGAGAAGAGCAGATCCCGCCTGAGGGTTAAGTGTGCCTGGCTTATATTCCTTAATTTCCCTTAATTAGGAAGAAAATCACTATTTAACATGGCCGGTAAGTTTGACATGTTGTGTAGATGTGCTACAGCTCAGCATTATTTATTAATACAGAATAATAATATAAATGGTATTAGACATATTATGGACAATCATTACATCCTCTCTTCACTAAACACTGTCGATTATTACTCATGTGGATGCAAGTTACTATGAAAACTGTTCTCTCATTGAAATGTATATATGTTTTTTGGCAGACTGACTATGTAATGTCTCTATGATTGATGTAACTGGTTGAGTTGTGTTTCTTTTCCGCATTGATGGATCCTGGGATTACTTCCAGTTCCCTTATATTTGAGATGTCTCTACTTAATACATTTATTAGGCTTGTCATTTCTACTTTCCTGCTCTGTGCTATTTTTTCCTTCATCCTCATTTATCTGTTCTATGGGCCTGAGGATTGTTTTAAGGGCAGTTTTTTAGGGCATTAAAGGAAAACTGAACAGTATATATTAACCGTAATAGAAGACATTTTGGCTAAAAAAAAATCATTATTATTTGCTTTAATGTAGGTTCCATCACCAGAGTCTACATAATGTGAGTTTGAAGGGAGTTTGTCAGCAGTTCTGATCCAATTGTTGACTGTCTAACTAAAGTTCACAGATTTGTCCAACCCTGGCCTCATAGTCGTTACATACAGATACCCAGTATAAGGTAACATCTGGTAATTCTAAAATGTTGTCTTTCATTAGTAAATATATCAAGCTCTTTAGAAGAATCATTATGACTTGCATTCATGGCAGACCTCTTTAAATGAATCTGTACTATTTATAACGCTGGTGGCACGCTGAGAAATTTAGGTTTTAATCCCACAGGTACTATGATCACAGTGTAGCTAGGACACCCTCTTCCTATGCAGTGTATGCAGAGTCCAATCCACACATTATAGAATCCAGAATCTACTGCTCTCCGTATAAAAATATAGTGCTGTTCTTAATGGACCTTATTTCTGATAACCTCCCTTAAATGATGTACTCAGATGCTAGTAGTGTAGGACTCTTGATCAGGTTTTATTAAACAAATAAGATGCAATTAGATAAATGTCCTAAAACTGTATTTTTCATTGGAACAACATTTTTGACTACATAAATGATCCAAAGTTATAGCATTTTCTGTTCTGATAGTGTTTGACAAAAATCTCTCTCACCAGAGGTGAAGTGGGCAGAGACTAATGTCTACCTGTCTATTCCCTCAATCTAAGGCCAGTTAACTTTCCCACAGATCCCACAATGCCTTGTATTCTCTCTCAAAGTAATGTAGCGTTAAATCCATATAGTTTCCCACAACTAAATCCACTGAACACTACACAGTGCACTAACAGGATGTATATGGGACCAGCCTGGCAGCTTCCATCACATGGATGAGAAGGGAACATGTAATAAGTATAAGAAATCCAAGTAAACCGGTTAGATAGCTTATCTGCACAGAGCTGATACTGCCTTTGACAAGGTGAGGATGAGAGCAGCATGCGGTGCAGAGAGAGACAGAGAAAGTTCTGTAGAATCTCAGACAGGAAGAAGGAACTGAAAGAAAACATGGGATATCATGTACCTCACAATTCTGTGCAGGACACATCTGTATCCACTGTTGTGTACACATTCAGCTCTGCTACATACACTGTCACATGACGTCCTCCTCTGTGAGCAGGGAGTGGTAGCTCCTCCCCTCCTATGAAACTGACTGAGAAACAAAATACAGGTGGACACCCGACTTACAGACAACCCATAGTTACAGACAGACCCCTCTGACCTCTGGTGAAGCTTTCTGGATGCTTTACTATAGTCCCAGATGCAATAATCAGCTGTATAGTGTCTGTAATGAAGCTTTATTGATAATCCTTGTCCCCATTACAGAAAAAAATGTTTAAACTCCAATTGTCACTGGGGCCAAATTTTTTTTTGTCTGGATCTACAATTAAAAAATATACAGTTTTGACTTACATACAAATTCAACTTAAGAACAAACCTCCAGACCTTATCTTGTACGTAACCCGGGGACTGCCTGTATAAACAAAGTACAGATTCAAAGCGCTTATCTGCTGAGAAACTACAGAGTATACTGTAGGTAAGGCTACATTCACACGATGTATGCCCTCCGTACCGTAGTGTAGTGTACGTGTGCACGTGTGCTGCACCGTACCGCTCCCGTACAGGGCTGTGAGCCCATAGAAGTGTATGGGGGACGTATATCGGCCGTATATACGTCCCCCATACATGTGTGTGAATGTAGCCTAACAAATATAATAGGCAAAGTTGTTTTACATCCCAAGAGCTATTTGTGTGGGGGGGGGGGGGACTTTAGAGTTATTCTTTAATTAAATGCATTTTTCCTGTGTCTACTTTTCTGGTGCTGTGTTTAAATCAGTTCCATCTCTCTCCGCCATTGACAGCTGAGAGATTAAGGAGCCTGATAAGGTGCCTAATGACTTAATTCTTTACAGTTCCTGTATAGTCTAAGATTCTTACAAGCTTCTTTAGGATACACTGCTCGATACGGAGAAAGAGCAAAATTAAGGCCCAGAGAAGTTGTTTTAATTTAATGAAGATTACAATATTTACTATTATGACATTTTATTCAATTATGAATTAATTATGGAATCATCACCCAGGTTGGGATAACAGTAAAATAGGCCCTGCTGTGTTGGCAACTGTAGCACAAGAACACTAATCAGCCTTGTCCCGGTAATAAGGAGCAAGAAATGGACCTCTGTAAAAATTTGGTACAAGTGAAATCCAAGGGGCCAAACACGAATAAACCTGGGTTAGGGTTAGGAAACAAATATAAAGAAATGTCAGAAGAGTTTAATCTTGTATTACAAATCAGACATTATTTCTAGCTCCCATCCTTCCTCCACACTCTTACTATTACGTCCCCATGGGTAGCCTTTTTTGTGCAAAGGTTTATTCACGTTGGTCAAGAAAAACCCCTGTAAATGGATCTGTGGTTGAACATATCTGTGTCCATCTATTAGAAGTTTATACGATTGTCATAGACAAAATTTCAGCAATTGGTAATCTTAAGGGAAGGGTAGGAGCGCCCTGCAGCTTCCACGATTTTAGCTTCCTCATTGGCCCCTTTTGTAGGCTATAAAATTTTCGTTTTTTCGTTATTGGGGCCATGTGACAGCATTTTTTTGTGGGATGAGATGCTTTTTCCAGTGTTCCCATTTTGGGGTTGGTATCCCCTACTGTTGAAAATTTTGAACTTTTTTTGAGGGCAGGAGTAAAAAATAATCAATTCTGTTATGGATTTTTTACTTTTTTTTGTGTGTGTTCACAGTTTAGCCTAATAATCATGTTATCTTTATTCTATGGGTCAATATGATTATGGGGATACCATACATGAATATTTTTTCTTACGTTTTACAAAATTTGTCGTTTTTAGTGATTTAATCCTTTTTTTCTTATTGAAACAAATTTTTCTTAACTTTTTACTACTTCCACCATGGGACATGAACAAGCAATCATGTGATTGCTTTTCATGATAATATCCTGCAATAATCATGTATTGCAGGGTATTAGCAGTGTCAGCCTATGCACATGCATAGGCTGGCACTGTGCCTGAAAGATGACGTCACAGACGCCATCTTTCAGGCACTGCCTTAAGGCATCTCTGGGGTTCCAATCGGACCCCAGAGATGCCATAGCAATGATTGGCGCCCCCCGAAAACGGTTCGGGGGGCCGATCGTAGGGGAAAGGCCCCCGGAAGGCATGTTAGATGCCATGGTCGCACTGACAGCGGCATTTAACAGGTTAAACACCCGCTATCAGTCACAGACGGCACCCTGTGTTTCCCAATGCCGGTTCGGCTCAGATCTTGAGCTGAACTGGCATCGGCTCGGCGTCCTATATTGGACGCTGAGCGTTAAGGCACCGTGCTCAGCGTCCGATATATCAGACTCTGAGCATTAACAGGTTAAGGAAATGTCCACAGCAGAGTCCCCCTTTAATTCAATGTCCACAGAAGAGACCCCATTTAATAAAATGCTCAATTTTTACATAAATACCCACAGCAAAGCCCTCCTTTAAAGAAATGTCCACAGCAGAGCCCCCAGAAATTTCCAAAATATAGCTCCCTTGAATGAGATGTCCACAGCTGATGACCCTTTTAATGAAATGTCCACAGCAGAGCCTCCTTTCCATAAATGTCCACAGCAGAGCCCCCCTTTATCAGAACATCCACAGCAAAGTACCCCTTTAATAAATTGTCTACATCAGATGCCCCTTTTACATAAATGTCCATTGCAAATGCCCCCATTTTCCAAAATGTCCACTGCAGATGCCCCCCTCTACATAAATGTCCATTGCAGATGCCTCCTTTACATAACATCCACTACAGATGCCCCCTTTACATAAACATCCACTGTAGATGCCCCCTTTACATAAATGTCCACTGCAGATGCCCCCCCCCCTTACATAAATGTCCACTGCAGATGTTTTGGATTGCACACTAAAACCTGTGGGCCACTCTAAATGTATTGATCTCTGCTCCAAATGTAATATTAATGTATAAATATATATTATATTATGTGAACGCATAGATTCACACGGACACAGATATGATGTGATTCTCTCTAATTTATTATTGAACTACAGGGTATTTATCTAGCATCAGAAGAAGGAGCCCTCCTAGCTACTGCAATAGTTGTTATTGGCTTATCCTAATTTTGTCATGTTTCTGCATATGCGGAGATACAGAGATATAATGAACAACATATCATGTGATATTGATATACATGAAGCTCCAGTCTTCCTCACAGTGCATGGAGGAGGAACGCAATATACCTTCCCAAGGTCATGTTGTGGATATTGTTGTCTTGGAGGTCAAACCACACAGACGCCATCCTGCATTGCTTCAGAATAAGAAATTGAGTTATGTTTATAACAAATGTTAACATTTTCTTGAATAACTTCAACCAGAAGATAAAGTCATATCCATAACACAGATGCCCCCCTTCAATAAGATGTCTACAACAGATTCCTCCCTGTACATAAATGTATACTGCAGATGCCCTCCCCCCCTTTAATAAAATTTACACAGCAGATACCCTCATTCACATAAATGTCCCCCTTCACCCTATTAATGAAATGTCCACAGCAGGGCCCTAGTAAAAACAAAACCCTCTATACTAACATCTGACTTCTCCTCTTACTGCCCGTGCGGTGCATATACTATGACATAAACAGCAACGTCCCCGCCGCATCATAGTGTATGCCCCCGGGCAGGAAGAGAAGAAGGTGGAGCCGCAGGGCCAGGGATAAAGAAGGCAAAGGTGAGTATACATTTTTTATGCCTGATGGCGGATGTTCATATAGGGCCCGAGCATCGCCTATATAAAGATCTGCCCATTGTTCTTCAGTCCCACACAGTTTTAATAAATTGTCAGTAGACCAACTGCTATTTGGGAAGAAGGGAATGAGACAATCAATGCTTTTATGTTTTTCTATGGGGAAGGTGACCACTGTTTAGTGAAGCATGTGTCAACAGCCATCTCCTCTAATTTCCATTATTCAGTGCACAGACTGAGATGGTATAAAAGGAGGTATATTCCAAAGCACCAGATGTACAGTCAGTGGAGTACCTTCCATGTAAGTAAACCACACAGTAGGACACATTTACTAAGGGTCCGTCGGACGCATTTCTGTCGGGTTTCCCGAATGTGAATTGCACAGGGGTTTTTGGTGCAGGCGATCAGATTTTGGCGCATCGGAGCTGGCTTTTATGTGAAACAAATCGGGGGGCGTGGTCGTCGGACAACCCAACTGATTCGGAAAAAACGGGGAATTTAAAATTCAAATTGTGTCGCAAAATCAGCACTCACATACACCGGGAAGAACACGGTGAACTCCAGCGGACCTGAGTAGGCGCACGCTGTAAGTGGATCCAGCTCCAAATCCTCGTCTGACAATTCGGATCGGCGGACGCAACGGAACGGGTAGGTAAATGTGCTCCAGTGTCTACAGAGCTAATGAGGGGAGGGTCATAAACTGATCGTCTTATCCGGCTCCCTTTTATAACTTTGCAACATTTTGTTTTGGATCCACCACTAGGCAGAGTTTACAGAAATACAATTTTTTTTTCAGATATCATTGAGTTCAATCATGTGAGCTAAAAAAGTGCTAAAAGTTGCCAATCCTGCAGAGATGAATTGTGTTCAATGATGTCATCCAGGTGTGTATACAGCTATAGAAAACACAGGAGAAATCCCTACTTGTTACATCCAGTGACTGCAGATGATGTGTTCTCTATCTTCTTTATCAGGCCCCGCATCAACATGTCTCCTCTTCAGCTATGTGTCAGCTATTTACAGCACAGACATCTTATGTTATTTATTGTTCCCATGTTGGTCCCCTAACAGTGTTATCTTACTGCAACCCCAAACCCTCTCCCTCCCTTACTGTAAGGAACCTTTCACCCTCATGCATGCTACGCCAGGACTGCTTGGTTGGGAAGGTGGAGGGGTAAGCCCTCCTCATCCCTCCCCTCTAAATAAGAAGCCATGCAGCTGGACCATTCTTATGGAGAAAGAGCTTTTTTTGGCAATAGCACGGTGACACATGACTGTGCTTACCCTACTGTGCACAATGCTCTCCTATAGCGGCCATATACTAGCTGCTGTTTGCATGGCCTAATAAAGATACAGTTATGTCACCGGCCACCACTAAAAGTCCCCTCCAGTGCCATTTAATGTCCCCCACAGTCCCACCCAATGTCTGCATAGCCCCCAGTAATGTTTTCCACGGCACCCACTAATAAGTTTCCCAGAGACCCCTGTAACGTTCCCCCACAGCCCCCACTAAGAACCTCCCCACAGCCCCAACTAAGAAGTCCCCCACAGTGCCCAGTAATGTCCCCCACAGCCCCTTATGTCCTCACAGTACCATGTAATGTCCCGAGTCAATAGGGTTTTCAGTTTTTTGTGTTAAAATTTGATACCTCTGCATATATTCGGGTCGACTTATACCCGAGTATATAAGGTATGTAGTAATCTTGGTTCTGGTAACATAACTATGTAGTAATCTTGGTGCAGGTGCTGTGTCTATGCAGAAAGATTGGTTTTGGTGCTGTCTCTATGTAATACATTTAGTTATGTCATATTTTCTGTGACAAGTTTTGTTATGTTACTATTTTTATGCACTAAACATCACATCATTTAAAAAATCGTGACTGCTGGAAAGCCCACAATCTCTTTACAGCCCTGTGATAGTCTTAAACCTAAGCCACTACTGTACCACATCCCAAAGATAAAGTGAGAAACTAATGTGCACAGAGAAGGGAGGGCCTCCAAAATTTTTAGTGGTGGCCCTGCACACAGGCCTCGTCCCCTCTGGTTATGAGCCAGGTATAATATCAGTTATTTTCAGAGTGCTCCTTTAATACATGTATATTATCATTGAACAGTATTCTACCATATTTTACACATTATCCTAGAGGTATTTCCTTTCATTAAACTATATTTTCAGAGTGACTGGTTCCTTTAAATGCCTATCATGTTCAGCTCTGCTATATCTCATAGAAATCATAAATAATTTTTATTGAAAATTGGTTCTAAATGACAATATGTTGTAGCACATTGCAAAATATACTATTATTCTCCATTGTGTTACTGGTATCTGTTACCCCAGCTGTTTAAAATTGTAGGTTATTGTCATTCCTGCCATAGTAATTACTATCATTGTATTGAATAGATTTCAAACTACTTGAGAAAGAGAAAAGATTTCTGAACCTTTGCTCATCTGTCTCAGTGAAGTTAATGGCTTGTGCTCCCTTTCCTTCTCACACAGCAGTTTTGATTGATGTTTTTGCTACGCTGCTTTCTGATATTTACCGCAAATAAAATTGGTTGGTTTTCAAAATCACTCTCTACCTCTATCTGTCTATATCTATCTATCTATCTATCTAAATATCTATAGATAACTATCAATATCTATCTATTTAAATATCTATAGATATCTATCTAAACAGTAAGTCATGGCAAAAAAACATCAATAAAAAGCATCAGGTATCAGGCAGAGAGTAGTCAGAAACAGGTCAAGGTCGAGTTCAAGCATAATCAAAAGATAAATCAGAGTAATCCAATGGAAAAGTATATCCAGCAAGGCCATAAAATATCGAAAAGTTTATATTACACAGATATGGTAACATTTAAAAACATGTATACATGAAAAATTCTGAAAAACTCCATTGAAATGTTTCAGACACAGTAACGTCCTTAGTCAAAATGGTTATAATTACTTTTACATTCACAACTTTAAAGTACAAACGAAAATGGAGGAAGAAAGGTAACACACCCAATAAAACACATCACACCTGGAATAAAGCAGGGAGACAAATTATAATATACATGGGAAAAGTGTAAGATTAAACAGCAATAATTTTGTATCGATTGTCAGTAAAAAATAAAGTGATAAAAGAAAAAAATTCTCTCCCTCCCTTGTAAATTTGTATGTGGCATGGTGGGAGTAGTACTGTAACAATAATCCCCATAGCATTTTATCTATTGGTTCAGAAGTTACATCAATGCCTGCCTTATAGGAAGCCTTGCTTCCTTTATTGCACAACTAAATGATAAAACCTGCAATCTCACAGTTACACCATAAACTGATTTATGTACCATGTTATATTTGGATGTTCAACTTTTTTGGGATAGTAAGGAGGGTAAAGACAGGATACTGTACATCATTGCCCTACATGCCAGAAGTTGACATTTGCTTCATGTAACCAGAAATCTTCCGTTCGGCCTGAATGGTCCTGTTCTGATGACTTTATTTATAAACATGAAATGTCTGTTATTGATAAAAGTCTAAAACGAAAAGGTCAAAGGGTTTTTCTCACAAAAAAAAGTAAGGGCCTATCCACGGGATAGGGTCTAACTTGCTGATCAGTGGGGGTCTCCATGCTTAGACCCAGACAGATCACGAAAACGAGGGGTCCGTCAAACTAATGGAGATGGCGCTAGGCAATTTCCGTCAGCTCTATAGAGATTAATGGAGCAGAAAGGTCATGCACGATCGTCTGTTCCATTAGTCTAACGGAGCGACAAGGGGTTTGACGGAGGTACATGGGACCCCATCAGACCCCTTGTTTTAATGATCTGTGGGGGGTATCAGTACTAAGGCCCCCACTGAGTACCAAGTTAGGCCCTATCCCACAGTTGTCACCTGTAAGTTGGTAGATGCCAATTCTGCTATGTCTAATCCGAACTATAGTCACTGACTAACCTTTTAGTGTGCCAGAGAACAAGTTGTATCTGTATGGTGCACAATGGAACTCTGATATTCCTGATAGTAGCCCAGAAGTATGTATTACAAATCATACTATATGTATACAGCTAATGAAGTAACATTGAGCTTTTTACTTACTGAATCTGTAATGTTTTATTTATAATGCACTACTAAAGTAAATTGAGTTTAGCAGTTTTATTTGCTGCGTTATCTATGAGTAATGTATCCTGCCTGTCCCATGTCGTACAGTGTGTAATGAAATTCATTTCTGACCTCCTTAGAGGAGTCTGTGAATTGCATGACAAGTGCAAAACAGCTTAGTTCAGTCTGATGTATCTGGAAATGTAATCAGTATTCGGCTTGTCTGCTGACAATTAGATAATTCCCTTTTGTTTAAATTACAGAACTTGAACTAGAGAGGACAAACACTGGATATTTTATCTTTGGATTTATTGTGCAGGAAATATACCATTTCTGAATAAAATTGGCCTAAGGGGAAGTGGTTTGTGGTCTGTACAAGTGCTTGATAACTACATCGCTTGCATTCAGTTACCTTTACAAAAGCAGAATAATAAAAAGCCTCCACAAGGCACAAAAAACAGAACACTATGAATTCAATTGATTTACAAATTTCCGTAATCTCTTATTCGTGGACACAGCGTAATATATTTTTACATTATATTGTTCTCCAGTATTTTTCTTTATTCAGAAGAGTAATAAAGTAGATGAATGGGACATAATTGAGCAGAACACTATCTGTTGCTAAAGAGGCTAAAAGCATAAAATAACTGCACAAATACACAGATAAGCCATTATATAGGTACCCAGCATGCAGCTAGCACAGCCGGTGCCTTCACCCAGCATACCCAGGCATGTGCTGGGGCCCAGAGTTGCTGAGTGGGCCCACTTGCGGCCATATCTCAGTCCCCATCAGCCTGGCAGTGTCTGGGTGCTGGTCCCATAAAGCGACACTCTGTGAGCTGCAGACAAGGGGACGCAGATCAGGACAGCAGAGCGGAAGCCATGGACATGAGGGAAGGACTGAGGTGAGTAACTTTTTTTTTTTCATTTACATTTAGACCATAGGGGGTCAGGAGGAGCCGCATATAATCCATGGGGGGTGAGGGCAGCCTGGGCTGCATATAATTAATCCATAGGGGGAAAGGGGCTGCATATAATCCATGGGGAGCCAGGGAGGTGCATAAAATTAATAATGGAAGGGAAGGGGGCTACATATAATCCATGGTTGTGAGGGGGCTGTATATGAATTAATCCATGGGGTGAAGGGGAGCTACCTTTAATCTATGGGGGGAGGAGGATGTATAAAATTAATCCACGGGGGAAGGGGAGCTGCGTATAATCCATGGGAGGAGCAGGATGCATATAATTCATCCACGGGGGAAGGGGGCTGCATATAATCCATGGGGAGCCAGGGGGATGCAGAAAATTAATCCATAAAATTAATCCAGGGAAGGGAGCTACATATAATCCGTGGTTGTGAGGGGGCTGCATATCATTAATCCATGGAATAGATTCTCATGATAAAGACATAGTTTTGCCCTTATACGAATCACTGGTCAGACCACACATGGAATATTGTGTACAGTTTTGGGCACCAGTGTGTAAAAAGGACATAGTAAAACTGGAACGGGTGCAGAGGAGAGCAACCAAGATAATTAGGAGAATGGGTGGACTAGAATACAAGGACAGATTACAAAATATCTGGTTATTCGTTTATAAAATAGACGGCTGAGGGGACAACTAGAAATATTCTGACTTTCAGAAAGCTTGATAAATCTACCCCACTATGTCAGGAATAAGCAAGTTTAGGGAGACATTGGCTATGTGTGACTTGTTGAAGATAATTCCTGAGGTCAATAACTATTATGAAGCCAATTATTATTAGATGTCAGTTTTATGTTGACGTTTCATTGATACAATTTTGGGAACAGTACAACCTTTTGATCACAATTTATTTACATTTTTATGTTTTGGGAAATGGCAAAAAAGTGTCAGTTTGGACATATGGGTGCTATCATACATTTTGGGACACAGGGATATCTGACATGTTGCACCTGCATTTATTAAAGGGGTATGTATTCCCATGAAGACAAAATTTCGTAAATGTACATAACAAAACAACACATTCTCTAATTCACTATTATTAACTAAAATACAGAATTTCACAGATATAATTCCAACCTATCTCTATCAGTCCTAGTGTACACACTTTTGTTTGCCCCTGGATCCAACCGTAAATCTTCTGACTGTGGTCGGATTCTTTTCATGAAATGCAAGTCCATCAAGTCCAACCATTAATAATTAAATAAATGTTTTATCCCCATAACCCGTGATATTTTTGATCTCCAGAAAGGCATCCAGCCTCTCTTTAATAAAAAAAAAACATGTGCCATCGAGTCCACCATATTCTCACTGCTCTATAGTAAGAATCCCTGTCTATTCGATGGTAGTACTGCCCTCTCCTCAGTACATAGGCTAGAGGATGCCCCTTTGTATCAAAAGTCTTTGAGAGATCCTTGTACTGCCCCGTTCAGGTATTATGTACATTGTAATCGGTCTCCCCTGATAACGTTTTTTTTAAACTGATAAAGAAAAAAGAAATCCCAAATTTTTGTGAATCTGTCATTGTATTCTAGTCCCCCCCCGCATCCCTAATAATTTGGTTGCTCTCCGCTGCCCCGTTCAAGTTCTAATATGTTCTTTCTTGCATTAATGCAACTGTACCAATAAACATGTGCAGACTCAAGATCTTTTTAATCTCTGAGTGAGTGGTTTTTTGGCTGAATAAACAATTTAAAATTATGATATAAATCTCTGTCACGTCGGTGCCTGTCTCTTCGCTTTTCCTTTCACATTGCTTATGCACGGCACCAGAGAATGATGTAATCACTGTTCTCCCATGCCAGGCAGAATAATCAATTTGCTTCACCATCACCCAGTGATGAGTGAGCCCGCTCATTTGATGATTCCTGTCCTGTTCGGAAAGCTTGTGTGTAAGGGTATTCCGCTTTCCCAGGTCCTGAAATTTCATCGCTTTTTCAGCAAAACCACTCACTCAGGTATTAACAAGATATGTTTCTGCCTGAGTGTAGCTACAGCATTCCATGTTGCAGCATAATGCATCAAATCAATTGGTAGATTTCTTTAATGGAGAAAACCTATGACAGATTTTCCCATATGGTCTGTGTGTCGGGCCCTTGATTTTAGATATTTGTGAAATGTCGCCTTTTGTGTGTGCTTTGTTTTTGAGAAACATTGTCCAGTTTATGTCTTAAGGTCATCCCTCAGCTGCTGAAATGTGCCTACGGAAGTTAGAGCGTTTGTTGCCCCTCTATTAACGCATCTTAGTAAGGCTAAACCCGTCATGTCTGTTTGGTTAGTATAAGGTCCGCAGTTTTTTTCCTGTCTCCAGAAAGGTCACCCAGGCCCTCTGATATGTACATAGAGTCCACCCTTACAACCTCCTGCGGCAGAGTTCCATATTCTCACTGTACTCTTATAGTAAATGGAATCCACTGGCTATGTCAGGTTGGTAGTGGTTTGGTAGTACTGCCTCTCCTTTTTTTTTCCTGTCTCCAGAAAGGTCACCCAGGCCCTCTGATATGTACATAGAGTCCACCCTTACAACCTCCTGCGGCAGAGTTCCATATTCTCACTGTACTCTTATAGTAAATGGAATCCACTGGCTATGTCAGGTTGGTAGTGGTTTGGTAGTACTGCCTCTCCTTTTGCAGAATCATATCTTGTTTAATCCCTGAGCTGAGTAGTTTTGCTAAATAAACAATTATAAAATTATGATAATAAATCTCTGTCACTTCTGTGCCTGGGCTCTGCGCTTTTCCTTTCACATTGCTTATGCACTGCACCAGAGAATGATGTAATCACTGTTCTCCCTGCCAGGCAGAATAATCAATTGCTGCACCCTCACCCAGTGTATGAGTGAGCCAGCTCATGTTGATTAGTCCTGTCTGTTCGGAAAGCTTGTGTGTAATGTGGATCCAGCTTTCCCGAGGTCCTGAAATTTAGAATAGTTTTTTCAGCAAAACCACTCAACTCAGGTATTAAACAAGATATGTTTCTGCATGAGTGTAGCTACAGCATTCTCAAGGTTGCATCATAATGCATCAAATGGTATATTTCTTTAATAGAGAAAACCTAATGACAGGATTTTTCCCATATGGTATGTGTTTCTGACAGGCCTTGATTTTAGAATATTTGTGAAAATGTCTCATTTTTTGGGTGCTTTTGTTTTTGAGAACATTGTCCCAATTTATGTCGATAAGGTCCTCCCTCAGCTGCTGAAAATGTGCCCTACTGAAGTTTAGAGCGTTTGTTGCCCCTCTATTAACGCATCTTAGTAAGGCTAAACCCGTCATGTCTGTTTGGTTAGTATAAGGTCCGCAGT
>CM033642.1:204384064-204513567 GCA_019512145.1 Engystomops pustulosus | reverse complement strand
TAATAGCGCTGTGCCAGCTTTCTTCTTGGTTTTCTAACCCCATTTTATGAATGTGCTCATAGCACATTGTAATGATAGGCTTAATACGAGTCAGCCTCGGGTCTTCTGAAGACCCGAGGCTGCCATGGTGACGGATCGCCGCTCCCAGATGACGTTACAGGTAGCGACGATCCTTGGCAAGATGGCGGTGACCATCTTTTTTAAGCCACCAGCAGCATTGCTGGTGACAATCGGCGGGAAAAAACACCATACTGCAATATGCAGAAAAGACTTACCGGCTATGGAGAGGGCTCAGCCCGTGACTATGTGACCATGTACTAGTATGGCGTGTGTTGGGAAGGGGTCAAAGACACATCTATTTGACTTATCAGCAGTTCCTCTGCTGTCTCCATTATAGCCTTATAACACCTCTAGTAATATTTTATTATTCTTTTCCCTCCCCTTATCTCCACCCATAGGGACTCCACATTTTCATTTGCGTCATCGATGACATCTTGCAGGACGGGCTTCAGGCAAGATTTCAAATATAAACAAACCCCTCCCCACTTTTTTATTTATACGATAATTTCTAAAAGACTGTAGTAACAGCCCAGTCATAGCTACTGTCCAGCCATGTCTCGCTGATACCCTTTATATAATATTTGCGCTCCAACATTAAGAGTTCCAGTTCCTCCATTTTGTTTGTGAGGCTTCTGGCATTTGTATACATGTACTTTATATGGTTTTCCCTATTCCTATTCCTTTGGTTCTCATTCCATGATCTTATCCCAGTCCCCCTTCCTCTCCCATGTACCATGACTCTTCCTGGTTCCATATCTACACTGTCTTCTTGCCCTGTACAAGTGTAGTTGCCCTCCCCCAAGTCTCTAGTTTAAACACTTCTCCAAATGTTCCCTCAAAACAGCTGCACCCTCCCCATCAAGGTGCAGCCCATCCCTACTGTAGAGCCTGTAGCCAACAGCAGCCCAGTTCTCCATTTACCCAAATCCCTCCTTCCTACACCAACTTTTGAGCCACTTATTTACCTCTCTAATCAACCACTGCTTTTCTGGTGTGGCACATGGTACAGGCAGTATTTCAGAGCAAACTATCTTTGAGCTTATGGCCTAAGTCATGGCCTGAACTCATTTTAAGGACCTTCTACTTATTTCTTTGTCATTGGTGCCAATGTGGACCATGACTGCTGGATCCTCACCAGTCACTCCCAGTAATCGGTCAATCCAATCTGCAACATGCCAAACCCATGCACCCGGGAAACAACACACTGTTTGGTATGCACGGTCTTTGTGACAGATTGCTTTGTCTGTTCCCTTAATAATCGAATCTCCCACTACCAGCACCTGTCTGACCTTGCCTGTGCTCCCATTACCCTTCTTACTGAAGCAGACAGTCCCCTGGTTGCTAGAGGCCATGTCTTGATGCAGCATTGCTACCCCTGTTCCTATATCCCCCTCATCCGCTAGCCTGGCAAACGTATTGGGGTACACCAGATCAGGACTAGACTCCCTGCAACTCTTCCCTCTACCCCGCCTTCTACATGTTACCCAACTAGCTGCCCCCTCACTATCCACCTCCATACTTCCCTCCCCACACCCATCTTCCCCAGAGAGTTTGTGCTCCAGGAGCAGCAAACTTTGCTCTATATTGTCAATTGCCCGCAGCCTTGAAACTTGTTCATTTAGATCCAGAATCTGGGCTTCCAGATGAGCAATTTTCACACATCCCACACAGCAGCATTCACCCTCAAACGGTTGTTCAAGGAAAGCATACATGGCACAGGATGTACACTGTGTATGGCCAGTTATTTATGTAAAAAAAGGCGAATTTGCCACTTATGGAGTTCATTGTTCTAATGGTGACAAATGTCAATTTATCCGGTAATATCTTTAGCATGCTTTAACTTACCCTATTGCTTTTGAGATAATTACTTTTGTGACATGTTATACTTCAAGTTACTGGGATATTTAAAATTAATTTATCTAAACAAAGGTGAATTTGCCAAAAATATAGAAAAAAATTGCGTGAGGATTAGCCCTTAAAAGGGCTATCCTCACGTCCCATTGATCCACCTACCACCCAATCTACCTTTATAGGTAGATTTGTGGTGGTAGGTGCCCTTTAAGTTTCTCCCACTTATGGAGTCCATTGTTCTAATGGTGACTAATGTCAATTTATCCGGTAATATCTTTAGCATGCTTTCACTTACCCTACTGGTTTTGAGATAATTGCTTTTGTGACATGTTATACTTCAAGTTACTGGGATATTTTGTCTGATATACAGTATTTAAAATTTATTTATCTAAACAAAGGTGAATTTGCCAAAAATATAGAAAAAAATTTATTTATCTAAACAAAGGTGAATTTGCCAAAAATATAGAAAAAAATTGCTATTTTTTTAAACTAAAAATGTTGAGTTTTTCAAACTGATACTACCAAAATTAGTTACAAATTAACATTCATTATATTTTAGCTCCGTGTTGGCATAAATTTATATATGTCCTTTTCTTTTATTACAATGCTAGAAAGATTACAAATTGAACAGCATTTTTTTACATTTTTTATTATTTTAGGGACCATTTTATTTCTATAGGGGTTTTTGAAGTCAGATTAATAGAAACCCCAATTCTAATGATGTTACCCCTCCAACTATTCAAAACAGCACATAGCAGGCTTGTTAACCATTTAAGTATGTTACAGAAATTAAAACACATTTTTTATTTGGTTTTATTTGGAATTTTCTAATTTTAATTTAGTTATTAATATGTTCATTTATCCGTCAAATGTGGCCGCTTAAGCTAAATAAAAGTATAAAATGCATCTACAAATATATTGTGCAGTTTCATCCGAGGGCGAGGACACCCCATATGTGGATGTAACCTACTGTCTGGGCACATGGCGGGGAACAGACGGGAAGGAACGGTATTGGGCTTTTGTAGGACAGTTTCTGATTTCAGCTTTCAGGTGCTATGAGGTACCCGAAACCCTTTCACCCCAGAGAACGACTCCATTTTGTAAACTTTTTAAAAAGGGAGCAGTGAAGGGAGCAGAAGAGCAGGCCCGCGCATGTTTCGGAGCAGTGACCGCGCAGGCGCGGGCCTGCTCTTCTGCGCATGCGAAGACGGCAGGATCGCCGGACGAGGGATGGGTGAGTAGGAGGGGAAAAAAGGCTACCGGGGCGTGGAGTAGCCGCCTCGTGCCCATTGATTCACCTACCACCCAATCTACCTTTATAGGTAGATTTGTGGTGGTAGGTTCCCTTTAAGAGTATGGAGCTATGTATGGTGTCATTTTTTGCAGAATGTTATGATGCTTTTAATGCTACCATTTTGGGGACTTTGCAACATTTTGATCACTTTTTAAAGGTTTTAATAACATTTTCATTACAGTACATTACCAAATTTCCCCATTTACATGTATGTATAAAATCTGCTGGCACCAGATCAGTTACCTTCCGAGATCTCTACACTTTAAACCAGCAGGTGAAGAATATGAATAAGTTAATTATTAAACATTAAACAAAAGACAATCAAAATAATATTTAATTCAATGTATGTCTATTTAACACAGAAAAAGAGAGGAAGACGAGGAAGGTGAAGAGGAAGACGAGGGAAATCAAAAAAAGAGACAACTTCCACTTTCGTTCATACCACTTATTACAGCTGCAGTCAATGCAGGTTAACAGATGTTAAGAAAATACAATGTTTCAGAAGGCATCAATAACAGATGTTAAGAAAATACAATGTTTCAGAAGGCATCAATATTCATGGCATAAATATATTAAAGCATATTTAACTGACATCATGGTCTGTCTTTTTACATACTTTCAATATATCACATCCAAACATATAGGTACAAAGTGATTATTTCAGTCTTAATCGTTAAAAACTGCAAGGCCGGCGACATATGGGATATAAACCCGTCAGAATTTATAGGGAACCTTTCACCAACTTTTACCACACTAAACTAGCAGCACCTTCAGGTACAATAAATATCCTTTTTAGAATCAGGAGCGAGTCATGAGTAGGTCAAGAACTCTGGGGAATGTTTAAACGTCAGCCATGGAGCCCATGTTATCTGTGATCTGTGGCTTTGTTATGTGATACCGCAGTGGCCTCTTCCAGATTATGCAATAAAGATATTTCCCCAAACCAGTCAGCTATAAGGGGAGTTCTAGTAGATTTCCATAATCTTGGGATATTTTCTTTATTCCCCGACTCACCTCTCTGCTTCGGGGGTGAGTCGGCAGCAGCGTGGTGTGTCCTGCAAGATGGCGGCGCCCGCGAGCCGAGACGGCGGGAAGCGCTGCCTGTGGATGGAGATCGGGCTTGCAGCGGTGAGAAGAAATTAGATATCGGGGTCACCACGTTCTGGGTATGTTCCTTCTTCGCTGGGGGTCTCTTGCGATCCGATTTCCCCATTAATTTGGGTGCTAGTCGTCCCTTATCTGATGGCCCGGAGCGAAGCTCACTTTAGATGCGTGCAGCTCCTAGCATGGCAAGACACGCCCCTCCACTCCTCTCTTTTTCACTATATTGTATCATAAAAAGCGACTTACAATTGGTTACCACTTACGTTCCCAATTGCTCACATTGGGGCTCATTAATAAGGGTTGTGCTGCACTTTTGTCGGACTGTACGCCTCCACTGGGGATTACACTGCTTCAACAGGAATTTAAGAAGTGTCCGCCCCACAATTGTGTCGTACGCGACCCTTTTGTGGCGCGGCAGCACTGATCTCCATGTGACACAAATTTAGGGGGCGTGCCGTCAGACTGAGCACAGGATTTAACTTGCAAATTGTGTTGCGAGCCCCATTCACACTATACACCAATAACTAAGTGGTATAAGTCAGAGCAAACTTTTTTTTTTTTGTTTGGATCCAACTTTGAGAATATGGGTTTTGCAAATCAAGAATGCACAGCTAAAGGGATATGACGGCATGTATGTACACTCCTAAATGGACAGTTAAAGGGATATGGCAGCATGTATGTTCACTCCTCCAGTCACAGTTAAAGAGATATGGTGGCATGTATGTTCACTTCTTAATGGCCAGTTAAAGGGATATGGCGGCATGTATGTTCACGCCTCCATGCCCAGTTAAAGGGATATGGCGGCATGTATGTTCTCTCCTAAATGACCAGTCAAAGGGATATGGCAGCATGTATGTTCACTCCTAAATGGCCAGTTAAAAGGATATGGTGCCATGTATGCTCACTCCTCCATGCCCAGTTAAAGGGATATCACGGCATGTATGTTAACTCCTAAATGCCCAGTTAAAGGGATATGGCGGCATGAATGTTCACCCCTCCGTGTCCAGTTAAAGGGATATAGCGGCATGTACATGTATTCCACACTGCTCCTCCCCCCGATGAGTGACATAATTGCTTGGGGGGACTGTCAGTAGGGATGCAGAACACTGTATCCACTTAACATATGTATCCCTTGCCTCCTCTGAGCACATACATTGCTTTTGTGGAGGCTGCATGGTGGAAAGATGTATATTGATTTGTAAAGCGCTACGGAATTTGATGGCACTATATAAATAAAGATTATTATTATCTTGTTAACTTTTGCCATCATGCATTTAGTGATTGATTTAAAGGAAACCTACCACTTTACAATGACATTTATAAGCCAAAAATACCTTGCAACAGCTGCGGGTAAGCTGATGCCAGAGCGTATCTTCACTATTTGGATAAAGCGCTGTAGTCCGTGTAAAACAGTTTTAAAGGGAACCTACCACCACGATTCTACCTATAAAGGTAGATGGTATGTTCCTTCTTTCGCTTGGGGTCTCTGACGATCCGATTTTCCCCATAATTTGGGTGTAGTCGTCCCTTATTGATGGCAGACCGGAGGGAAGCCTCACTTTAGATGAGTGCACTCATGAATGGCAAGCACGCCCCTCCACTCCTCTATTTGTAACTTATTGTATAATAAAAAGCGACTTACAATTGGTTTACCACTTACGGTCCCAATGCTCACATTGGGGCTAATTAATAAGGGTTGTGCTGCACTTTTGTCGGACTGTACGCCTCCACTGGGGATACACTGCGGTTCAACAGGAATTTAAGAAGTGTCCGCCCACAATTTGTCGTAACGCGACCACTTTGTGGCGCGGCAGAACTGATCTCCATGCGACACCAAATTTAGGGGGCGTGCCGTCAGACTGAGCACAGGATTTAACTTTGCAAATTGTGTTGCGAGCCCCATCACACTATACACCACCAAATAAGTGGTATAAGTGATGAGCAAACTTTTTTTTTTTGTTTGGATCAACTTGAGAATATGGGTTTTGCAAATCAGAAAGCACAGCTAAAGGGATATGACCGGCATGTATGTAAACTCCAAATGACTTAAAGGGATATGCGGCGAATGTATGTTCACTCCTCCAGTCACAGTAAAGAGATTTAAGAGATCTGCCATGTGTGTTCACTTCTTAATGGCCAGTAAAGGGTATGGCGGGCATGTATGTTCCACGCGCCTCCATGCCCAGTTAAAGGGAAGAATGGGCGCATGTATGTCTATACCTAAAGACTAGTTAAAGGATATGAAACATATGATTCACTCCCTAAATGGCCAGTTAAAAGGATATGGGCCATGTATGCTCCACTCCTCCATGCCCAGTTAAGGGATATCACGAGCATATGTGTTAAATCTTATAATGCCCAGTATAAGTGGATATGCGTAGAACATGAATGTTCACCCCTCCGTGTCCAGTTAAAGGCAGTATAGCGGCATGTACAGTATTCCACACTGCTCCTCCCCACCGATTGTAGCGACATAATGCTGGGGGGAATGTCAGTAGGGGATCGAACTCCTGTATCCACTTAACAATCTGTATCGTGCCTCCACTGAGCACATACGGCTTGTTGTGGAGGAGCTGCCTGTGGAGGAAAGAGATATTGATTTGTATAAGCCTACGAATGTCTAGAATTTGATGGACTATATAGAAAAAGATTATATATCTTGTTAACTTTTGCCATCATGCATAGTGTAGTGATGTAGTAAAGGAACCTACATTTCAATGAAGTTATGAAGCCAAAAATACCTGCCAACGCTGCGGGTAGGCGCTGATGCCAGAGCGTATCTTCACAGTTGGATAACCGCACTGTGAGTCCGTGTAAAACAGTTTTTAAAGGGAACCTACCACCACACAGTCTACCTATAAAGGGAGATCTGGGGGTAGGTGGACTGTAAGGGACGTGATGAGAGCTCTTTTAGAGCTAATCCTCCGTCCACCCTAACTTTTATAAATTTATTCCCCTAATATGTTAAATGTTACTTATGCAGTATGGGGCGGTGGGCGTGGAGTAGCCGGGCACAAGGCTACACAGCGCGGCTACTCCACGCCCCAGTAGCCACGTTACTCCTCCTACCCTGTGTGTGCGGCGCGCAGCATCCGACAAGCCGGAGATCTGCGCATGCGCAGTAGCTCCGGCCTGGAGCTGTGGCTGCTCAGCCGCGGACCTGCGTACTGCGCATGCGCAGAACGCCAGCATGTCGGGCGATGGCGCGCAGCTACGAGGAGCTGCGCGCCGAATACACAGGGTAGGAGGAGTAACGTGGCTACCGGGGCGTGGAGTAGCCGCGCTGTGTAGCCTCGTGCCCGGCTACTCCACGCCCCAGTAGCCGCATAAGTAAATTTACATATTAGGGGAATAAAGTTTATTAAAAGTTAGCGGGGACGTGAGGATTAGCTCTAAAAAGAGCTCTCCTCACGTCCCTTACATCCACCTACCACCCGATCTACCTTTATAGATAGAATCGTGGTGGTAGGTATATAGCCGAGCCCACCATGCACACAGTTGTGTGTGCGCCTTATTACGAGGTGCCGCAGAGCCTGTGACGTCACTGAGCTCTCAGGCACACTCGTGCCTGCGCAACTTTGCGTGCAAAGCCGGCCATGATAAGAATTTTAAGTTGTGCAGGCGCAAGTGTGCCCGAGAGCTTGGTGACGTCACCGGCTCTCTGGCACCCCATAATAAGGTAATAAGGTTCATACCAAGAATATGGTGTGAACTCAGAGCAAAGACACCTTGGTTATCTTGAGAACAAATTGTCTACATAATTTAAATTGTCCTTACCCAAAGCGTCTGTGTGTTTATGTCACCATGCCCCCCCCCCCACCAGTATCTGCCTGTCCTTGTCCTTTCCCCCCAAGTGTTTAAGTCCCCATGCCACCCACAACCCCATGAGTGTCTGCCTGTCCCTGTTTTTTTCCTGTATTTTACGCAAAAAACAGTCTTTTTTATGCAAAAAAAACTATATTTATTTAATCATTTTTGCAAAAATTACATTACATTTATCTAGATTCAGGCATAAAAGTAAAATAGTTATACATTAAGAAATACATCTCACAGTATTGCTTGAAAGCATAATCCTTACATTTTAAAACACATTTTTATTTTTTTGGGATAATAATGGTAAAAAGGCAACTTTACAGACAGTGTTGCCTGTGTTTTGGATAATAATGGTAAAAAGGCAACTTTACAGACAGTAAAGCTTGTTTTTTGGATACTAATGGTAAAAAGGCAACTCTACAGACAGCATTGCCTGTTTTTTATGTTTATTTAAAAAAAGATTTTGGTGTTTTTTCAAACTTTTATTGTGTGTTTTCAAACATTTTTTTTCTTTAACTTTTTTTTCAACCATTGTTTAAATTTCTTTTTTCAAAAGAAATATCCAACAAAAGACAATATTAAGAACAAGGAGTGTGAAACAACCTTTCGAACTGGGACATCAGAATGTCCATCTTGCAGTTGAGCAGTTCCATTTCATGAAGGATCTGCTCACCGATGGACATCTGATGTCCCTCAGCCACTGCTGTGGTGGCTACCTCTGGTGGCTGGACCTCTGCCTATGAGTCTTCCACAGGTTCCAGCACCAGGATAACCAACCCCTCTCCCACAGGATCCACAGTAAGAAACCTGTTAGAAAAAAAAGAAAAGAAAATACAAATTAATACATTTAGAGATAATACATTTTCAACATCTTTTATTCAAAAACAGATGATGTTCCCAACATACACCACAACATCAGCAGCAGAAAAAGAGGCCCCCTCCCCAGTTCCCTCTCCAGACCTGCCGGCAGGAAAAAGAGAAAACATCACTAAATGCACAGACATGTCATTACTTTGAGTACAAAGTTGTATTTTCTAACCTTATGCAGAACAGTTTTGGACAATCTCAAAAAAGCGTTCTTGCCTTACTTTGATGTCCAATTGCCAGACTGAATGGTACCGACTGTATTTGTCTAGCAGATGGGCTTGGACCTGCTCCATGATCCTGCTTTTAGCATTGTAGCTTCCAGTCTCATGGAGCAGGTCGTAGCCCCGCTTGTCGCAGATTGCAATCAGGTCAACGAGCTCTTCTCGCTCAAATGGGGGGCTTTTCTTCTGCCTGCTTCTGCCGCTACTGATGCCTGCCTGGATTTTATCTGTAAAATGCAAGAAGCAATGATCTCTGTTAGTTGGTCATCTTAGAATTTTAATTTGCTGATTTTTCAGATGAGGAGGTGTATCAGCAGTTTATGCTGGATCAAGCTTCAATTCTAAGCCTCTATGAGAAGCTTGAAGATGCTATTGGGGCTAAAACAAGACGCTCACAAGCTGTGCCTGGACTTACGAAGCTGGTCTCGGCTATTTATTATATGGCTAATGGGTCCTTCCTTCGCAACCAAGCTTCAGCCATTATTTCCATGAGAGTTTGAACAAATAGCTGGGATGCCACACGTCATTGATCTCATAGACTGTACACATGTGGTGTTGGTGCCACCTGCGCAAGATGAATAGTGCTACCGCAACAGGAAGATGTTCCGATCCATCAACGTCCAGGTAACAGTCAACCATGACATCATCATCATGAATGTGGTCGCCAAGTATCCTGGCACCACTCATGACGACTTCCAATGTGTGTACTGTGGCCTCAATCGCCAGCTCCAAAGTGGATTGTATGGGGACACCTTTCTGCTTGGTAAATGAATTTTGAATGATTTTTCAATTACTTAACACAAAAAATGTGTGAATGCTACAACATATCTGCCTTTATAAATGGATTCCAAAAACTGAGAAGAGATTTTAAAAATTATATAGATTTAAATGAACCTTATACATTGTAAACATAGTTTACAAAAAATGTCAATATGTTGAAATGACATTATTATGTTAACATCTTAAAAAGCTGTTGAAATGTAACCAAACTAGATTCCCAACATATGAAATTAATTTAAGTTAACATGCATTATGAAAGAATGACCGCGAGGTGACATTCAGCAAAAAACAACCATGCAAACAACTAGCATTATGGTCACTGATAAACCAAGCAGATGCAAAGCCAAGGGATATTGTGAGGATTATCCAAAAATGTCATTCTTAGCTAGTATTAAGGCTACATTCACTCTACCATATGGAAGCTTGCGGCCGTACATATGTCCCCCTTAGATGGCAATGGCCGCACAGAGCAATATGGTGTAGCACACATGCGACACCATAAAGGGGAAAAGATAGGACATCTCCTATCTTTCTCTGTGTTATGGCCCTATGCTGTGCATTGCTATGGAGAGGGGAGGGGTCCCCCCTCACCACTGCACTGAACGTATGCCCGTCCTGACATTTGTGTGAATGCTACAAAGAATTACTGATTAAAAATCTAAATTAATCAAAAAATGTTGTACATAGAAACATGACACACAACCAAAACAAAAAGACAAACAGAAGGGAAAAAACTAAATGGTATGTTCCTTCTTTCGCTTGGGGTCTCTGCGATCGATTTCCCCATTAATTTGGGTGTAGTCGTCCCTTATCTATGGCACCGGAGGAACGAAGCTACTTAGTGCGTGCACTCATAATGGCAAGACACGCCCCTCCACTCCTCTATTTGTAACTTATTGTATAATAAAAAGCGACTTACAATTGGTTTACCACTTACGGTCCCAATGCTCACATTGGGGCTAATTAATAAGGGTTGTGCTGCACTTTTGTCGGACTGTACGCCTCCACTGGGGATACACTGCGGTTCAACAGGAATTTAAGAAGTGTCCGCCCACAATTTGTCGTAACGCGACCACTTTGTGGCGCGGCAGAACTGATCTCCATGCGACACCAAATTTAGGGGGCGTGCCGTCAGACTGAGCACAGGATTTAACTTGCAAATTGTGTTGCGAGCCCCATCACACTATACACCACCAAATAAGTGGTATAAGTGATGAGCAAACTTTTTTTTTTTGTTTGGATCAACTTGAGAATATGGGTTTTGCAAATCAGAAAGCACAGCTAAAGGGATATGACCGGCATGTATGTAAACTCCAAATGACTTAAAGGGATATGCGGCGAATGTATGTTCACTCCTCCAGTCACAGTAAAGAGATTTAAGAGATCTGCTCATGTGTGTTCACTTCTTAATGGCCAGTATAAGGGTATGGCGGGCATGTATGTTCCACGCGCCTCCATGCCCAGTTAAAGGGAAGAATGGGCGCATGTATGTCTATACCTAAAGACTAGTTAAAGGATATGAAACATATGATTCACTCCCTAAATGGCCAGTTAAAAGGATATGGGCCATGTATGCTCCACTCCTCCATGCCCAGTTAAGGGATATCACGAGCATATGTGTTAAATCTTATAATGCCCAGTAAAGTGGATATGCGTAGAACATGAATGTTCACCCCTCCGTGTCCAGTTAAAGGCAGTATAGCGGCATGTACAGTATTCCACACTGCTCCTCCCCACCGATATGTGCACATAATGCTTGGGGGGAATGTCAGTAGGGATGCAGAACTCACTGTATCCACTTAACAATGTATCCTGCCTCCACTGAGCACATACGATTGCTTTTGTGGAGGGCTTGGCCATGGTTGGAGGAAAAAGAGATATGATTTTAAAGCCTCAATCTGATTTGATGGACTATATAAAAAAGATTATATATCTTGTTAACTTTGCTCATGCATTTATGATATAAAGGAACCTACATTTCAATGAATTATGAAGCCAAAAATACCTTGCACGCTGCGGGTAGCTGCTGATGCCAGAGCGTATCTTCACTATTGGATTTAAAGCACTGTAGTCCGTGTAAAACAGTTTTTTAAAGGGAACCTACCACCCACGATCTCTACCTATAAAGGTAGATCTGGTGGTAGGTGGACGTAAGGGACGTGAGGAGAGCTCTTTAGAGCTAATCCCTCATCGTCCACCTAACTTTTAATAAAACTTTATTCCCCTAATATGTTAAATGTTACTTATGCAGGTATGGGGCCGTGAGTAGCGGGCACAAGGCTACACAGCGCGCTACGCCACGCCCCAGTACCACGTTACTCTTCTCCTAACTGGTGTGTGCGGCGCGCAGCATCCGACAAGCCGGAGATCTGCGCGATAGCGCAGTAGCTCCGGCCTGGAGCTGTGGTGCTCAGCCGCGCGGACCTGCGTACTGGCCATGAGCAGAAGACGCCAGCATGATCGGGCGGTGGCGCGCAGCTACAGGGAGCTGCGGACCCGAATAAACACAGGTGTAGGAGGAGTAAGAATGTGGCTACGGGGCGGGAGTAGCGCGCACTGTTGTACCTCGTCCCGGCTACTCACGCCCCAGTAGCCGCATAAGTAAATTTACATTTATGGGGAATAAAGTTATTAAAGTTAGCGGGGACGTGGGATAGCTCTAAAAAGAGCTCTCCTCACAGTCCCTTACATCCACCTACCACCCGATCTACCTTTATAGGTAGAATCGTGGTGGTAGGTATTTATAGCCGCAGCCCATACCATGCACACAGTTGTGGTGTGAGAGCCTATTCGAGGTGCCGCAGAGCCTGTGAGTCACTGACTCTCAGGCACACTCGTGCCTGCGCAACTTTGCGTGCAAAGCCGGCCCATGTGAAAGAATTTAAGTTGTGCAGGCGACAAGTGTGCGAGAGCTTGGTGACGTCACCGGCTCTCTGGCACCCCATAATAAGGTGTAAAAGGTTCATAACCAAGAATGGTGTTGTAACTCAGAGCAAATGACACCTGGTTTTGAGAACAACTTGTCTAATAACTTTAAATGTGTCTTTACCCAAAGCGTCTGTGTGTTTATGTCACCATGCCCCCCCCACCAGTATCGCCTGTCCTTGTCCTTTCCCCCAAGGTTTAAGTCCCCAGGCCACCTCGACCAACCCCATGAGTGTCTGCCTGTCCCTGTTTTTCCTGATTGTACGAAAAAAACAGTCTTTTTTATGCAAAAAAACATTATTATTTAATCATTTTGCCAAAAATTACATTACATTATATAGATACAGCATAAAAGTAAAATAGTATACTTAAAGAAAATCCAT
The DNA here is from genome assembly GCA_019512145.1 of Engystomops pustulosus. Classification (NCBI taxonomy): domain Eukaryota; kingdom Metazoa; phylum Chordata; class Amphibia; order Anura; family Leptodactylidae; genus Engystomops; species Engystomops pustulosus. Next base: position 204,500,269 of record CM033642.1, on the reverse strand, counting down.
CTCAGAAGTATTGCTGAGAAAGCATAATCCTTACATTTTAAAACACCATTTTTATTTTTTGGGATAATAATGTTAAAAAGGCAACTTATACAGACAGGTGTTGCCGGTGTTTTGGAGTAATAATGGTAAAAAGGCAACTTTACAGACAGTAAAGTTGTTTTTTGGAGTACTAATGGTAAAAAGGCAACTCTACAGACAGCATGCCTGTTTTTTTGTTTATTCAAAAAAGAAGTTTTGGGGGTTTGTGTTTTCACACATTTTTTTCTTTACTTTTTTCACATTGTTTAAATTTCTTTTTCAAAAGAATATCCAACAAAAGACAATATTAAGAACAGGAGCTGTGAAAACAACCTTTCGAACTGGGACATGAAATGTCCATTGCAGTTGAGCAGTTCCATTTCATGAAGGATCTGCTCCACCGATGGGCATCTGAGCATCCCTCAGCCACTGCTGGGTGGCTACTCTGGTGGCTGGACCTCTGCCTATGAGTTCCACAGGTTCCTAGCACCAGGATAACCAACCCCTCTCCCACAGGATCCACAGTAGAAAACCTGTCTTAGAAAAAAAGAAAAGAAATACAAATTAAACATTAGAGAATAAGACATTTCAATGTTCTTGTTTCAAAACACGATGATGTTCCCAACATACACCACAACATCAGCAGCAGAAAAAGAGCCCCACCCCCCCGTCAGCTCCCTCTCCATAGACGGCTAGGAGGAAAAGAGAAAACATCACTAAATGCAACAGACATTCATTACGTTGAGTACAAGTTGTATTTCTAACCTTATGCAGAAAGACTTTGGACATCTCAAAAAGAGTTCTTGCCTACTTTGATGTCAAATGGCCGACATGAATGGTACCGACTGTATTTGTCAGCAGATGGGCTTGGACCTGCTCCATGATCCTGCTTTTAGCTTGTAAGCTTCCAGTCTCATGGAGCGGTCGTAGCCCCGCTTGTCGCAAGCAATTCAGGCAACGAGCTGCTCTCGCTCAATGGGGGGCTTTGTCTTCTGCGTCTGTCTGCCGCTACTGATGCCCGTCTGGCTTTTATCTGTAAAATGCAAGAAGCAATGATATCTCTGTTAGTTGGTCATCTTAGAATTTTAATTTGCTGATTTTTCAGAGAGGAGGTGTATCAGCATTTTTGCTGGATCAAGCTGCAATTTAACTCTATGAGAAGCTTGAAGATGCTATTGTGGGGCTAAAACAAGACCCACAAGCTCAAAGGTGTGCCTGGGACTTACGAAGTGGTCGACTATTTATTATATGGCTAATGGGTCCTTCCAGCACTGCATTGCTGAGCATTTTGGTTTTTCGCTTCAGCCGTTATTTCCATGAGAGTTTGAACAAATAGCTGGGATGCCACACGTCATTGATCTCATAGACGTACACATGTGGTGTTGGTTGCCACCTGCGCAAGATGAATAGTGCTACCGCAACAGGAAGATGTTTCGATCCATCAACGTCCAGGTAACCGTCAAACCATGACATCATCATCATGAAGTGGTCGCCAAGGAATCCTGGCACATCATGACGAATTCCATTTGTGTACTGTGGCTTCAATCGCCAGATCCAAGTGGATTGTATGGGGTGACACATGGTTGACGGGCGGCTTCTGGAACTGAATGTGATTGATGTAGTGGGTTCAATGACTACCTCAAAACAAAAAATGTTCGTTCATCGAACGGATGACAACAAATATCTGCCCTGTTAAATGGGATTGCCAAAAACGATGAAGAGAGAAGTGAGGAGATTTTAAAAATTATATGGGAGCTTTAATGAACCTTTAAGATAGATCTTGTAGAAATAATAGGTGGAACAAAAAAGGAGCAAACAATGTTCGGGATACGGAAAGTAACTGCAGCATGGGAACCCACATAAATTCACAACTTTTTGCTACACAGCCAGAAACGAGTCGGAAATAACAGCTACTCTCAACCCCTTCCCACCTCCACTGTTTCGGAGGCACTGGGCTAAATTAGGTGACCACAATAACATCAAACGACGACCGGATAACAAACCAAGCAGATCTCTAGAGGAGAAGGATCGATATATAACGTACTTCCCGTCCTCCCATTCCATTCCATTCTCTCTTTTCTTCCCCCTCACCCACCAGCCTCTACCGTCCCGTAGCCTTCTCCGCAGTTACTTTCTCTACCGGCCCAATAATTTTCCTTTTTGCTGTGTTGTTTACCTGTACCCACTCCCAATCTTCTCTCTACTCCTCCCCCTTCCAGTATTGAGCGGATTCTAGGGAGGGAACGAGAAGGGGGAACGAGGCCGGAGTTACCGGCGCAAATGCGGGGCAGCAAGAGAAACTACGGCTTCTCTCGGCCGGGGGGCACGCAGCTGCCAGGAGCGGTGCTGCCGGAACGATTCAAGGGTAGGCGGGGAAAAGCGGCTTACTGGGCGTGGCGTAGCCGCGCGTGTTGTTAGCTCGTGTTCCGGCTACTTCACGCCCCAGAAGCCGCTTAATAAAATTTAAATATTTCAAGGCAATAAGTCTCAAATGGCAACAAAAGAAGTAGCGGGCTGGAACTACCGCATGCGTATGGTGGTTAAAAAAGTCTAGGCCGTGATTGGGAGATTCGTGGTGGTAGGGCCCTTTAAGTTAACATGCATTATGAAAGAATGACCGCCAAGGTGACATTCACCAAAAAAACAAACCATGCAAACAAGGCATTATGGTCATGATAAACCAAGCAGATGCAAAGCCAACGGAGTATGTGAGGCTTATCAAAAATGTCATTCTTAGCTAGTATTAAAGGGGTATTCCGGAATCAGCATAATTCATACTCACTTAGATGAAAATGTGGCCCCTGATAGCGTATAGAATTACTTTCAAAATAAAAATTTTTTTTTGCTACTGGCCTTTAACCCGTCCGTTAAATTTCCTCGACGACGGTCCGTTGCAGGACGAAGATGGTGGCTGGTCACATGTACCAACATCACATGTCTGTACCTGCCTGGGCAGGTCATTGTGATCACCACTACGTTTGCGTGTAGTCTGTTGGTTGCAGTCCATTTACAGATGGCCAGTGGTGGTGGTGATGGCAGGACACAGTCATTACTATGGTAACAGAGAAAAACCTGTTACAATCATCACGGAGAGCATAGGGAAGATAAGTGTGGAGGAGGAGTACTGAGAACTAAAGATCATGGAACTTGTAGTTTCAGTGGCGGCCATTTAGTGATAACTCCACCTACTTTAGAGAGGCGTAAATTTTGAAATCATAAAATCAAAATATTTAAGCTCCTTTTGTGACTAATGACATTGAGTATTGTGTATTTATTTATTTATTATCAATGGGTTTTGTGTCGTCAGACGTTCATATCCCGGAATACCCCTTTAGGCTACACAATCTACCATATGGAAGCTTGCGGCCGTAATATGTCCCACTTAGATGGCAATGGCCGCAAAGAGCAATATGGTTGCAGCACACATGCGACACCATAAAGGGGAAAAGATAGGAAATCTCCTATCTTTCTCTGTGTTACGGCCCTATGCGTGCATTGCTATGGAGAGGGGAGGGGTCCCCCCTCACCACTGCACTGACTGGAACGTTGCCCGTCCCTGAAATTTGTGTTTGTGAATGCTACAAGATTTTTATTACTGATTAAAACTGTAAATTAACATTGTTAGATCTTAAATTAATCAAAAAATGTTGTACATAGAAACATGACACACAACCAAAACAAAAAGACAAACAGAAGGGAAAAAACTAAATCAACGTTTGGATGTCCGTGAAGAATGATGGACAGGCCCCTTCCCCCTTTTTTCCTGCCGCCTCACCACAGAACTCCCAGATGGGCCAGGTGGGTTTGAAGCTGAGGAACTAAGTACATCCTTAACCGAAAGAAGGAAAGTGGCTTCAGAGGAACGGCCCAGGGTCACTGGCAAAGGATCTAGTGCACCTGCTAGCGATGGTGCAGTACTGCACCCTGAATTCTGAACAGTTGTAAGCTGATTCGGGGGCAGGGCTGGCCTGTCCAACTCGCTCCCCACCAGTGGGGACCTGGGGTGGGGAGAATGGAGGGATACTCACACTCTCCCCCTGAGCCACATTTCTGTGGGGCAAGAGGCGACCTAGAATATGTTCAATATTTATGAGAACTGCACAAATATTCTGGATAGCTACCTCAACCGTCCGGCTATGCCCTAGCTCAACAGTCCGGCTATGCCCATAACTGTTGTATTTTGTGACACGTAGTCTCTAAAAATATTAGCAGTTATGGCCCTATTCTCAGTAGGCACAGGTTCAGACCACCACTGGACCCATGAAGTGATACTCTGGCAGGAGGAGTTGTTGGCAAAGCACATCGAGGTCTGGGTGCAACCTCTTAATGTTCTGGTGGTGGCGTGGTTGGTGGTGCCGGGGGTGGAGCAGCCCTCCCTGTTGGTAAAGGAAAAAAAGTAAATGAAAATTCAAAATCTAGATAGTCATCTAAGTTTTTCAGATGCATTCTCCAATGTCAAAACCAGGAGTGGAGCACAAGTATCGCTCAATGATACAATCACCCATTATGATCCACCCATACTTTTTCTTTTGAAACTGCATCGGAAAAACTGAACATGTGAACACACATGAAAATAACACCAAAAAGTATATGCATTTTTTACATATAAGATTGAAAAATGTTTATGGAAACGAAAGCAAACATTGGTATTGGAGACATAACCAATTACATACTGACAGCAAGATTAACCGACTCCTAATCCCCTATCCCATCAGGGTCAGGGTGGATTCTTTGCTAAATCTTCTGCTCCACCCACAACAGCCGCAGAGCCACACCGGCCCACCATTTTTCCTCCTAGCTGACTCTTTATGTTTCGCCAGCTTAGTCATCAGCCTCCTCCTGCAGTCATACCACTTCTTTCGAACGTCGGGGAGAGTATGATATTCAATGCCTGCAAAATATTAAAACAAAAAAAAATAATTTAAAAAAAGGCCACTTATATTCCGTGGCTTATATCCAATCATAGAGAGCAAAACCAATTAAAAGACAATTACTAGTAGAAATTTCACCTTGGGCATTGATGTGCCCCGTGATCCCCTGCCAAATCTGTTGTTTTGATGAAAGGGAAAGTGAATCAGCCATCCGCCCAAAGAGCAGGTGATAGTTTTCTGAAACCTGGAACACAATAAAAAAAAAAAAGAACATAACCACAGTAAAAACTCTCTGCAACAGTGGGGAAGGAGTATGACACAACACTATAATATAATAGGTTAATAAAATTTCACAATACCTCCTCCACCAAAATTTTGGTTCCCCGATCAGAAAAACGCCCAAAATCTTTTTGGGATGCCCAATGCCCTCCTCTTCAGCGGCACCAGAGCCCCCAGTAACCACATCCCGGCAGCAGGGGGTGGGGGTTCCCCAGGAGCAGAAGATGGACCAGCAGGTGGTTGAGGGGCTGGTCAATCTGCTGCATCAATCTCCTCAGCAATATGCAGCAAAGACTTACCGCCTATGGAGAGGGCTCAGCCCGGGTTGGTATAAGACGCGCTGCCCGAATAGGTACGACACAGGTAGTAAGGTTCAAGGATAGGTTTATTAGTATAATAGAAGGACAGTGGTTTTTGGCCCGTCTAGCGTTTTGGTCAACAGTGTGGTCCCCTGAAGGGTTGCGGTATGACAAAGCGTCCCTTAGACAGAAAAAGATTCTGCACCCCTGGTGTAGAGGAAACACATTTATTATAAATTACAGGCTACTCTCTTACAGATTACTATCTTCTTGTTTTAATTTAATTACATATTTTTCTTTGTTTCTGAATTAACTTATTTTTAAACCGTACTGACGATAAATAAGATTATAAAAAGGGTAGATTGTAGAAGAAGAGTTTAGTAAGTGGAATACCAATTAGTGAATCAGAGCAACAATTACGGTTTTGTAGGTTTCCATGGAGAATGGAAATGGTAAATGCAGCAAGAAAGTGTGACATATTGAATGTACTGTGCAAAGGAGAGGACAGAGTCCAAGTCATCCCTGAGATGGAGCCTGGAGCAGACATGGGGCAGGATCACCTTGCACAGGCCCACTCTGTCACTGGACCAGCTCTCTTCATGCCCTTCCACACCCACCTGCCGTTGGCGAAGATGTAATGTAGGAGGTAAATAGGTGCAATTCTTGCAATCTGTACGCAAGAATTGGGTCTATTTCAGGGCATGTTGGATAACTGGCTTAAAAGCCCCTATAAAAGATCTATAATTGAAAAATTCCATAATTTCCTACTAAAGTAGAATGAACACAATGGTAACCTATGCCATACATTTTTCAGGCCACAAGTAAAAAATACATTTCCCTATTTACATGCATGAATAATATCATGTCTGCTGGCACCAGATCAGAGTCACCTTCAGAGATCTCTACACTTTAAACCAGCAGGAGAAGAATAGGAATAAGTTCATTATTAAACATCAGGGATAAAGTAAATTATAATAATGTTTAATTTAATGTACCTTATATACTCGAGTATAAGCCTAGTTTTTCAGCACAAAAAATGTGCTGAAAAACCCAAACTTGGCTTATACTCGAGTCAAAAAAATAAATATATCTAAACTCACCTTTCCGGTGACCCCTGTATATCTTCTGTGTGATCTGTCCGGCAGCGGCGGCAGGCTATATACACTGGGGCAGGGTCTGGCATGCTATATACACTGGGGCAGGGTCTGGCAGGCTGTATACACTGGGGCAGGGTCTGGCAGGCTATATACACTGGGGCAGGGTCTGGCAGGCTATATACACTGGGGCAGGGTCTTGCTGGCTATATACTGGGGAGGCTGTGACCAATGCATTTCCCACCCTCGGCTTATACTCGAGTCAATAGGTTTTGCCAGTATTTTGTGGTAAAATTAGGGGCCTCGGCTTATACTCGGGTCGGCTTATACTCGAGTATATACGGTATGTCTTTCTAACACAGAAAAAGACAGGAAGACAAGGAAGGTGAAGAGGAAGAAGGAAGTAAAAAAAAGAGACAACTTCCACTTCCGTTCTTACCATATCTTATTTCTGCTGCAGTCGATACACTTTAAAAGATGTAATGCAATGTTTCAGAAAGCATAATTATTCTAACTTTTGCCATAAATAAAGTAAAGCATATTTAACATGATTGTCTTTTTACATAAATTCAATATACCACATCCAAACTTATAGGTAACAAGTGCCAGTGACACTTGGGATAAACAGGCGGTCCCCTAATTAAGAACACTCAACTTACATACGACCCCTACTTACAAACGGACCACTGGATATTGGTAATTTATTGTACTTTAGTCCTAGGCTACAATAAACAGCTGTAACAGTTATCAAAGGTGTCTACAATAAAGCTTTAGTGTTAATATTGATTCTAATGACAACCCAACATTTTTAAAATCCGATTGTCACAGAGACCAAAAAAGTTTGGGCTGGGATTACAATGATAAAATATACAGTTCCGACTTACATACAAATTCAACTTAAGAGCAAACCTACAGACCCTATCTTGTATATAACCCGGTGACTGCCTGTAAATCCTTCCGCATTTTTAGGGAACCTATCACAACTGTTCCCCACTAAACTAGCAACACCTTTAGGTAGATAAATTACTCTGACTGGAGCTCCAACAGTCCCCGGAAGAAGCTGTATAGGCAAAAACCCATGGTCGGGTGGACATGTGTGACTGGCGTCCTGCTTATGTCTAGATATGCAGAATTTTTACAAATATTTTGTGAGTATATTTTTAAATAAAATTTTAAACTACAAGGAATATACTACACTATCCATACGTATATTTACTCTAGTGAAATTGGCTTAAAGAGAGAAGGCAATGAAGGAGGATTAGGAAACGCAATGGAGTTGGACTGAATTGTGACCTATTATTGTCAGAAATCTGTGGAGACGTGCAATACTCATTGAAAAGGATCGATGCGTCAAGCAATATACTTTTTTGGATTCATAAAGAATTTATAAAGGACTGTCGGAGCTCCGGTCAGGGTAATTTCTTTTGTTTTAATTGTGGGATTGTTTGTGGACCGGTCCTGAGCCGTTGTTAGCTCCTAGGAGCCAAGTGTGCAACACATTAAGATTGTTAACTTTAGGTAGAGTATGAAATATCTGGCTTAACTAGAGTCCACTGGCCCCTGGGACAAAATTCCTTATGGGACCCCCTCCTATTATACCCCCCAAAAATTTCAGTGCACTTTCATTACACAGCATGCAACACAATTGTGCTGTATCTACGTAATAAAAGTGATGCAAACTAAGTACACACATCAACACATTCCCCCTCCCAGCATATTAGTTAGTACGGCACCGTAGCATATGTATGACAGGGGGTAGGGGCGTAACTAGAGGCTGGGTCCCATAGCAGATTTATGGATGGGGCCCCTCTTCCCCTTCAAAGGACATTGCCCAAACTTTTATAGTATGAGGAACAGGTTTCCGTAACTAGAAACTGCAGTATGTGCCAGTACACGGCATGGAATAATAAATACCGTCTCTATGAAGTGCAATTTGTTACACAGAAAACAAGCCATCACACAGCTCTGTACGTGTAAAAATAAAAAAAGTTATAGATTTTTGATTATGGGGAGTGAAAAATGAAAAGAAAAAATAAAAAAAAGGGTGAGGTCCTGAAAGGGTTAACAGACCGAATTGACAAGCCCTAAGAGGGGTGTCTCACAATACTAATTATAACCGTTACCTTCCTCCCCCTGCTGCACTGCGCCGTCTCGGGAGCTGACAAATATAACCATAACCGCCTGTACCCACCTCCAGGTGGGCCGGCTACAAGAATCATTATCCTCCATTTCCCCTTTTGGTTATGCGCACAGCGCCACACCTTGTGCGGATTTCCCTCCCAGAATCCCCCTCAAAGGCCTTATCCTGCGGCTGCGTGACGAGTTCTTCACCACTCAGGGTGGGTATCTCTTCTTCAGCGCCGATGTCCAGGAAGAATGAGGAAGGTGAGCCCCTCTCTTTTATCTGAGACGACCCTCCCACACTGACCTCACTTCCCTAAAGCAAACCCCTCCCTGCCCCAATAACCCCACCTTATTTAACTCCGGCCTACTTTTCCCTCAGGTGAAGGCAGGCAACCTGCCCTTTTCTGAACCATTCACTGAGCAGGCCCAGCACATGAGATTTTTCACCAATGTCACCAAGCCTGCTAACCCCCTGCCAAAGAGGAAGAACACTGTGAGGATTAGATACACAGGCTCAAAACAGGATATCCCTCCATACACTTCATTGTAAGAGATCTACTGAAGGACTTTATGGGGTTTGAGGTGTCTGAGATCCATGCCCTTATCCATGTTCCCTCCAGCAGGATATTTTATATCAGCTTCAAACTTCTGTACAATCAGGACTTGTCCTGATGAGAAATGGGAACATCTGCAGTTGATCCCTATCTCTAAACCAGAGGTGATAACGGCCACCTCTAGTATATGGCAAGAAGTAACTCGGTCAAGATCTATGATGAGGAGGATCTCTGGAATGGAGGCTACACTGTGAGGATCACTCTGCTGCGGCACAATGGTGTAATCAGACATCTGCCGTGGGAACCTGCGTCTGTGCCAAATATGTGGGGGCAGACATCTCGCTATAAACTTTTCCCGTATGAAGTGCTCCTTATGTGGACAACTGGGACATGTGAAGGAGGAATGCACTGGAGTAGTCATCTGTAACCTGTGCTCTCAGTCTGGGCATATGTAAAGTACCTTCAGTGGATGCGGCACTACAAGTACCAGCAATCACAGAAGTAACATCTAGTGCTAAAAGCACTAGTGGTCAGAACCTTTACAATAGAGACTGATGTTCCATTTGTAGAGGCTGTACCACAGGTACAGGCAGTCACTGGAAAATCTGCTCCTACCAGAAAAAATCCAAGTAGCTGCCCACTACCTCTACTGAGGCAGCTGATCTTGGGGCAGGAACCAGTGTGGATAAGGAAGATTTCCAGACTGTGAAGAGGAAGAATACCATCGCCCATCCCTCTAGGAAAGTCAAAACATTGGATAAACCAGTAGAGGCGCCAGTGCTGGCCATAACATCTGGGCGTTAAAATGCGCTGAGAGAGGAAGAGGGGACCACAGCAATGAAGCAAACCCCCCGCACATCTCTGATGAGGAACCTCAGGAAGTTGAACCTGATCCCCCAGTTTCCACCAAAAGATGGGCAACTAAAGATCACAGCAGCAGGAGAAAAAAAAACTGAAAAAACCTAAGTGACCTGAGTAATGAGGCTGAGGATCAGCTCTATTAATGTGAACAGTGTGGGGACCAGTAGCCGGCGGAAGGCCATCTACCAGCATCTGGCTGAGGAGAGGTCTGACATCTTCTTCTTACATGAGACTTACCTGAAGAGTAATGCCCAGGTGTATGCAGTCAATAGAGACTAGAGACATGGGCCATCCTTCTGGACATTCAGGTGGAGCCAGTCCTGGAGATTTGGCCCAGCCGTTGCCTAATGCTGGACTTTACCTTAAACACTGTACATTACAGAGCTGTGAATGTATATTATCCTCAAACGAGGAAAGATAGAAGGGAGTTGTTTCAGAATATGAAGCCATATTGCTTTAGATCTAGATTGTTTATGATGTGTGTTGACTTAAATAGAGTATCCTGTAATGTAGATCACTCCAGTAGTCACAAGAGCTTGAGATATGAGACCTTTCTTTTCCCCTTAAAGACTTTAGTTAGAAGTGACTTTATAAAGCCTATATGATAGAAACCCCCCACCAATGACACCATTTCAGAAACTGCACCCCAGAAAGTACTCAAATCAACCTTTGGGAAGTTAGTTAACCCTATGAGTGTTTCTTGAGGGTGAAAAATAAATGGAAGAGTAAAATTACAGAAATGTAATTTTGTTTTACAATATATTCATTGAACACTAAAGATTGCACCTTCACAATGGGTTAAAAAGGAAAATGCATTTTACAATGTTTAGTATGTCAATGCCCATTGTGTCAATGTACACTGCTGTACAGGCACAGGGGGGCACTTGGAAGGGAAAGAGCGTTGTTTAGTTTTTGGAGACAAATATGGCTGAAAAAGTTTTCATGTGTCAGGATGCATTTGGAGAGCCCTAGTGATACCAAACAGAGGAGAACCGCAACAAGTGACACCATTTAGGAAAGTACTATACACCCCTTGGAGAATTTAGCAAGGTGCAATATGTGTATTTGCCTGTAAAGGTGTTTGATTCAATTAGGCCCTAAAAAGAAAAAAGGTGAAAATTTTCTTATAAAAGTCACCTTTACCCCTATTTTTTATAGCCACAAGGGATAAAAAATGTAATAACCACCCAAAAATGTGTAAAATTATTTCTCCCGAGTATAGAAGTACCCCACATGTGCATATAATATGTTGTATGGGCGCACAGTAGAGGGAAAGAGGGATGTTTGGCTCTTAGAAGCCAAATTTGACACAATTCTTATACATGCATTTGGAGGGCCGTAATGGTAATAAACAGAGGAGAACTCAAAAAGTGCCTCTGATTTATGAACACACACCCCTTAAAGAATTTAGCAAGGTGTAATATGTGTTTTGCCTCTACAGGTTTATGATCCAATTAAGCCCTAAAAAGGTACAAGGGATAAAAGATGAAATAACCACCAAAAATTTGTAAAACTATTTCTCCCGAGTGTAGAAGTACCACATATGTGCATATACAATGTTGTATGGGTGCACAGTAGAAAGAAAGAGGGACGTTTGCCTTTTAAATGTCAAATAGAGCTAACACTGTGCAAAATAAATATACAGACGGTCCCCTACTTAAGGACACCCGACTTACAGACGACTCCTAGTTACAGAAGGACCCTTCTGGCCCCTGTGACCCCTGGTAAAGCTCTCTGGATGCTTTACTATAGTTCCAGACTGCAATTATCAGTTGTAAGGTGTCTGTCATGAAGCCTTTTTGATAATCCTTGGTCCAATTACGGCAAAAAATTTTGAAACTCCAATTGTCACTGGGGCAGAAAAATTTTTTGTCTGCATCTACAATTATAAAATATATAGTTTCGACTTAAATACAAATTCAACTTAAGAGCAAACCTATGGTACCTATCTTGTATGTAACCCAAGGATTGCCTGTATTGCACTGTGTTATGCAATCCACTGAGCATGGTGCGCATGCTCATTGGATTAAAGCCAGTTCCTGACAGCAGGGGCAAGACCCTGTTCTCAGGCATCATCGCACAGCCCTGGAGCTTGCAGACCCCAGGGCTGCCACCGGAGGATCGAACCTCCCTGGTAAGCGCTGCAGGGGGGTCCGGGGCACATGAAAAGCCCTTTACATGCCGGTGTCATGTTTGCCCGCAGTGTGTGAGGGGTTACGACCCGCAATCAAGAATTCCATAGTACATCAGACATAGTCCAGCAGGTCCATATAATGGACGCTTATACTCAACACTGTAAGCTTGCGACCTACACTTATCATAACGCCACCCGCATAGACAGGGTATACAAAAAAGAGGGGTATGAGAACCTCCCGGTATAATACTAACCCCAGACAGTTCTCTGACCATTGTATGGTGTGTCCCTGGAGCTGGACACGGCTTTGGTTTGTGGTAGGGGCTACTGGAGGGCTAACAGCTCATACTCTGCCCTCAGAATACAGCTCAGCCGCCTGTACAGCAGGATGAATAGTAGGGAGACCATGCACAGTGAAAGAATCCATCAGTTGAAGCAGAAAATGAGACAGCTCCAGTACAATCACCTCAAATCCCTTAAAGCAGAAAGCCAGTTTGATAATTGGGGGGATCACAACTCAGACCCTTTTGTTACCTGTAAGAACAGGGTCATTAAGAAGCTGATAATGGTCTTATTAGATAAGACTGGTCTGGAGCAGTCTGTGCAGAGTAGTCTTCAGAAGATCATCTGCAATTTTTATGAAGATCTCTTCAGATGATGTCAGTAATAACATCCATAGCTATCTGAATAGTGCGACTCTGCCAAAACTAGACCTAGTACAGGGAGATAGTATAGTTAAGCCCATAACAGAGGATGAGGTGAAGAGGAGCATTGACTCCGTAGTAACCAAGAAGAGTCTGGGGTTGGACAGTCTCACTAGTGAATTCTATAAACAACAACTACCAAAATGGAACTAAAAGAACATGAGACTTGCCACATCCATTATAAAACATATACATTTATTCATATGTTATTAAAATAAACAAAATCAACATTACGGATGAAAACTTAGAAGCAAGTGGTGCTGGGAAGCAGGACCATATTATTAATACATAATATAGATAGGTAGTCATGAGCAGAAATACAGACCCATGAGTAGCCAAACTGTAAAGCAAATATGACCTCAGATGAACTATGCTGCCCAGCACCAGCCCGACACATGTTTTGGTCGCTGACCTTTGTCAAGTGCTAGGAGATTCTGATCACTTTGGAAAGGAACCATGGACCAGTCATAGATGTAGTAAAAAATACACACCTGAAAAAGCCCTTAACTACGCTGCTCGGTGCATTCCCCAAGTGCATGTGGGCATTGCGGCAGGGAGAGACAGCAGACGTCATCACAGAAAGCACCATGTGATTCCTGGGAGACGATTGGTGGCTCAGTCACAGCGGCACCCAGGCATGCGCACTGCATAGATGAGGTATAGGCAGACATGTCAGAAATGGTAAAGCAATAGACATGCCATAAGGTATTAAATGCTGGAAAATAACCATCAGCGCTGATTAATCATGCCATGAGAGGAACATAATTCACATAAGATCAAGCTTACAGTGGCCGCAGTCAAAAAGGGTCGCAGTCCGAGGAGGTGTGACTGACCCTTGAAGCCGCTAGCTGCAGTCACCACCAGCCTATGGGGAGAAGCTGAGGAGAGGGGATTGCCTCGGACCACCTCATCATGAATACGCCGGACTGCTGTATGCTTGGTCTGGCGTTCGGAGGGCTATGTAGTGCAGTGCTTATAGCTTATTGGTATGTTCCGATAAGACTAGCGATTTAACACTGCTATTACTGGGGTAGAGATAGGGAGCTGTTTACTAGTAAATAGCTCCTAGAAGGATTTTTTCAGGCGACAGGTCCTCTTCAAAAGCTGCCAGCGGCTGCAAACAGATGGCGACACCCTTGTTGCAGAACATCGCTGGACATCATCGGGGAGCGGCGATCTGTTGCAATGACAGCCTGGGGTCTTTCGAAGACGTGAGGCTATCTTGTTTTAACCCATTCATTACAATGTGCGATTTGCACATTTTAATGAATGAGGTTGAAAATCCCCATATACTGCCATACAGTAGTATATTAGTATTTGGTAGGATCGATCAGACAACCCTGGGTTAAAGTAACCTAGGGGGTCTGAAAAAAAGGAAAAGTAAAAATTAAAAAAAAGTAAAAAAAAAATTATAATAAAAAAACCTAAAAATTCTAATCACCCCCCTTCCCCTGGAACTAATATAAATATATAAATATAATAACGGTTTTTCACTGCATTTAACCCATTCGAAAATACAGGCAGTCCCCTACTTAAGAACACCCGACTTACAGACAACCCCTAGTGACAAACGGACCTCTGGATGTTGGTAATTTACTGTACTTTAGCCTTAGGTTACAATAATCAGCTGTAACAGTTATCACAGGTGTCTGCAATTAAGCTTTATTGTTAATCCTGATTCGTATGACAACCCAACATTTTTAAAATCCAATTGTCACAGAGACCAAAAAAAATTTGTCCGGGGTTACAATTATAAAATATACAGTTCTGACTTACATACAAATTCAACTTAAGAACAAACCTACAGAACCTATCCTGTACATACCCGGAACTGCCTGTAGTGACCGAATTCGAAAATGGTACTTTTTTGCCAGTGATCAGAAGGTCGTACAGTCCTAAAAATGGTAGCATTGAAAACTTTATCAAAAGTCGCAAAAAATGACACCACCCACAGCTCCTACACCAAAGTATGAAAAAGTTATTAGCGCCAGAAGATGGCAAAATCTAAAATAAAATTTTTGTACAGGAGGTTTTAATTTTTGTATGTATGAAAACATTATAAAACCTATTCAAATTTGGTATCCCTGTAATCGCACTGACCCAAAGAATAAAGTAGACATGTAATTTGTGGCGCACAGTGATAGTCGTAAAATCCAAGCCCACAAGAAAATGGCGCAAATGTGTTTTTTCACCAATTTCACTGCATTTGGAATTTTTTTCCCGCTTCACAGTACATGGCATGGAATAATAAATACCATCACTATGAAGTTAAATTTGTTACGCAGAAAGCAGGCCATCACACAGCTCTTTATGTGTAAAAAAAAAGTTATAGATTTTTGATTGTGGGGAGTGAAAAATGGAAAAGAAAAAAACAAAAACGCCCAAGTCTTTAAAAGGTGAAAAAGCTTTATTGATCTCATTCTTAACAACATTACCCCTACATTACAATATCATAGGAGCACACTCCTAGGACTTACATAGGACTTTATACAGTAAGGTTTACATTGTTGCTTAAAAGTTCATTTCAATATACAGTTTTCTGTCTCATTATTTAGATTATTTTGCACAAACTTATCCCTTAAACGATCATTATTTTTTAAATCATTTGCAAAAACCTGTAAGATACACCTCTAGATAAATGCAACAGCATAAATGTGCAAAAATTACCGCAGAAAGAGCTTATGGTATCCTGTGATTGTCTGTTCTGATAAGTGTATGTTATGCACTTTTTAAAAAAAAACTGTATAAATTCTTTTGGGAATATCTCGGCATCAGGAGAGAAACCGTAGCTATCGAATAATATTGCATCCTTATTGTTACATAGCATAATTAATATCCAGTTGACTCCCTTGTTTGCGGAAATCGTTCGTATTCACCATAAACGCTGCAGGTCTTTGAAGTAATTAATGCACATGTAGGAAATCACTCGTAAATACACCTGCAAATATACGGCTCATACAAGGGTCAGGTAGAGCTCCAAATTATCCTTCGCTAGTTATAGAAATTGAGTATTTCTCTTTCGTTGTTATATTTCCAGTATATTTGTGTTTAGCGCGTCAAGCATCATAGTCACAGTGTAAGGCGTCGGTCAGAGAAAAATGACCGCCCGGTTCTTGGTTCAGTGATAAATCAAAGGCAAAGAATGTGTAGCCGAGCATAAACTCTTCACGGTCTATATTTAAACGGCTATCAGATTTATGTTTTCCTGAGATGTGTACAAGCGCAGCATACTCTCTAATGGCTAATTCAGCCTCAAAATTTGGTTGCAGGTATTTGTTGACTACCCAAGTACAATGCTGAATGATTTATATTATAGTGGTGGAAACATAGCAGATTTTTTTGATAATTACTGCTAAAGCCTTCATTCTCCACAAAGCCTATTATAACTGTTTTAGGGATTTGGCTCATGAACAGGTTCTCATGGTTTGTAATTCTTGTACCTGTTGGAATGCTGCATAATCTTAAACAACCCTAGCAAGACTTTATTTAGCTAAGGTTGTAATCAAGGTCATTCAGTACAAGCATTGACAGATTAAATATATCTGCGAAATTCGGCCTTCAAAAGCTCGACAGGTTCAGATAGGGTTGTTGTGCGAAGTCTTTTGCTGAATCCTAAATTGTCACCATCCACAGCTCTTTTGTGATGATACCCAGCTGTATCTTTGTAGTACAAGGCAGCTGTAAGCTGGAAGGTCAGTGCGTTATGTCCACTTGATTGAAAAGCATGGCTATCGGATAGTTAATAAAGCCCATACGTGCCCTGTCAGCAATATTCGTATTATCGCTCTTGACAATACGACAATTTACATACAACAGCCTATTATTTAGGTCGTAATAATATTCACTGCCTGGTCTGAAGAATTCCAAAGGTGCATTGTCGGTCAGGGTAGCAATAGGTTGTACTTCTACAAAGTATCTAAAAAATGTCCAGTTCCCATTTTGTGCATGCTATAGAACCATCGTGTATAAAGGCCATGGTAAATGACTAGAAGATGTTGTCTCCTGCTCATCTGATTGAATTCTGACATTTCCAGCTCTTAAGCGTGATATTTTTATTCATGAGGAGAGCCGGGTGAAAAGATGGTTGTGAGCAGGCTTTTCTTTTTCGTGGATTCTACACAACTTAAACAAGAGTTCAGAGTTTGATTTATTTTGTCAACCATAGCTGTAGAAATGGTAGTTATAGAGTCTTTAGAAATGTTTTTGACGGCTGTCTTTACATGCGGTTTTACTATTTCGATCAATTAACCAGTATTTGCGCTTTAACATTCCCGCTGCACAGTTTTATTGAGTGAGCCACACATTGTATGAACATGAACAGGCTAAGAGGTCAATAGCAGCTCGGAAACAGAGAGTTTTGTCATACGAAGTGAGTGAATACCCAGCAATACACCACTCAGCACTTTGAAACCCCTATTGATGATGATCCTCTAGAAGGAACCAGCACAATGCATACTTCACAGAATTGCACAAGACACGATCCATCAGAACTCACCACATTGCATACTTCACAAAGTTACACAAGGCACAAGCCATCAGAAAGTGTTAGTCACTCAGTTGTCAAAACGGTGATCAACAGTGTTGAGTACATGGATCACTTTAGGTTTATAAATTTAGAGCATATACAGTCATATGAAGAGGCTTTAAGAGTTGTGCACAAAGCCGTTCAGTCTTTACTGGACAGAATAATCAGCGACATTGAGCCTGGTGACTTTGTTCAGTTAAGACTCACATTAGATCCTGTATTCTCAACAAAGCAGACTAGGGATAAATTTAATAAGGAAACTTTTCTAAATGCGGAAGCTGCCACATTGCAAAGTAACGCTGAATGTTTATCAGATTGTTTGAAACTGTTTGTAGTGACTGTCATCAGAAATAGAAAAGGGGGTTCACATCGATTGCTTAATCAATTACATTTTTCAGAAAAGACAGTGGTTATATGAATCTCTTTGACTGCATGATCCTAATCTGTGTTTGGCCGCTAGTCTATGTGCCCTCATAGCCGTTGGAAATGTTGAAGGTAGTGCTTTATTGTCACATGCTAGACAGATACACATTGTTTTGGGTATCCCTGTTCATCACAAGAATAATCATTTGTGTCAGTATTTCTGTAAAGCTTGTCACAGAAATAATTGTAGCGAAAATGTAGGTGTACGTTTTTCTAATTGTCACATATTTTGTCGGTCGAGCACGTGCCTAGAACAGCATGTACAGTTAGCCAAAGATGCCTCGTTAGGTAGAGTTTTACTTTTTGTAATAGCTGCTGTTGATTTGTTTATAGGACTGATGAGGAACAACATACAGGTAGTGGCTTACGTTGTAGAGTGTATGAAGTCCATTTAAATAAATTTAATGATCATCTCTGCCACATGCAAAAATACAAAGCAAAAAAGCCTTCTGAACTGTATGTTTTCTACAACTTTTAATGCATGCAAGAGACAGATACACACATATACCAAACTACATTTGTGCTGCTGTACAGTCAATATTCCTGGGAACTAGAAGGTAAAAATTGTACATATAAATTTGTACACTTCTTTACCAGCAGTAAATTCATAGTATCATAGTATATAAGGCTGGAAGGTGACGCAAGTCCATCAAGTCCAACCTTTAAGAATTAAATAAATGTTTTATCCCCATAACCCGTGATATTTTTGCTCTCCAGAAAGGCATCCAGGCCCCTCTTGAACATGTACATAGAGTCCGCCATAACAACCTCCTGCGGCAGAGAGTTCCACAGTCTCACTGCTCTTACAGTAAAGTACCTTTGTCTATGTTGATGGTAGAATCGCCTCTCCTCTAAGCGTAGAGGATGCCCCCTTGTCCTGGTCACAGGCCGAGGTATAAAAAGATCTTTGGAGAGATCCTTGTACTGTCCGTTCAGGTATTTGTACATTGTAATGAGGTCTCCCCTCAGTCGTCTTTTTTCTAAACTGAATAATCCCAAATTTTTTAATCTGTCAGTGTATTCTAGTTCCCCCATTCCCCTAATAATCCTGGTTGCTCTCCTCTGCACCCGTTCCAGCTCTAATATATCCTTTTTATACACTGGTGCCCAAAACTGTACACAATATTCCATGTGTGGTCTGATCAGGGATTTGTTTAAGGGCAAAACTATGTCTTTATCATGAGAATCTATTCCTCTCTTGATATATCCCATTATTTTATTTGCTTTAGCAGCAGCCTCCTGGCTCTGGTCACTAAAATTAAGTTTACCATCCACCAATACCCCCAAGTCCTTTTCAGCTTCAGTTTTACTAAGTAATTGACCGTTTAGAACATAATTATACTTTTTGTTTCCATGGCCCAAGTGTCCAGGTCTTTGTAGCAAAAGTTCTAAGCCAATCTCTGCGCCACACAACCATTGTGGGTCCTCACAGCACCCCAATAACAGGAATAAATACATTGCCTGTTTATACAACTAAGGGGTATTGCTACATTTTGGCTACATTTGTTGACACACAAGTGTCAATTAATAGCATACTTTATATTAATTTTATGACTTAGTAAAGTTCCCCATTGTGTTGAAACAATACCTAAGTGCGCCAGATTGAGACGTTCTGTGCCATTCTGTCATGAATCTGGCTCCCCTGCACAACAGAGTGTACCAACTTTTTTTTTGCCATGGTAAATTGGCGCACGGTCCGACTGATCACCGGATTGCCCCCTACGTTGTGTTTGCATACATACATAGGTGATGCTGTGCCCCAGAAAGGGTTGATGGTTCGTACAATTCTTAAAGAGTATTCCATGAATAAGCATAATGTATATTCCCCCACGAAAAGAGGTACAAATATAACCTAATATGTACATTAAGTTGTTATTTAAAAATTTCTCCGCTAACAAAAATTCTTCTGACATACACTGTCAATGAAGAATTACATGGTACTGCCTTTTAATCAGTCCGTTGATTTCTCCGCGTGGAGCAGACACAGGACGAAAATTGATGCCGGTCCATGTCCACATCACATGTCCTTGCACCTGCCTGGGCACGTCATGGAACACCCCTATGTTGCTGTAGTGGATGCTGCAGGCAACCAGTTATGGGCCTGTTGTGGTGATGTGCAGTGATGGCAGTTACAATCACTATGGTAAGCAGAGCAAGCAAGTCTGTACATCATCAACTGGAGCAAGCAGTAAGAGGAGAGGAGTTAGCTGAGAGACAAAAGATCATGGAACTGCAGTTCAGTGGCGGCATCTGATTATAACCGTTGCATACTTTAGAAAGGCCATAGCATTTTGTAAATTTGAATCAAACTTTTAGAGTCCTTTTGTTACCAATGAAATTTTGAGTTTGTTATAGTTCATTACTTATAGCATCCATGGGTTTTGAATCAGTGTATATTCCCAAATACCCTGTCCAAACGCCTGTGAAAGCCAGTTTGCCCCTTAAACCATGTGCAACGTCCACCCGAAAATAGCGCACCAGCTTAGTAAAGTACTTCAATATCTGGCACTTGTCATCAGATTTTTGTCATTAGCTATTTAACAAATCAATATATACATGTACAAGATGATCTTTTATTATTGGTGTTCTTTACATGTTTTGTTTTTTTTTAACTGTATATATTTTTCTCTCTCCCTTGGAGTGCTTTATTTGTATATATTTACCGGTATACACTATACGTAAAATCAACCCACATATAAGCCAAACCCCCTAATTTACCCACAAAAACTGGGAACCTATTGACCTCGTAGATATAAGCCCAAGTTGGTGAAATGTATTGGTTACAGGCCTCCCCCTCTGACAGCATTCAGGCCCCCCACCCGCCATGTTATAAGCCAGCCACGCATATATAGTCAGTGCGCAGTATGAAAAGTTTTGCAAACCAACTTACTATTTAAAAAACTTCTTCAGCTTTTATTTATAATTCCAGTCAAAAAAAGGGGTACGATACAACAACAAATATGTTTCATCATCATAGTTTTGTAGTACGTAGTTTCAAATATATTATTCAACTGTTTTATCGTGGATTACACTGTTCGTTCAGTAAAGCCCTAGAACAGTTAGACACTATACTTGAAAAAAAAAAAAAAACAAATACTAACAACATAAATAAAATATGTTCGTTATGTAATACTATTTTACTGAATATGAAATAAATATTATTTATGTATATATAATTTTTAAAATGTAGTGCTTGCAAAGAATCTTTCATGTAGTTGGGTAGAAGACTACAGGAGCCTCCTTTTTGACGACTCTGTCAATCTAGACCCCGAAAGGCTTCAATTGATGTTCTATAGCAGCCAGACCATTAAATAGCAGACAGTCCTTGTATATAAACCGTCCCCTGCCCAGTATACAAAAACCAGCCAGCCCCTGTTTATATGCAGCCACTCCCCTGTATATAGGCGCCAGCCCCCAGTATAGTGGGTAGCCAACGCGTAATTATACAGCCAGCCCCTTGCCCAGCACATAAAAAGAATAAATTGTTATCACCTTTCTGACATTCCCACGCAGTCCACTACGATCCCGTCCACGGCAGTGACAGGTCCATGTGCACTGGCGCGACAGAGTAGATACGTCGTACTTGCCCAATGTCATATTGTGTGTGCGCTAGCCACGCATGGATCTGGACGCCATGGGAGGAATCAAAGTGGACCTGCGGGCTGTTGGAAAGCAACGTACAGTGTTATTTTATATGATTCAGTATAAGCCGAGTGGTGCTTTTGTTAGCACAAAAATTTGCTGCTTAGCTTCTTATACTTAATATAAGGTAAAAGGCATAAAGCTGTTTTTCCCTTTTAATTAAAACAAACATCATGCGAAAAACCTCAATGAAGTCTCAATGCAGATAGAAACTTAAGTTTCAGCAGGTAGGTCCCCACCAGCCTCTGAGAGCAAAAAAACTTATCTTCGGACTGCAGGAGAAAAGCGACTACATATGCTGTCTGAAAAGTAGTAGATATACAGGTTCTTACTCCACCAACCAGTGCCCATGGATATCGATGTCAGTGCATCTCAAAATCAAACAGGTGGTCCACGTAATTATTACGGTAACATTCTGTGCAAATTAAAGCAAGTCTTTGTGGAAAAATAGAAAGGGGATGGAGTCCTAACCTTTTCATATAATTGTATCTGCATTAGGTGTATTGTTTGCTCTACAACTAACATGCACGGTCTACAACAGTTTGGATTTGAGTCATTACTCATGTATTATGTTTACAAAATGGATTTTAGGAGAATCCTACAGAGCGCCATAGGTCTGTTATAGGACACTTGTAGTAGTGTACAAGTTCCAGGTGTGACGTCTTTCTGTGCAAATGAGACCTTCTGTTCTTGAAAGGCAAGTGTAATCTTCCATTGCATCTTATGGAATACAAAATTCTGAACGTAACTACTCACAGCATGGGTTGACGATACCCCTATATTGAGTAATACAGGTTAATAAAAATGTAATGAATATAATACTTATAATGTGATTAAAATAGAAAAAAAATATCAAAATCTAGTTAGCGACAAAAAGCTTTAAAAGCTTGTGCGTAAACACGGGATGCTAATGTAGCATACCAGAACACTGAAAGTCATAATCAACAAAGATAAAGCTTCTAACAACTTAGTGAATTTACAAGTGCTACATGAACGTAATACTAAAAGTGACAAGTCCAGAGGGACCGAATACGTGCTCTAGACTACTCATATTCCACAATGGTTATGTACTTTTTTGACGGGCTAATATTAGAATACATTTGAATAAAATTATCAGTAAACCCAATTATTTTTTTGATTGTTATTCATATACTTCCAAATTCAATAAGGGTGTTATTCTATTATAAGTCAGACAAAAGAGAGATCTCTGGCAGACATTATTAAAAATAGGCACGTTTAAAAATCTCCTACAGCGATGCAGCTCTAATGGATTATCAAAGCCACAGGATGTTGGCTTCAGGGTTTTTGACACCATGATTTAACTCAACCAAAGAATATTGAATTTCCATACATTTGTATAAATACATGCTAACTTATCATGCCCCTCGGCTTTCAAGCTGGCCAAGCAAATCTTAATTTTTTTGAAGACTTGCGCCATCATACAGTCTGTTCAGCAATAAAGGTCACAATACATATTTCTCGACAAAGCTTCGAATCGCCCTAATATGTTTTTATTGACATTTTTAATGTTGAATATGTATGCTTAGCACTTGATCTTGGTGGTTGCACATGGAGGTCACTTCGTTTTTCATCCATTTTTTTTTTTTTTTTTTTTTTTTTTTTTTTGTTTTTTTTTTTTTCTTTTTTTTTTTTTTTTTTCTTTTTTTTTTTTTATTCTTTTTTTTTTTTTTTTTTTTGCTTTTTTTTTTTTTTTATTTATTTTTTTGCTTTTTTTCCTCAGGAGTTTGATTGAATCTAGAATTTGGAGCCTGTATGAAAACCATTTGATGCATAGGAATTAGTTTGGGCTAGTCTGTATGTAGTAGCTAATGTAGTAAGACGGTTACATTTAAATCAGTGCAAAGTAAAGTAACAGTCACAGATGTGTGCTTCAAGACATAGGCCACTCTTAAGTAAGGTGAGCCAAAGAATATATTTGGATCCCACTTTGTAGCATTTATTGTGATTGAAATGTTTAACATTCGATGTTACACCTGATAAAACACTCACTTGTTTTTTATTAGTGTTGTTACCAAGTGTTTTGTAAAACCCCCTAATGGGACGCAGCCTATTTACAGCTTAAGCGCTCGTCACACTTTTTGGATCTGACCTGCGTCTCTTTATATGGTATAACTTTTGAACACTGTTACGTTCAAAGCGATTGCAGTGTTTTTTTTGTTTTTGGCCCGCAATATGTATTCATTTTATCGTGGTAATTTGGCTGAAAGTTTGGTTATTTTCAAAACAATATTTACAAAAAAGAAAAAAAGCTGGAAATTTTTAGAAAATTTTGCCATTTTCGGAATTCAAAATGCACAGTCTTTTCAAGTCAGATCGATGTACCACACTAAATACACTTGCCCGAAAACATTTCCATTGCTTCTAAGTCCAATTCACATTCAGTAGTGTAATCTCACCACCTTCCGTTCAGTAGAAAATTAGATCTCCTAGGTTTATCCTGCCTTTTCTTCTCGTCTCACAACTGAGTTCCAAGTGACCCTGAACCGACTCTCCGTGTCCGTGTGCACTCTAAGTCCCTTCCACACTGGACTGACTGGGCGTTTTCGACGCGCGAGTTCGCGCGTGCATTTGACGCGCCAGCAGAACTGCACTTGCACCTGTCCCATGTATTAAAGGGTCTCCTTCTCATCATTAGCGTGTTTTAACGCGCGTGCTTGCGGTTAGTTTTTCACGCCCCTTCAAGTTATGGAGGATCTCAGAACAGCATTGCATTCGCATCATTGCAAGTGCCAATCGATGCAGTGCGTTTTAAAAGCGTGAAGGTGTTTGCTAGGTGACCAAATAACATTATTTCCCCTGCTCGCGATCGAGCATTAATTAAAAAACACAATGAAGCACAGTGAAGAATAGAATAAAAACCATTGATACCTCTAGGAAGCACAGTGGACACACAGATCTATAAGAGGAAACACAAAGTGGCAGGAGACACAGTGCAGAATAGATACAGATGTTCGGGCAACATCCTTTACTGGTCGGGGAGATGGCGCACGGACGGTGCGCCCAAAATACATAGACATATGAAGTGGGAAGAACACTTTAATGGTAAGAAACATTGCAAGGAGAACGAAAAGGCAGGAGAAACCATAGATCCTCATATTTTCTAACTGACGGGAAGTGGTCAGATTACTACTGAATGTGAATTGTGATTAGAGAGTATAGCAATGACCTTTTTATCGTTGTGAATTGGTTACAACATAGTGGGAGGAGTGGGTTCAGTACTTCTCTGTTTTCTTTTTTGTCCCACGTTCTTTTCTTCCGGAGGGTCCAACTTTTGATATTTAGACCATTCATTTGTCTAATTTACTTCTTCATAATTTTTAAATGTTTGAATAATTATTTGGCACGCAACGCGGTCGCCTACAAATCAAATGAGAGAACACCATAAAATTTGTCTATATTTTGCCTGAGTGCAGTGACCCCCACATGTGGACACTACTTTTGTGTTAATGGGGGCAGCGAGGCGCAGAAGGAAGCGAAGAGCCAACCCCTGCAGCTGCCAGGATTTGTATTTTTTTCGTTGCCCCCTTTTTAAGGCCTAGTATAAATTTGTAGCTTTTCCGTTATTTGGGCCCTGTGACACATTTTTTTGCGCAATTAGAAGCTTTTCTCCTCAGTGTTTACCATTTTGGGTTGGTATCACCACTATTGTTGAAAATTTTAGGAACTTTTTGTGCGGTTCATTGATAGAAAGCTCATCACAAGTCTGTACTTGATTTATTACTTCTTTTTTTCGTGCTTTCAGCCTTATCTCAATATTCCTGATATTTTTATTCTATGGATGGAGCATGGCTAACGATTACGGAGATACCAGACATCAAGATTTTTTCTTTGTTTTACTAAATTTGTGCCAATAAAAACCGTAGAAACTGTGGGGGGGGGGGGCAGCTGGGCTAGAGCGACCATGGAGCTGGAGACGTGTGAAGCACGGCTCCGTTGTCTAGTGGTCCTTAGCGGCACAAAGCCCCCAATTTAGACAACTCAGCCCTCTCCGTGCCGCTACAGAGTGGAGTGTGAACAACCGGGAGCAATGGCGAAGGGACGGCGAAAAAGAAGAGCCAGAGCCCGCTGAAACTCACCCAATTGTTCCCGCGGTCGAGAGCTGCCGCAAGATGGCGGGCCGAATGGCGGGCCAGAAAGCAGAGGAGCTCGCCCACCCAGATTCCCCGCAACCACAGGAGAGTGATTTACTCCTATCTGAGCCACTCTTGGCACTGGACTCATCCCCGAGCAGCCCCGCTCCCGCTGCTAAGCACATCACAGATCACTATTAACTCAAATGCAGGCTCTTGGGCCTACCCAGCTGCGTCACCCACACTGGCTTATGAAGCTAACACATCCAGCATGGCTCAATCGCCTATAACCATGGCCTCTATGAAAGCTTTATTATCTGAGCTTCAAGCAAATATAACTAAGGAATTCCAAAGCTCCTTTCAAGCTCTTAAGTCGCAAGTGGATGCTTTGAGGGAGCGCATGTCCCACACAGAAGGCAAGATGGCTGAGCTCACAGCGGCCCATAATGATATAGTGGATGCTACCACCACTCTGGAGGAAGAGATAGAGGCTTTAAAAACGAAAGTGGCAGACATGGAGGACCGTAGTAGGAGGAATAACCTCCGTTTCAGAGGGATTCCCAAATCCGTTAAGCCAGATGCCGTGTCTGAATTCCTGCTGGACTATTTCGCATGTTCGCTCCCTGAGGCATTGCAAACAGATTTAACCTCTTAACGCTCAGCGTCCGATATATCGGACGCTGAGCGCAGTGACTTAGCGCTCAGCGTCCGATATATCGGACGCTGAGCTGATGCCGGTTCAGCTCAAGATCTGAGCCGAGCCGGCATCGGGAAAGACGGGGTGCCGACTGTGACTGATAGCCGGCACCCCAGTGTAACACCCGCGATCGGAGTTGTCAGCGCGACCGCGGCATCTAACATGTATCTGGGGGATCTTTCCCCCACGATCGGCCCCCCCGAACCGTTTTCGGGGTGCGCCGATCGTTGCTATAGTAACTCTGGGGTCCGATCTGGACCCCAGAGTTACCTGCAAGAATTGCCAGTAAGATGGCGTCTGTGACGTCATCTTACTGGCACAGTGCCAGCCTATGCAAGTGTATAGGCTGACACTGATAATACTCTGCAATACATGAGTATTGCAGAATATTATCATGAAGAAGCAATCAGATGATTGCTTCTTCATGTCCCATGGTATAAAAGTGAAAAAGTAAAAAAAAAAGTTATTCAATAAAAAAATAAAGTCATAAATCACTAAAAATGCCCCAAACCCCCAAAACATATAAAGAGACATATAACTCAAAAAAAAGTCTAAATCATAACACAAACCCCACATATATAGTATCACCGCGTCCGTAACAACCCGTAGAATAAAAGTAAATCATTATTGAACCCGCACGATAAACGCCGTAAAAAAAAACTGTTATAAACCCTCCAAAAATTATGATTTTTACCTTTTCAATCCCACAAAAAATGCTATAAAATGTGATCAAAAAACCATATGTACTGCGACATGATACTGGTGCAAAGTACAACATGTCCCGCAAAAAACAAGCCATCAACCAGCTCCGTAGCCAAAAAAGTAACAAAGTTATGCCACTTGGAAGACGGCAATACATAAATGATAGATTTTTCCCCACATTAGGGTTTTGTTTGACAAATTTAGTAAAACGTAAGAAAATATATTCATGTCTGGTATCCCCGTAATCGTATCAACCCATAGAATAAAGATAACATGATTATTAGTCTATACGGTGAACACCAAAAAAAAAAGAAGTAAAAAATCCAGTACAGAATTGATGCTTTTCTACTCCTGTCCTCAAAAAACGTTCCTAAATTTTCAACAATAGGTGATACAAACCCCAAAATGGTAACATTGGAAAAAGCATCTCATCCCGCAAAAAAAATGGCATCACATGGCCCCAATAACGAAAAAGCGAAAATTTTATAGCCTTCAAAAGGGGCCAATGAGGAAATAAAATCCTGGCAGCTGCAGCGCCCTCCTTCCCTTCTGCACCTCGCTGTGCCCCCATAACACAAGTCACAGCCACATGTGGGGGGTCTCTGTACTCAGGAGAAATTGCAGAACAAATTGTATGGTGGGTTTTCTCTTTTTATCTTTTGGAAATGTGTAAATTTTAGGGCTAAATGAACGTATAAGGGAACAATATGACCATTCTAAATTTCACCTCCATTTTGATTCAATTACTATGAAGATCTCAAGGGGTTAACAATCTTCGTAAAAGCTGTTTCTGATAGCTTGAGGGGTGCAGATTTGAAAATGGGTTGGTTATATAGGGGGTTTTGATGCTAAATATGTAAAATTTCATTCCAAACTGTATTTATCCCCAAAATAGTAAATTCTGAAAATCCGGAAAAGCGATATTCTATTTGCAAGCCGCGTGACATCAAAATAAATTATCCAGACATTTCAGAAATTATGAAAATGTAAAGTAGACAAATGGGAAATGTTATTCAGCAACTTATTTAGGTGGTAAATCGATCTGCCTGAAAACGCAATGATTTTGAATTTCGAAAATGGCAAATTTTTCCAAAAATGTATCATATTTTCTTTTTTTTTGTAAATAAACGCAAAACTTATCTGCCAAAATTTACCACTAAAATGAAGTACAACGTGTGGGGAAAAAACAATCTCAGAATCGCCTTGATAAGTAACAGTGTTCAAAAGTTATAACCATATAAAGAGACGCAAGTCAGAATCCAAAAAATCGGGCTGAGCCTTAAGCTACAAAATGGCTGCGTCCTTAAGGGGTTAATAATCGACAGAGCGCATAGGCTACCAAAGCCTAAACATCTGCCGAGGTACAGTACAGAGGGTGGAAGGGCTCATATGATGCTTATATTACGAAATTTAGCTTGCAAACCAAGTTACAATTTTGTAAAATACAAGCTTGTTTTGCAAAATGTTTGTAGACCAGGTAACTCTAAATCCAAGGTTCTATTGTGTATATAAAGAAATAGAATTTTACACCGGCTTCTCTACTTTGGTTTCTCATGGACATTTTTTGTTTCCCCCTTTCGATCCTTAAATTTTTGTTTATAATATCAATTGTGCAAACTAGAAGTAAAATAAAAACAGGATGATTAGTAGAGATAAATATATTATAATAAAAATGTATACTACATTGGTCATTGCATTGCTTATTATGAGCATTATAGGGGTTTTCCCATGAGGGCATTTACATTTAATTAAATGCATTTGCCATATGTAAACATTTCTTCAATTGGATTTTAATTAAAAAAATGTTCCTGTGTGAAGATAATTTCTCATAAATGTAGCCATGTTGTCCCTTAGAAACCAGATACCTTCCTCGGATACGACCACCTCACACTCTGGCAGCGGTGGCCAGACATGCGCTATAGAGTCCTGCCGGACCACCAGGATTCAGCGTTCATTACCACAGGACGGCTGTGGGACCTGCAGTAACTCCCAGACATTTCATATACAATTACTTTCTTTGTGCAATCCCTCCAGCAGAGGTGGCCGTACTCGAGGAATCTCGTTTCTAAGGGACAACATGGCTAAATTTATGAGAATTATCTTGACACAGGAACATTTTTTTAATAACATCTAATTGAAGAAATGCGCTGATGCTCTGGGACTGCTTCTATACAGGCTGACGCTGTCTCACATACTGGTATCAGTCAGTGACAGGTGATGATCTGCTTCATGAGGAAGAGGACTTCATCATGATTTCTCCTGGCCGTGATTTATCACTGCTGAATTCGCCATCAGATGTCTTGAGCTCTGTGCAGCAAAACTCCACACTGCACTCATAAAAATAATAGTCACTTATTGTTTAGTGTCACATGGATAACAACCAGGGCCGGATTAAGGGTGATGGGGGCCCCTGGGTGCAAACTGGTGGGGGCCCTTCCAACAATGTTTTTGGAATAGCCAGCCAGCCCCTGTAGTATATAGCCTGCAGCCCCTGTAGTATATAGCCTGCAAGCTCCTGTAGTATATAGCCTGCCAGCCCCCTGTAGTATATAGCCAGCCCCCTGTAGTATATAGCCTACCAGCCCCCTGTAGAATATAGCCTGCCAGCCCCCTGTAGTATACAGCCACCAACCCCCAGTAGAAAACACCAGACCCCTGCATCTGCAATCTCCCCCAGCGTTGGCAGCTGTGTCTCACTGACACAGCTGACATCCTAGACCCCTATGTGCGATGCGGGTGGCCACGGGCCGCTGCCCATTGCACACAGAGACAGTCAGCGACTCAGCTGAGTGGATTTGCTGACTGTCGGAAACTGGTGGGGGACCCTTTAAAAGCGAAGGTGGTGGGGGCCCCTGGGGCTCGAGCCCCAGGAGCCCCTCCTTTAATCCAGCCCTGATAACAGCTGACCATTCTGGGCACCACATGTAAAGTCCCATATATAGACATATACAGTCCCATGATCAAATTATGGTACATATAGCAACCCCAGTTTATTACATATATTGGACTACCCTTAACTGATTACATGCAGCACCCCTAATTAATTATTAAAGAGCTCTCCTAAGGTATGATTAGGGGCAGCACGGTGGCTGAGTGGGTAGCGCTTCTGCCTTGCAGCACTGGAGTCCTAGGTTCTAGTTCCAACTAGGTCAACATCTGCAAAGAGTTTGTATATTCTCTCCATGTTCGCATGAGTTTCCTCCGGGTACTCTGGTTTCCTCCCATCCCCAAAAACACATACTGGTAGGTTGTTTGGATTGTGTGTCCCATTGGGACAGGGACCAATTTGTCATGCAGCGCTGCGTAATCTGTGTGCGCTATATAAATAAAGAATTATTATTATTATAATGCTTTTATATTCTGTTTTAAAACCCTGTGCAAATGCAAAAAAATGTGCACCAAAAGGGTCTGTAACTGCTCAGTCAGAACGTGTGCCACAATTCTGTCCGACGTGTGCCGCAATTGTGCTGCATGAACAAAGTGCACCAAAAAAAGAACAGTGCATCTGGCAGATGGCCAGAGGCACATCTATGCAAGCTGCCAGTGTGCACACACTATGATGCAGCCAATTACGTCATAGTGTGTGCGCACTGGCAACCCTGACTATCTGCCAGGAAGCTGCAGGGCCAAAAAGAACCTGGAGCGGCAGAGAGAAGATGAGCATTGGAGGTCTGCATATAGTTTTTTATTTTAAGTTTCCATTTTTTTCTACCCACCTTCAAAAATCCATAAATGTTTTATTTTACAGAGCTGTATGTGGGCTTGTTCTCTGCATAACAAATTGTACTTTCCAATGATAGTATTCAATATTTCATGCCATATATTAGGAGACGGAAAAATTTTTAAATTTGGCTAAATTAGTGAAAATACGCATTTACGTCATTTTCTTATGGGTTCTGTCTTGGCAGACACTTACAGATCAGGCTGAATGACAGGCTTGGGAGTCTAGCATAGATGTCCTTAAGGGGAGGGATGCGACAATGGAATCCAAGATAGCGGTGCGCATACGCCACTAGGATTTAAATGCCTCCGGCAGCTTTGCTGGAGGCATTTAATTGGTTAATACCTACAAATGGTGCCAGCATTGATCAAGGGGAATACCAGTGGGAGTTTGCAGCAAAATGCAGCTAACACCTACCCTGTATAGAGAGGGCTCTGCCTCGCTGACCTTTTGACCTTTACAATTTTATTAATATATTCAAAACAAAAGCAGCACAAACAAAAAGTTTGAGCAGCACAAACCAGCACAAACGTAGCCCAATTGATTGCTAGCAGTTTTGTTTTATTTGGATAATGTGGGGAGGGCTTGTTGACCTCTGAAAACTTTTATTCATATCTTTAAAACAATAGCGGGACAAACAAAAATTACTGCTGCACAAACCAGCACAAACGTAGCACAAATATTTGACACCAATTTTGTTAGAGAGATAGCACTTTATTGTACAAGTGAGGGTAAAGTAGCAAGTGGATTTATATTGTATCCACCACTGTGTTGTTTTGACCTTATCCTAGATTGTGACTTTGTAAATATCTTAGCAGTTTACTTAATGTGCTTGTAACAAGAGAACTGGTTATCAAGAACAGTTTTCCTGGCACTCCTCAAAAGCTGGCTCTCTGTCATGCTTGC
Organism: Engystomops pustulosus; assembly: GCA_019512145.1. Classification (NCBI taxonomy): domain Eukaryota; kingdom Metazoa; phylum Chordata; class Amphibia; order Anura; family Leptodactylidae; genus Engystomops; species Engystomops pustulosus. The sequence goes on along the minus strand of CM033642.1, from coordinate 204,468,624 downwards.
CTAACAGCTTAACAGTTATCCAGCCCTGCGATCATCACCCGAAGGTTGGTAGTCATAGGAGCTGCTAGTAACAGAGATAAGAGCACAGCAATTCAGAGCCAGTGCTCTTGGTGTGTGTCTCTGTGCTGCACAGATGGCACTAAACTAACAGCGAAGGAGTGCGGCTGCAGCTTGCTCTTGTTCTCTCTAATAAATCAGCACTTTTCAACATTAACTCTTTCACCACACTTATTTAGAAATTCTGCCCTGTCTCTATGGACGGGAACTAAGAGTTCTCCTTACAAGGACTGCCGACTAAGGTCACCATGTAAGCATGTGGAGACTTATAGCCATGGATGCTCTACTAGAGGGATTCTGGAAAAATTTTTCAAGGATGGGATAAGGAAAACCATGTCTCTTTTAGTTACCTTGTAAGGCAGCTTCCTTGACATCAATCATGACCTACAAGAGGCCTTATGACATGATGCAGGATTAAAACCAGTATATCTATTCCAAAAGGAACAGACTCCCAACTGTAGACAGCGCTATTTCGCCCTGATTGGGTCTCCTCAGTACAGCGTAGAGAACTGGTTTGGCTGGGTGAGAGGCTTGTGACTAGGGTAGGGAAGTAAGGGTTCTCCTTACAGAGACTACCAATTAAGCCCACCATGTAGGTGTGTGGAGTCTTATAGCCATGGATGCTCCACTAGGGGGATTCTGGGAAAATATGCAATTTTTTGGGTTGGTGCAACCGCATGGATACCAAATTTGTATAGGTTTTATAATGTTTTCATACATTTACAAAAATTAATATCATGGGGCATATTTATCATATGCATCATATTTATCATATCATATATTTATCATATTTATCATTAGCATATTCACAGCGGGATACATCAAGAGGCTTCCGCAGGGCCTGACGTAGAAAAAAAACGCAGCCGGCGACTTATGAAAAGTCGCCGGCAGCAGGGAGTGCGCAGGCGCGGAGACAGTAACGGCCCACGCCAGCCCACTCCCGGCCGCCCCCCCCCCCCCCCCCCCCCCCCCCCTGATCGGGGGAAAATAATCGCAAAAGCTAGCAATAAGCATGTGCGATTATTTCAGGGCGTGGCGCAGAGGTCCTGATAAGTATGCCCCCTTGTGTACAAAAATAAAAAATGTTGCCATCTTCTGGCGCTAATAACTTTTCATACTTCGGTGTACGGAGCTGTGGGTGGTGCTTCTATTTTTAGGACTGGACGGCCTTTTGATCACTTTTTATTGTATTTTTTTATTTTACAAAATGGAAAAAAGTGCCATTTTTGATTTTGGGCGCTTTCCGTTACGGGGTTAATGCCGTGAAAAAAACATTACAGTTTGGGACACTGCGATAGCTAACATGTTTATGATTTTACTGTTTATTTATATGACTTCTAGGGAAAGTTTGAATTTTTTTTTATAAATATATCATTTTTTTTTTACTTTTTACATTTTTTTTTTACTATTTTTCAGACCCCCTAAGGTACTTTAACCCTAGGTTGTCTGATTGATCCTACCATTTACTGACATACTAGAGTAGGCAGTATATGGGGATTTTCTACATCATCTATTACAATGAGCGAATTGCATATTGTAATGAATACGTTAAAACCAGACAGCATTAGGTCTTCAGAAGACCTAATGCTGTAATGGCAACTGATCGCTGCCCCCCAATGACGTCATGGGGAACGGCTATCTTCACCAAGATGGCAGCACCCCTGCACTGCCTTCTTTTTAAAGCCGCTGGCAACTTTGCCGGTGAACAGGTGCTAGCACCCATCATGGGTGTTACCAATAAGTGTTTGCAGCAATATGCAGCAAAGATTTACCGGCTATGGAGAAGGTTTATCCCTTAAGCCCTCTCCAGTCATGGGCAGTAATTAATGGGAGGGCATATTCAATAATTAATGGAGAAGGGTCCCGGTATATTTAATAATTAATTGGCCCAATTAATTATAAAATAATATATAAATATATAAATATATAAAATAGTTCACAAGGGGGTGCAGTATATTAAATAATTAATTGAGGGGGGTGCCAGTGTATTATGGATGCGGTCACATGTACCGCTATTTATTTTTAAATTTTATTATGGCCCTCCAACGGTCTGAGGGGGACAGTGAATGGCCCCCTATTTAAAAAGTTTGGGGAACCCTGATCTAGATACGTTTTTGGTCTACACAGAGAAGTTGCCATGCAAAAAATGGGTTGGGTAAAGTACTTAATAAAAGATAAAATAATAATAGATAAAATAAAATAATAAAAGATAAAAACAAAAAGAATTTAAAGAAATAAGAGAAATGAAAAACAAATTTTAAAAAATTACAATTTTCAGGCATCAGAGGACTAGGGAGGAGGATTTGGAGGTGGATGTGATGAAGTGGAAGATGCGGTGGAGGACAAAGTCGCCAACACAGCAGGAACTCTAGCAAAGGGAGCATTACCACAATGCAGAATGCCATGTTCACTTCTGGTCAAGCTCCACCACCATTGGAAAGGGGAACCAGGGGCGTAACTACAGCCGTAGCAGACGTAGCAGTTGCTACGGGGCCCGGCAGGGTCATGGGCCCGTACTCGGCTGTGTGTCCTCGGCCTCTTTCCCCCTGGCTGTAGTTACGCCCCTCCATTTAATAGGCAGGTACCGCTGAGTGCAGGGCTGTATTTAGGGGCGGGCACCAATTCTCTTGCTCCTTGTAGCAAGCTCCGTACAGGCTATCAGGAGGGAGAGAGGGAGGGGAGGAGCCTGCCAGTCTGCAGCCAATCCCCGCTCTGCATGTCAGCAGCGCGGGAAGCTTCATACAGAGAAGAGGGAGAACGTCCAGCACCTGCAGAGAAGCAGCAGCCTGCTCCCTCCCCCCAGTGTCTCCTCACACTCTGCATTAACCCCTTACTGTCCCCTGTGTGCAGGAGCAGCTAAGAAGCTCTCCTCACCTCTCCTAGTTTGTCCCTTAAACACATACAGACCCCTCTGCATCATACCCACTTATCTTCCCCCACCACTGCTTTTCTGCATTAATATGAGGTTCTGCAGCAGCTGACATGGGTATCTAGGACCCAGGACAAAATTATGGAGCAGTCAGTAAAAAATGAGGAGCAGTCAGTAATAAATGTGGAGCAGTGGTTCTGCAGCAGCTGGCTCATGGTTTGGGGGGTTCTGCGGTAGTTGGCTTGTGTGTGTATTGGGAGGTTCTGCAGCAGCTGGCGCTTGTATTGGGAGGTTCTGCAGCAGCTGGCGCTTGTATTGGGAGGTTCTGCGGCATCTGGAATGTGGGAGGATCCGGAGGCGGTCCAGGATACATTTAAACACAGGCACCGCCATGACACACAGCACACTTTCTACCAGACACACAGTGTCAATACTTATTGCCTGATGTACCAGCCAGCCTTTTCCACTAACCTCCTCTGTGATCGGTAACTATCCTCCTTTTTTTACATTACAGGCATTTTAACTCATCGCCCGCCGAGTGTTAGCCATCAGTTGTGATTTGACTTCTGTTATTTGACTTCCGACATACATCCTAGTAACTTTGCACTTGCATTATTGTGTTTGACTTGTATTACTATTAGCCCATCTTGCATTATTGTGTTTGACTTGCATTACTATTAGCCCATCTTGCATTATTATGTTCGACTTGTATTACTATTAGCCCATCTTGCATTATTATGTTTGACTTGTATTACTATTAGCCCATCTTGCATTATTGTGTTTGACTTGTATTACTATTAGCCCATCTTGCATTATTTTGTTTGACTTGCATTACTATTAGCCCATCTTGCATTATAGTGTTTCACTTGTATTACTATTAGCCCATCTTGCATTATAGTGTCTGACTTGTACTACTATAATTTGTTATTTGATACGTTTGTGCGTCTTGAATGAAGTGAGTGGTACGGCAATAGTAGGTTGGCTGTCCTGATTGTTGTATTTATGTGACCATGTCGGTCTCCTCAAACTTCTGGGTCGCATCATCCGCCACCCCCCCAATGGACAACACAGACCAACCAATTGACATCAGGCCAATTAGGCCTGAGAAATAAGAGCACATTTTTGCCTCCTAAGTCCACCCTGCCATCGAAACCTATATCCGCATGGTTTCGAGAGACATTGAACATTTTCGACATGACCTCAACAGGGACAATTAAAACCCATAGTAAATGTCTGCCACTGGAAGACAGGCTCTCCACCACATTACTAGACAAACAAAGAGATTATAATTAACCCGCCGATAAAGGCGGGCGTTAGTTATAAATGGACAAACAAGACACGTGAGGAATGCCTTCGTCCAATAAAGAATACAAATCTATAAAAACTACCAATGACCCCACTCCCCATCAGGACATTAATTCGATACTTTGGATAAATATCAGAACTAGGTTGTGATCTCCACATCTCACCACCCCCAGCACTAACCCACACCCCGATCTATACCAGTTTTTTATATCCTACCAAAAATACACAAACGCCTCCACAAGCACCGGCAGACCGATTGTCAGCCTCTACTGATCTATCCTATCCCCATTATCTATATTCTTGGAAACGGTACTACTCCCTCTCCATCCGCAATACTCGTTCTTTTCCTAGACACTCCACATTTCTCCAACTAATCATTCAACTTGGCCCCATCCCCCCCACAGCTAGACTGGTCCATGGGACGTGACAGCCTCTATACGTCCATTCCACACGACAGGCACACAGGCGGTTCAGAGAACTTCTGATGAAATGCATTTGACAACTTCCCACATTTCCTTGTACTTGACTTACTCACATTAGTCCTGGAGAAAAACCAATTCATGTTCCAGGACCCATTCTACCTACAACTACAAGGGACGGTCCATGGCTCGAACTAGCACCCCCATATGCTAATTGCTCATGGATTACTTTGAAAAAACATTACCTCTACGACCACCCCCTATTCACCCAGCATGCCCCACCATACAGAAGATCATAGATATATTTCTGTATATGGGATGGCCCACCAGAGACACTCATAGAGTTCCACCCAACATGAACGCGTATAATGAGTTCAAATTTACTCTACACTACGACTCCAAGACCATTAATTTCTGGACACTACCGTCACCATCAACGACTCCGGTCTTCTCTCCACAGACCTTTATCGTAGACACTGACCGTACAGCCTCTTACACTTCACCAGCTGCCACGCTCCGACCACAATCCGGCTCTATCAGCGATCTCATTTACTCGAGTGAGGGCCTGGTCAGTGACCCCAATACACAAACCACCCGCATTGACGAAATGGCAGGTAGATTTAGAGAACGGGGGTACCAGACGCTTATCAAAGACAGCCTACCAGTCCGCAATTCCTCGCACACCCCTACTCCCTCCCATTCCAGAATACCATTTGTACATACCTATCATCCAGTTTCACAAGAACTCCATCTCCTCAGACGACATGGTCGATTCTACCAGAGCCCTCCCAGATGTCCCAGAGTTTCAGCAACCCCCCTTCATGTCGTAACCGCCCCAAGAACCTCCGAGATTCTCTTGTCAGGCCGACATTGGCTGCAACACACGTAACCCCCGCCAACAATTTTTGCGTACACCGAGAAGAAAAAGGCCACATTCCCATGTCTTCGTGCTTCTCGTGCACCAACGTACCAAAGGCAGCACAATTTCCCATCCTCAACACGCGGTCAGTCATACCCCATCAAGGGATACTTTACTTGCGACACAAACTATGTTGTATACCTGATTAAATCCCTGCGGACTAACCTACGTGGGAGAAACCACCAGAGAGTTGGGGACCGCATAGGTCAACATAAATCAACAATCAGGACACCACATACTATTGCCGGTACCAGCTCACTTCCATTCAAGACGGCACACGTATCTCAGTTACGGTTCCAGGTATTGGAACACGTACCGAGACAAGAAGAGGAGGCAACCGAATCCAACTCCTTAAGAAACGAATGAAGCTATTGGATTCACACCCTACAGAGTTTAGAACCACGAGGAATGAAGTGATTACGAGATTTGCAGTTTCATCTAAGCATAATGTTGATTTACCTTGTTTGTTGTCGCTATTATATTTAACTACAGTTTTCTATCCCCTTTTTTCCTAGAGACCATAAATCAACAGCTTTCACTGGTGGCATTTAACTCATCGCCCGCCGAGTGTAGCCATCAGTTGTGATTTGACTCTCGTTATTTGACTTCCGACTACATCCTAGTAACTGCACTTCATTATTGTGTTTGACTTGTATTACATTAGCCCATCTTGCATTATTGTGTTGTACTTGCATTACTATTAGCCATCTTGCATTATTTGTTCGACTTGTATTACTATTAGCCCATCTTGCATTATTGTGTTTGACTTGTATTACTATTAGCCCATCTTGCATTATTGTGTTTCACTATTAGCCCATCTTGCATTATTGTGTTTGACTTGCATTACTATCAAGTCTATTTGACTTGTATTACTATTAGCCCATTTGCACTTATTTGTTTGACGCATTACTATCAGCCCATCTTGCATTATTTGTTTGAATGCATTACTATTAGCTCCATCTTGCATGTATAGTGTTTCACTGGTATATATTAGCCCATCTTGCATTATAGTGTCTGATTGTACTACTATTAGCCCAGCTTGCGATTATTATCAATATTGCCCATCTCTGCTACTGTCCATTTGTACCAGGTTGCATTATGGTCTTTATATTATCCGAGATTCACATGTCTTTTGTAAATATACCTTTTCATATTGTGTCTACAGTGTTTGACAAGGCCTATGTTAGGCCGAAACGTCACTATTTGATCACCAATCTGTGAATAAATATCACTTTCTGGCATACAAAATTACCTTAAGGAGTGCTTGGATTACTTACTCTTTATACCATTGGGGTGGGATCCCTAATCCAGAATAGCACCCACCATCGAAGTGCGACCGCACGCATTAAAGAATTACATGACCCTTACGGTCCAGCACTCGAAGAGAAAATGACCAGTTCGTTTCTCGCATTCAACCAGGAAGAAAGAGAAGCAATATTATCACAGGTTACCATCGCACGGGACTTCTTACAGACACCTCCAGCCGAGTTCAGAATACGGGACCTCGAACGGGCTTCCAAAAAACTAACCAACTACGAGTTGCACAGCGCCACTCTAGCCGAATACATCAGAGTGGAAAGGATACCATGGGGCCTAAGGGTACCACTACGACCTACAATTTTCTGTGACAACACCGAATTTTGCAAGCAATTCGAATCTATCCTTAACAAATGTGCATTTGATCTTATGACACTGACTGTGTCCAATCTCAACAGAGAAATAGAAGAAACCAAACAACAGGTCACTACTATCGAACAGCAACTATCAGACACACTTACAGCAGAAGACTTCACACAACAAAAAGAACAACTCACCAAACAACTCAACGAAACCGCAAGTTTGTCGAGGCAACCAAAAGACGCAAATTCCTTCGTGACACCGAGGACTACAGACAGAAACGAGTCTACAAATGGCACGACAATTACTTTTCCAGACAAAGATCCCAATACAACAGGTCCTCGTCCAAAGAGTCATCCTTTTCGGACTCTGGTCCAGAAAATTCCACCTATCAACGCCATTTTTTGGAACAACGCTCGCGACCAAGAGGAAGAAGACGAGGCGGGGCGGCAGGCGGAATACCCAGAGAAGGACCCACAATGACGACACGCTCTCAGGTAGGACGAACCTCAACTCCAAATCCCTTACCATCAACATATCCTCCCAGTCACTAAGTCCCTCACAGATAGATCTATTACAGAAAGGCTTATCCTTCTGTCCCACGTATCAATTTGATACGTTTCAACTGGACATGGATCTCCAGAGATTCTTCCGTTCCATCAGACTCAAGGGCTACTTTCAGGAGTCGGCTAATCCGCCACCCCCCACAATGGACAACACAGACCAACCAATTGACATCAGGCAATTAGGCCTGAGAAATAAGAGCACATTTATGCCTCCTAAGTCCACCCCTGCCATCGAAACCTATATCCGCATGGTTTCGAGAGACATTGAACATTTTCGACATGACCTCAACCAGGGACAATATAAAACCCATAGTAATATGTCTGCCACTGAGAGACAGGCTCTCCACACATTACTAGACAACAAAGAGATTATAATTAAGCCCGCCGATAAAGGCGGGGCTTTAGTTATAATGGACAAACAAGACTACGTGGAGGAATGCCTTCGTCAATTAAATGAAGACCAAATCTATAAAAAACTACCCAATGACCCCACTCCCCACATCAGGACATTAATTCAGAATACTTTGGATAAATATTCAGAACTAGGTGTGATCTCCACATCTACCACCCGCTTCCTGACTAACCCACACCCCGTTATACCAGTTTTTTATATCCTACCAAAAATACACAAACGCCTCCACAAACCACCGGGCAGACCGATTGTAGCCTCTACTGATTCTATCCTATCCCCATTATCTATATTCTTGGAAAAGGTACTTACTCCCCTATGCAATAATCGTTCCTTTCCTAGACACTCCACATTTCTCCAACTAATATGCAACTTGGCCCCATCCCCCCCACAGCTAGACTGGTCACATGGACGTGACCAGCTCTATACGTCCATTCCACACGACAAGGGCACACAGGCGGTCAGAGAACTTCTGATAGAAAATGCATTTGAAACTTCCCACATTTCCTGTAAATTTGACTTACTCATTAGTCCTGGAGAAAAACCACTTCATGTTCCAGGACCAATTCTACCTACAACTACAAGGGACGGCCATGGGCTCGAACGTAGCACCCCCATATGCTAATTGCTTCATGGATTACTTTGAAAAACATTACTCTACGACCACCCCCATTCACCCAGCATGCCACCACATACAGAAGATACATAGATGATATCTCTCTGTATATGGGATGGCCCACCAGAGACACTCATAGAGTTCCACCAACACATGAACTCGGTATACCTGAGTTACAATTTACTCTACACTACGACTCCAAGACCATTAATTTTCTGGACACTACCGTCACCATCAACACTCCGGTCTTCTCTCCACAGACCTTTATCGTAAGGACACTGACCGTAAACAGCCTCTTACACTTCACCAGTGCCACGTCCGACCACAATCCAGGCATTACTGCGATCTCAAGTTTACTCGAGTGAGGCGCCTGTCAGTGACCCCAATAAACAAACCACCCGCATGAAGAAATGGCAGGTAGAATTAAGAGAACGGGGGTACCCCGAACGCGTTATCAAAGACAGCCTACCAGTCCGCAATTCCTCGCACACCCCTACTCCCTCCATTCCAGAATACCATTTGTACATACCTATCATCCAGTTCCAACAAGATACTCCATATCCTCAGAAGAACATGGGTCGATTTAACCAGAGCCTCCCAGAGTCCAGAGTTTCAGCAACCCCCCCTTCCATGTCGTAAACGCCCCAAGAACCTCCGAGATTTCTCTGTCAAGGCCGACATTGGCTCCAACACAAGTAACCCCGCCAACAATTTTGCGTACACCGAAGAAAGGCACATTCCCATGTCTTTCGTGCTCTCAGTGCACCAACGTACTCAAAGGCAGCACAATTTCCATCCTCACACGGGTCAGTCATACCCCATCAAGGGATAACTTTACTTGCGACACAAAACTATGTTGTATACCTGATAAATGCCCTTGCGGACTAACCTACGTGGGAGAAACCACCAGAGAGTTGGGGACCGCATAGTCAACATAAATCACAATCAGGACAGCCAACCTACTATTGCCGGTACCAGCTCACTTCCATTCAGACGGCACAACGTATCTCAGTTACGGTTCCAGGTATTGGAACAAGTTACCGAGACCAAGGAGAGGAGGCAACCGAATCCAACTCCTTAGAAACGTGAAGCCTATTGGATTCACACCCTACAGAGTTTAGAACCACGAGGAATGAACCGTGATTAGAGATTGCAGTTTCATCTAAGCATATGTTGATTTACCTTGTTTGTTGTCTGCTATTAATATTTAACTACAGTTTTTCTATCCTTTTTTCCTAGAGACCATAAATCAACAGCTTCACTGGTGGCATTTTAACTCATCGCCGCCCGAGTGTTAGCACTCAGTTGTGATTGACTTCTGTTATTGACTTCCGACATACATCCTAGTAACTTTGCAACTTGCATTATTGGTTTATTTTGATGTATTACTATTAGCCCATCTTGCATTATGTGTTTGACTTGCATTACTATTAGCCCATCTTGCATTATATGTTCGACTTGTATTAATATTAGCCCATCTTGCATTATTGTGTTTGACTGTATTATATTAGCCCATCTTGCATTAGTGTGTTTCACTATTAGCCCATCTTGCATTATTGTGTTTGACTTGCATTACTATCAAGTCTATTTGACTTGTATTACTATTAGCCCATCTTGCATTATTTTGTTTGACTTGCATTACTATCAGCCCATCTTGCATTATTTTGTTTGACTTGCATTACTATTAGCCCATCTTGCATTATAGTGTTTCACTTTTACTATTAGCCATCTTGCATTATAGTGTCTGACTGTACTACTATTAGCCCAGGTTGGATTATTATAAATTGCCCATCTCTGTACTTCATTTTGTACCAGGTTGATTATGGTCTTTATATTATCCGAGATTCACATGTTCTTTGTAATATACCTTTTCATATTGTGTCTTACAGGTGTTGACAAAGGCCTAGTTAGGCCGAAACGTCACTATTTGATCACCAATCTGTAAATAAAATCACTTTTGGCATACAAAATTACCTTAAGGAGTGGAGTGCTTGGATTACTTTACTCTTTAATACCATTGGGGTGGGATCCTTAATCCAGAATAGCACCCACCATCGAAGTGCGACCGCACGCATTAAAGAATGATTCATATTCATATTAGATTCATATATTCTTATTTCTCTGCGTTGTAACACAGGGATTGTTCTCATCTCAAGACACGTTCAGTTACACACACTCTTTCTTGTGTTTGTGTGTGAGATTCATCCTCTGACATCATGCTCCAGCTTATTCCTTTACTTTTACGAAGCTGTCAGAGGTTCATGTAAGCATAGAAATGAATACACTGTTTGTTTTTTAAAACCAAGACTTACATATGTGATAGATGCATGATCACATACTTTTGTTCAACAGAAAAGTATACAATCAATTATTCATGCCAGGCTGAATATACTTTTTATTTTTTAAAACCAAGACTTATACATCAAAGCATGGGATTTTTCTAGTTTGTTTATCTTATATTCATCTCTGCAACACAACAATATACTGTTGTGTTAAGTTTAACCTCTTAACAACGTAATAGCACGTCACGGGTCGTATATGGAACTTTTTTGCCACTTTGAAAAAAATTTATAAATTCAATAAAAAGTGATCAGAAGGTCGTACAGTCCTAAAAATGGTAGCATTGAAAACTTTATCAAAAGTCGCAAAAAACTACACCACCCACAGCTCCTACACCAAAGTATGAAAAAGTTATTAGCGCCAGAAGATGGCAAAATATTAAAAAAAACATTTTTGTACAGGAGGTTTTAATTTTTGTTTGTATGAAAACATTATAAAACCTATACAAATTTGGTATCCCCGTAATCGCACCGACCCAAAGAATAAAGTAGTCATGCCATTTGTGGCGCACAGTGATAGCCATAGATTTACATTGTTGCTTAAAAGTACATTTCAATATTCAGTTATGCTTCTCATTATTTAGATTATTTCGCACAAACTTATCCCTTAAACGATCATTATTTTTTAAATCATTTGCAAAAACCTGTAAGATACGCCTCTAGCTAAATGAAACAGCATAAATATGCAAAAATGACCGCAGAAAGAGCTCATGGTATCATGTAATTGTCTGTTCTGATAAGTGTATGGTATGCAGTTTCTTTTTAAAAACTGTATAAATTCTTTTGGGAAAATCTCAGCATCAGGCGAGAAGCCGTAGCTATCAAAAAATATTGCATCCTTTTTGTTACATAGTATAATTAATATCCAGTCCGTATTCACCATAAACGCTGCAGGTCTTTGAAGTACTTAATGCACATGTAGGAAATCACTTGTAAATATACCCGCAAATATACGTCTCATACAAGGGTCAGGTAAAGCTCCAAATTATCCATCGCTAGTTATAGAAATTGAGTATTTCTCTTTCGTTGTTTTTATCCAGTATATTTGTGTTTACCGCGTAAAAGGATCATATTCACAGTGTGAGGTGTCAGTTCTGCAAATCTTATCCCTGATCTAATGAGAGAAAAATGACCGCCCGGTTCTTGATCCAGTGATAAATCAAAGAATGTGTATCTGCGCAGCATACTCTCTAATGGCTAATTCAGCATTACATTTTGGTTGCAGTTACTTGTTGACCGCTTAAGTACAATGCTGCATGATTTATATTATAGTGGTGGAAACATAGCAGATTTTTTTGATAATTACTGCCAAAGCCTTCATTCTCCACAAAGCGTAGTATAATTGTTTTAGGGATTTGGCTCATGAACAGGTTCTCATGGTTTGTAATTCTTGTACCTGTTGGGATGCTGTATACTTTTAAACAAACCCTAGCAAGACTTTATTTAGCTGAGGTTGTAAGCAACACCTGGCTGTGACCTATTCTGACGGCCGGTGCAACCTGTACTCTTTTCATATAGAGAGCAGCTTGCAGGATTTGTATTTTATATTGTTCAGGGTCCGCAGACATCCTACTAAAAGCATCTTTAATTTTGGTCAGTCTGATCTTTAGATCAAGGCCATTCAGTACAAGCATTGACAGATGAAATATATCCGAAAAAACCTGCCTTCAAAAGCTCAACAGGTTTAGATAGGGTTGTTGTGCGATGTCTTTTGCTGAATCCTAAATTGTTACCATCCACAGCTCTTTCGTGATGATACCCAGCTGTATCTTTGTATCACAAAGTTACTCAAGACACAAGCCATCAGAAAGTGTTAGTCACTCAGTTGTCAAAACGGTGTTCAACGGTGTTGAGTACATGGATCACTTTAGGTTTATAAATTTAGAGCATATACAGTCATATGAAGAGGTTTTAAGAGTTGTGCACAAAGCCGTTCAGTCTTTACTGGACAGAATAATCAGCGACATTGAGCCTGGTGATTTTGTTCAGTTAAGACTCACATTAGATCCTGTATACTCAACAAAGCAGTCTAGGGATAAATTTAATAAGGAAACTTTTCTAAATGCAGAAGCTGCCACATTGCAAAGTAACGCTGAATGTTTACTATTGGATTGTTTGAAACTTGAAGTGACTGTCATCAGAAATAGAAGAGGGGGTTCACATTGATTACTGAAAGCTGTACACAAAACCTATAAATACTAATGGACCATTTACATATACATAAACATGCGCAATGCAATGCAAGGAGGACACAAATATTAAAAAGATGCTCAAAAGTCAGACAACACCAATAGAAAAAGGAGATGAGCATAAATTGTAATAAAAATGCAAAAATTTATTGAAGTCATTTTTTTAAAAATAGAACATAACAAAAGGGTAGTGTAGTTTTAGGTGCTGGGCAGCGAGCACACAATGGCTGACAAGGTAGTAGACAAATTTAAAGTGCTTAGTGCATAGCCAAAAGGTGCAAATTACATCACAGAAGCAGGTAATGTAGAAAAATATCACAATGCATAAACAAGGAGCGCACAGAGGGAAATAATGACCTGTACCTGACTTGGTGGGTTTGGAGTATGAGGGCGCTGAGGAGAGGATGCTGCCCAGCACCTCCCCGACACGTGTTTTGTCCGGCAGGACTTTGTGGGAAAAAAATGTGGGACCCCTACCAGAGGTTAAATATAATGGGCCTGAATACATGATGCCTAGTGACAAAAAGGAATTCATTGAATGGTATGAGGAACAAAAACACATCACACATCAAGCGTGTGAGCGCTATAGAGACTGGGTGATAGAGATGATGAGGAAAAAAGTTTCAAAATACTGTAAACTTCAAAAGAAAAATGTTGTGGTGATGCAGTATGTTAATTCATGTCAGCTCATCACTCTGGCTTCTGTATGCATGGCCAGTGGCGGAACAATACTCTACTAAGCCCTGGTGCGAACCATGGATCAGGGCCTCCATATACCTAAACTCTCACCGCCACCTGTACCGCACATTACACTTGAGAATACACGTATATGGGACACAGAATTATACTTATAGCAAAGTAGAGGCACAATATACAAAACCTTCCTTTAACCCAAGGTACATACTGAACTCACATATAGGTGGTCACATACCTGTGAACTTATGAGATGTGGGGGCATCTGCTAAGTACGATGCTGAAGTATGCAGTCTTATGATAAAGGCGTCAACCTCAATCAGAGCCCAAGATGTATGATGAAAAGGAATATGAAGTAGCTGGTAAAAGGAAGAAAACAGCAAACCAGATATATCTGTTGGAGGGCTAAATCATAGGGAAGCACTCGTATTGGCGTTGAGTGCAGGGAGCCCTAAGAGGTAAGGGGGGGGGGTAGAGATACCATGTTCCACCCTAATGGCTTCAACACGGGGACGCAGCCCTAACCAGCTAGGGATGGGGGATCCATAGAGAGAGATCAAAGAATACAGATATAGAATTTCAAACAGGTGCTTAGAAGCCTCTATCTAAAGTGAAGGAAAAAGCCCTAGACAATAACAAAAAGAGGGTAACAGCAATAGATAAGCAGGTTTTAATGTTTCTTAAGTCACACCCAGTTATGGCGTGCCCTCTTTATGTGATTTATCTCTAGCACTCGCTCGCATGGGTGACCATTAATTAGAATGGACAGGACAAAGAACTTGGCTGATGCTTGCCAGATTTTGGCTATATGGTATTCACTTAAAGATCACTAGCTGACCACTTGCTGTCTATGCACTAATGTAACCAATGGGGTATAGAATAAGGTTTACCCATCCAATTAGGATTGGACATGTATGTATAGCTCTGATTATTCATGTATATGAGGTGTGTGGGGACCTCCCCTTGAGCATTCTCTTCAAGGTGTTTTAGATGTGAATGCTACCGGTCAACCATGAATAAATTTTACTCTTCCTACCACTTCGTCTGTGAGTGATATTCTACAACAATAGAACCTCCTTATACACCTTATATGTAGTGTCCAGCAGCCTCCCTTATCCCAGCAGCCCCCTCAATGAAATGTCAGCAGAGACCCTCTTAATGAATTGCTAACAGAGGCCCCCTTAATGAAATGGCAGCAAAGGCCCCCTTAATGAAATGGCAGCAGAGGCCCCCTTAATGAATTGTCAGCAGAGACCACCTTAATGAATTGTCAGCAGAGACCACCTTAATGAATTGTCAACAGAGGCACCCTTAATGAGATGGTAGCAGAAGCCCCCTTAATGAGATGTCAGCAGTCATCCCAAAAAGAATTAAAAAACAACAATAAACTGTGCACTCACCTCACCCAGGGATCCCACGGCTTCCTCTTGCAGCGTTAGCATTACTGATGACATCATCAGTGTGCACAGGCTCGGCACATAGACGTGAATCTGCCTGAGCCTCCGCTGTAATCAATTGCGTGCATGTCTGACACGAACACAACTGATTCTCCTCACATCTGACAGGAGCCGCAGGCTGCCAACTGGTGGACTGCAGGCCCCGGACATTCTCCAGGCCCGTTCAAAGTCATACCTGCTGCAACCCTGTTCGTTACGCCACTGTGCATGGCCATGCATAGATTTAAGTTTATGCCAAAAACACCATCGCTATTTATGTTTATGTTTTTATACTTTATTTGATTTTTATATGTAAATGTGGTACATTGGGGACTATTTTTTATGTTATTAACCCCTGAAAGCTCACCTCACCTAATGTTCTACAGTGCTGGTCCTCCTGCCTGCAGCCCGTTAATCTACATGGAGTGATTACATCCCTGACGGCACTCCTTCAGCGATCAGTGCTGGCTGCTATCAGCAGCTCAAGCACTAAGAGAAGACATCTGTGAACACCATAATTAACTAATCATGGTGTTCCCAGGAAAGTTTGTTATTTTTACTAACTTTTTTGCTGCCTGCAGGATCTTCTTTCTCCATGCCAGATCATTATCTGTCAGTGAGAAAGATGAAGGCAGGGAGTGTGTCTGTCACAAACAGCTAGTGATAAAAACAGTGATATGGTGTACTAGCTTCAAGTCCCATCCAGGTCAACATCTGCAAAGAGTTTGTATGTTCTCTCCGTGTTTTCATGGGTTTCCTCTGGGAACTCTGTTTTCTTCCCACACTCCAAAACATAATCCCAAATAAATGTATTACCAATAGGTGTCCAAGCATCTTCTTTACTGACCATGAGGGCTAGATTCACATTAGATTGGTGCCTGAACAGCATCAAATACCTGGGGACGAATATCACCCCCTCGGTAAAATCTCTCTATAAGGCCAACTTCTACCCTTTCTAAATACAATAGATGCAGACTTTGATGATATTTCTTGGGTTGGGCGAATAGCCACTTTCCAGCTGATGTCCCTACCAAAATTCAGGGCCCTGCTAATTCCGATCTCACTGTCCTTTTTTAAATTCAGCTCAGTCTCTCATGATGAAATTCATAATGGGCAGCCAAAAGTCGCAAATAGCTCACTCTATTATGTACAGACCTTGTGCGCTAAGAGGCCTGGAAATGCCAAAACTCTTACACTACTTCACACATATCTTTAAACATTGGGTTAACATAGAATCCTCCTCTAATTTACACATCTTCTTAAGGCAATACGGGTAGATAGACCCCCTCCACCACTAACATTTTTAGTGCTCTCATCATTGGCTGCCTGGAGCAAATTTCACTCCCTAAACTGGAGAGCTACATTCTCAGTGGCAGACGTTATTCCCCTAGAAATGCTGGGGCAGTTTTCCCCAGACCTTCAAATGGACTTTTGGGTTAAGAAATGCATTCTTCGTTTGGGCCAGGTATTACAAGGAAACAGTATCCATCAATTCTCAGATATAATGGACAAGTTCAAAATCCCATCTAGGGACAATTACTTATACCTTAGAGTCAGGCATGTAATCCTGAACAATCATTTCTGGGTAGTAGAGGCAAAATAGTACATTTTTTTATCTTATGGTCCAAGTCTAGAAGCTGCGTCCCATTTATTGCATTCTCGCATCTAAAAGCATTTTTTTTAAACTACCCCCCTGCTAGCGTGGGAAAAGGAGATGGTCATACATGTCACCACCCCTCAATGACGTGCAGACTATCGGGTCATTGCAAATACATTTCGGTATATGAACCTATATGAAGCAGCTATTAAGACCAATCTACGGTGGTATATGTCTCCTGAGAGACTTAGCTTAATATACACCTTTGTGGGGAGTATGCTATTTCTTAATTTAGAGCCTATTCCATAAGAGGCACGTACATTTGCAGTTTTCTTATGGCTGACCACAAAACTGGTCATTACGCATTATTGGAAACCAACTACTATTACCTAAAATTGAGGAAATGTGCTTTCCGTGTATCAAATATGCAACTATGAGCATATGTGGGCACATAAAAACCATGCAGTTGAGCATTTTGAGCTTTACCCCCCACATAAAGTGGTCCTTACTCCCTCCATCATGCCACATTGCATAGGAACGAGTTTGGGGTGCATGTATAAGTTGTGTTATGTTAAGTACTTTGACTGTTTTGTGTTACAGTTTACTGATCATAGTACTTACCTGGACTTTTTGGTTACAATCAGCAGCAATACTCAAAATCTTTGATACTCATGGTTTTATGTATAACCACAAGTCATGGAGCAGCGTGTCATTCTGTACAATGAATCTTCTAGCTGGATTCCATGTTCTATTTACCTTCCCCTGTCCCAGTAACAGAGATCCAAGAATCCCAAGATCTTTTAATAAACCATCAAGTACAGGGGAGGCGATCGGCACATTTGTTATAGTGTGACTGGTGAGCTGAAAGATTTTTTAAAATTTTTTTGTTGATGACAATGAAATACAGCTGTCAATGGCTGTGGCTTTCTGCGATGTGCAGAGAGAGAAAGAGGACATTGGTGGGGGTTTAGTAGTATGAAAAGTGACAGGTGATGATGATCCTATTCATCCTATGGACGAAGAGGTGGAAGCCAGGAAGCCACAGACAGCTGTTAGAGAAATCAAAAGGAGACCAACGGTGGCATAACAAGAAGCTGATGGGCCCCAGTGCAAAGTCTGTGCCAGGCCCCCGACTATAATGTAGGGTTTATAGTAATAGTCTTCTCATATGGGAAAGTGACACCATAAGGGCCCCCTAAACCTTTTGGGCCCTGGTGTGACCGTAACCTCTGCACCCCTTCAAGTTACGCCCCTGGAGACCAAGGTGCAGCCGTCAGCCTGTAGCCTTGTCGTTGACTACTACTGCATGTGCCCAGGGATTCAAGAACAAATCCAAATAGTGTCTGCAGCGTGAAATTTTTCTCACAGATTGAAGAAGACAGAACGCATATAATTTGCACACTGTGCCACCAGTCCATAAAGCGTGGCCAAAGCCTTAACAATCTGAGCACCTTTAATAAGACTAGACACGATCAGCTGCAGTGGCTGAGACGCCAAAAAAGCCTGGAAAGATCTAAGGCTCCCCCTACTGCTTCAGTTAGCTCAGCCTGCTCCACCACCTCCCATGTCACAAGGCCTCCTGTCTCCTCGCAAAGGGAGGATGTGACACCGCCACCAGTTGCACCATCATCACTAAGCCTGTCCACGCTATGGGTTCAGCTTTCCATCCCCCCAATCATGGAGAGAAAGCATATGTTGGGCCTATCACACACACGAGCTTTGGCACTAAATAGGAGAATTTCAAATTGCCTTTGAAATGCTCCCATTCAGGCTTATGTAGACAAACAGCTTTAGAGATCTGATGGTGGCAGCTGTCCCACAATATGAAGCTCCCAAATGTAATTCCTTTTCCGGCAGGAAAAACAGGAGCCATGTGCTCAACTTGGTGGTACAAAGGTGAGTCAAAGTAGTGACTAGCAGCACTTCACCAACAACTAGGCCTCCATGAGGGACATTTGTTAAGTGCACTGCCAATGATGCTATAGTCAGCTTTACCATCCCCTCCATTCACCTGATTGAAAAACCTTTTCAGGCTATGATGGAGGATGTAAAGGTGGCAGATGTGTTAGAAGGCTTGCAGGATGGGTTTGCAGACCAATGGTCTACTACTGTACTATCCAGCCAGGGAACAGTTTTGGAGCAGGAGGAAATGGATGAGGAGGAGGAGGTGCTTGGTGACACCCAGAGCAGTTCACTGGCCTCACTGGAAGGACAGACTGGCTCACTTGAGCCACTATACGATCTAGTGCCATACTACATGGAGAGCGTAGCATCCTTAATTCCAATACAAGAGTATGAGAGGAAGTGCAAGCATACTTTGGTGAAAGCACTACTGTTGGAGTTCCCATTCCACATTGAGAGCACTGAGGAAGAGATCACCATGGCCACAATATGGAATGGCATGTTGATTTCTGGTAAAAAAAACAAAAAAAAAACAAGATCACTGTGGCTGAGCTCTAGAGATGCAGAAGGGAGATGGGAGAAAGTTCCACAAAGTCAACTATCACTTCAGTCCTCCACCAGTTGGAGCCAATGGAAGCCTCTTCTCAGTGCAAGACATAAAAAGCAAGCATACAGTTTGCAGAAAAAACAGATGTAGGACTCCCAGACTATGAGAAATAAGATTCTATGGTCTGACGAGACGGAGATTGACGTTCTTGGTTAATTCTAAGCGGTGTGTGTGGAGAAGACTAGGCACTACTCATCCTGCCAAAAACAATCCCAACAGTGAAACGACGACTGGTTTATATTGAAGGAAAGATGAATGCAGCCAAGTACAGAGATATCCTGGATGAAACCTAGTCAGACTAGGCCAAAGGTTCACTTTTCAACAAGACAATGACCCAAAGCACACAGTCAAAATAACAAAGCAGCGGCTAGAGAACAATTCTTGACTGCCCCAGCCAGAGCCCTGACCTAAACCAATGTTTACTATTCAACCTGAGGGAAGTGGAGAGGATCTACAAGGAAGAAAGAATCCCCAAATCCAAGTGTGAACAACTTGTTGCATAAGCCCAAGAAGACTCATGGCTGTACTAGTTCAAAAGGTCATTCTACTCAATACTGAGCAAAGGGTCTGAATACTTATGACCATGTCAAGATGGGATGCAGAGTATACATTAACCCCTTCCCGACGCGCGCCGCCGGGTCCCGGCGGCCGAGCCCTCTCCATAGCCGAGCCCTCTCCATAGCCGGTAAGTCTTTGCTGCATATTGCTAGTGCTAGCATAGTGCTAGCACCGATCGCGGGTGCTTTCACCGCGATCACCTCCGGCAATGCTGCCGGAGGCTTCAAAAAGATGGCGCCGCATGGGCGCCGCCATCTTGGCGCGGATCTTCGCTCCCCGATGACGTCACGGGGAGCGGTGATCCGTTGCCATGACAGCATCGGGCCTCACGAAGGCCCGAAGCTGTCTCGTTTTAACCTATTCATTACAATGTGCTATCAGCACATTGTAATGAATGAGGAGTAAAATCCCCATATACTGCCATATTGCAGTATGGCAGTATATGGTAGGATCGATCAGACAACCTAGGGTTAAAGTACCCTAGGGAGTCTGAAAAATAGTTAAAGTAAAAGTAAAAAAAAGTTTAAAAAAAAAAAATTATATTAAAAAAACCTAAAAATTCAAATCCCATGTCAAGATGGGATGCAGAGTATACATTAATGAGCACAACAAAAGAACTTTTTTTATCTTACCAATTGGCTGTAAAGAAACAAAGAGGGGAAAATTTAAGGGGTATGAATACATTCCGTACCCACTGTAGACTGAAACTTTGTACATAATTTAAAGGGACTTTAGTAACTATTAGTGGCCTCTATACATTACTGACAGAGCTGAAACAACATAGCTACAAATCCTATCAGTTCTCCAGCTAGATTGCAGTCACGATCAGGGCAGATTCTAGCCTTTTTGCTGCCTGAGGCGAAAAATTTTATGCTGCCCCGCGCCCGTACTCTATACCCTGTTCCCCTTCCATATTCAGCCCATTTAATTTATAGACAAAAAAGGAAAATGCTTCTCTGCAGTCCCATGGACTTTCTATAGATGGCAGCTGATGGTTGGTTCAAGCAGTGGGATTTATTTATTTTTATTAAATTATTTTTATTCCATTCCCTCATAAAATAAAATAAAAAAATTAAAAAAAATCTCATACCTCTTTGTCACCCCCCTCATCCTCATAGACTGTAAGCTTTTGGCCCTCAATCCTATTGTCTTATATGACTGTTGTTACTCTCTAATGTCTTATTTTATTTCTATCTGTTCCCGGCAATCTGTAAAGCACTACGGAACCTGATGGCGCTATATAAATAAAGATTATTATTATCTACAAACTTATCAGAATATGTGGATAACCCACACAGTGCCAGGGGCTCGCTGATGCTCTGGGACTGCTTCTATACAGGCTGACGCTGTCTCACATACTGGTATCAGTCAGTGACAGGTGATGATCTGCTTCATGAGGAAGAGGACTTCATCATGATTTCTCCTGGCCGTGATTTATCACTGCTGAATTCGCCATCAGATGTCTTGAGCTCTGTGCAGCAAAACTCCACACTGCACTCATAAAAATAATAGTCACTTATTGTTTAGTGTCACATGGATAACAACCAGGGCCGGATTAAGGGTGATGGGGGCCCCTGGGTGCAAACTGGTTGGGGCCCTTCCAACAACACCAGACCCCTGCATCTGCAATCTCCCCCAGCGTTGGCAGCTGTGTCTCACTGACACAGCTGACATCCTAGACCCCTATGTGCGATGCGGGTGGCCACGGGCCAATTTGTTATTTGATACGTTTGTGCGTCTTGAATGAAGTGAGTGGTACGGCAATAGTAGGTTGGCTGTCCTGATTGTTGATTTATGTTGACCTATGCGGTCCCCAAACTCTCTGGGTCGCAACCGCCACCCCCACAATGGACAACACAGACCAACCAATTGACATCAGGCCAATTAGGCCTGAGAAAGAAGAGCACATTTTTGCTCCGACGTCCACCCTGCCATCGAAACCTCATATCCGCATGGTTTCGAGAGACATTGAACCATTTTCGACATGACCTCAACAGGGACATATGTAAAACCCCATAGTAAATGTCTGCCACTGAGAGACAGGCTCTCCACCACATTACTAGACAAACAAAGAGGATTATAAATTAACCCGCGATAAAAGGCGGGCTTTAAGTTATAAATGGACAAACAAGACTACGTGGAGGCTGCCTTCGTCAAGTAAATGAATACAAATCTATAAAAAACTTACCAATGACCCCACTCACCACATTCAGGACATTAATTCCGACTACTTTGGATAAATATTCAAGAATAGGTTGTGATATCCACATCTACACCCGCTTCCGACTAACCCACACCCGATCTATACCAGTTTTTTATATCCTACCAAAAATACACAAACGCCTCCACAAAACACGCGGCAGACCGATTGTCCCTCTTACTGATCTATCTATCCCAATTATCTATATTCTTGGAAAGGTACTATCCCTAATCCGCAATATCGTCTTTATCCTAGACACATCCACATTTCTCCAAATAAATTCATTCAACTTGGCCCCATCCCCCCCACAGCTAGACTGGTCACAGGGACGTGACAGCCTCTATACGTCATTCACACGACAGGGCACACAGGCGGTTCAGAGAACTTCTGATAGAAAATGCATTTGAACAACTTCCCACCATTCCTTGTACATTGACTATACTCAACATTAGTCCTGGAGAAAAACCAATTCAGGTTCCAGGACCCATTCTACCTTACAACTTACAAGGGACGGCCATGGCTCGAACCTTAGCCACCCCCATATGCTAATTGCTTCATGGATTACTTTGAAAAAACATTACCTCTACGACCACCCCCTATTCACCCAGCATGCCCCCACCATACAGAAGATAAAATAGATGATATATTCTGTATAATGGGATGGCCCACCAGAGGACACTCATAGAGTTCCACCCAACATGAACCGCGTATACATGAGTTCCAAATTTACTACACTACGACTCCAAGACATTAATTTTCTGGAACCACTACCGGTCACCATCAACGACTCCGAGTCTTCTTCCACAGACCTTTATCGTACGGACACTGACCGTAAACAGCCTCTTACACTTCACCAGCTGCCACGCTCCTGACCACAAATCCGGCTCTATCAGCGATCTCAGTTTACCGAGTGAGGACTGGTCCAGTGACCCAATACACAAACCACCCGCATTGACGAAATGGCAGGTGGGTAGATTTAGAGAACGGGGGTACCAGACGCTTATCAAAGACCAGCCCTACCAG
Organism: Engystomops pustulosus; assembly: GCA_019512145.1. NCBI lineage: Eukaryota > Metazoa > Chordata > Amphibia > Anura > Leptodactylidae > Engystomops > Engystomops pustulosus. The sequence continues at coordinate 204,445,303 of CM033642.1, read as the reverse complement.
TCCGCAATTCCTCGCACACCCCTTACTCCCTCCCATTCCAGAATACCATTTGTACATTACCACACAGTTCAACAAGAACTCCATCTCCTCAGACGACATGGTCGATTCTAACCAGAGCCCTCCCAGCGAGGTCCCAGAGTTTCAGCAACCCCCCTTACATGTCGTAACCGCCCCAAGAACCTCCGAGATTCTCTTGTCAGGCGAACATTGGCTCAACACAGTAAACCCCCGCCAACAATTTTTGGGACACCGAAGAAGAAAAAGGCCACATTCCCATGCTTCGTGCTTATCAGTGCACAAACGTACCAAAGGCAGCACAATTTCCCATCCTCAAACGCGGTCATCAACCCCATAAAGGGATACTTTACTTGCGACACAAAATGTTGTATACTGATTAAAGCCCTGCGGACTAACCTACGTGGGAGAAGAAACCACCCAGAGAGTTGGGGACCGCATTAGGTCAACATTAAAATCAACAACAGGACAGCCAACCCTACTATTGCCGGTCAAGCTCCTTCCATCACGAACGGCCACAACGATCTCAGGTACGTTCCAGGTTATTGACGGAAACACGTACCGAGACAAGAGAGAGGGAGGGCAACCCCGAAATCCAAACTCCGTAACGAAACGTGAACTGAGACTATGGATTCACACCCTATCAGAGTTTAGAACCACGAGGAATGAACGTGATTACGAAGATTTGCAGTGTATCTAAGCATAATGTATTTACCTTTGTGTTGTGTGCTATTAATATTTAACTACAGGTTTTCTATCCCCTTTTTTCCTAGAGACCATAAATCAACAGCTTTCACTGGTGGCAGTTTAACTCATCAGCCGCCGAGTGTAGCATCAGTTGTGATTTGACTCTGTTATTTGAAAAAAACTTTCCGACATACAACTAGTAACTGCCACTTCATTATTGTGTTGTTTGTATTACATTAGACCCATCTGATTATTGTGTTGTACTTGGCATTACTATTAGCCCATCTGCATTTAGTTGTGTTCGACTGTCGTAGTACTATAGCCCATCTTGCATTATTGTGTTGACTTGTATTACTATTTAGCCCATCTTGCATATTGTTTCATATTAGCCCATCTTGCATTATGTGTTGTGACTTGCATTAGCATCAATGCAATTTGACTTGTATTACTATTAGCCCATTTGCATTATTTTGTTTGACTGCATTTACTATCAGCCATCTGGTGCATTATTTGTTTTGATACATTTACTATTAGCCCATCTCTGCATGTATAGTGTTTCACTGTATACATATTAGCCCATCTTGCTTATAGTGTCTGACTTGTACTATTAGCACCAGCTTGCCGATTATTATCAATATTGCCATTCTGCTACTTCCATTGTGTACCCAGGTTGCATTATGGTCTTTATTTATCCGGAGATTCACATGTCTTTGTAAATATACCTTTTCATATTGTGTCCGTACAGTGTTGGACAAAGGCCTAGTTAGGCCGAAAACGTCACATTTGATCAACCAATCTGAATAATAATATATCACTTTCGGCATACAAAAATTACCTTAAGGAGTGCTTGGATACTTTACTCTTTATACCACTTGGCGGTGGGATCCCTGGAATCACAGAAATAGCAACCACCATCGAAAAGTGCGACCCACGCATTAAAGAATGTACATGACCCTTACGGTCCAGCACTCGAAGAGAAAATGACCAGGTTCGTTCTCGCATTCAACCAGGAGAGAAAGAGAAGAAGCAAATTATCACAGGTTATAATCCGGCACCGGGGACTTCTGACAGACACTCCAGCCGAGTTCAGAATACGGTACCTCGAACGGGCTTCCAAAAAAAACTAACCAACTACGAGTTGCACAGCGCCACTTCTAGCCGGAATACATCCAGGAGTGGAAAGATACCATGGGGCCTAAGGGTACCCTACGACCTAACAATTTTCTGTGTGACAACACCGAATTTGCAAGCAATTCGAATCAATCCTTAACAAATGTGCATTTGTTTAGACACTGTACGTGCCAATCTCAAAGAGATAAAGAAGAAAAAACAAACAGGTCACTACTATCGAACAAGCAACTATGCAGACACATTACAGCGAGACTTCACACAACAAAAAGAAACAACTCACCAACAACTCAACGAAACGCAAGTTTGTCGAGGGCAACAAAAGACGCAAATCCTTCGTGACACCGCGGACTCAGACAGAAACGAGTCTACAAAATGGCACGACAATACTTTTCCAGAGCAAAGATCCCAATCAATACAAAGGTCCTCGTCCGAAAGGAGTCATCTTTTCGACTCTGGTCCAGATAAATTTTACCATATAAACGCCATTTTTTGGAACAACGCTCGCGACAAGAGAAGAAGACGAGGCGGGGCGGGCAGGCGAATACCCAGAGAAGGAACCACAATGACGCACGCTCTCAGGTAGGAGAACCTCAACTCCAAAATCCCTTACCTCAACATAATCCTCCCGTCACTCAAGTCCCTCACAGATGATATATTACAGAAAAGGTGATTATCTTCTGTGTCCCACGTGATCAATTTGAGTACGTGTTCAACGGACAGGATCTCCAGAGATTCTCGCGTTCCATCCGACTCACAGGGCTAACTTTGCAGAGTCGGCTATCCGCACCCCCCACAATGGACAACACAGGACAACGCTAATTGCACATAAGGGCCAATTAGGCCTGAGAAATAAGAGCACATTTATGCCTCCTAAGTCCACCCTGCCATCGAACCTATATCCGCATCGGTTCGAGAGACATTGAACTTTTCGACATGACACTCAACCAGGGACAATATAAAACCCAATAGCTATATGTTTGCCACGAGAAGACAGGCTCTCCACCATTACTGATAGACACAAAGAGATATAATTAAAGCCCGCCGATAAAGGCGGGGCGGCTTTTTAGTTATTAATGGCAAAACAAGAACTACGTGGAGAAGCCTTCGTCAATTAAATGAAGACCAAATCTATAAAAAACTACCCAAGGACCCACACTCCCCACCATCAGGACATTAATTAGAATTACTTTTGGATAAGATTCAGAAACTAGGGGTTGATCTCCACATCTACCACCCGCTTCCTGACCTAACCCACCCCGTTATACCAGTTTTTTATATCCTACACAAAAAATACACGAAACGCCTCACAAACCACGGCAGACCGATTGGTAGCCCTCTACTGATTGTCTATCTATCCCCATTACTATATTCTTGGAAAAGGTACTTACTCCCCTAATGCCAATACATGTTCCTTTCTAGACACATCCATCATTTCTCCAACAATTCATGCCAACTTGGCCCATCCCCCCCACAGCTAGACTGGTCACATGGGACGTGACCAGCTCTAACTCCATGTCCAACGACAAGGGGCACACAGGCGGTCAGAGAGAACTTCTGATAGAAAATGCATTTGAACTTCCCCATTTCCTGTACATTTGACTTTCACATTAGTCCTGGAGAAAATCCACTTCAGTGCCAGGACCAATTCATACCATACAACTACAAGGGACGGGCCAGGGCTCGAAATCGTAGCACCCCCATATGCTATTGCTTCATGTGATTGACTTTTTGAGCAAAACATTCCATCTACGACCCCCCGTTCACCCCAGCATTGCCACCACATACAGAAGTACATTAGATGTACTCTCTGATATGGGATGGCCCACCAGAGGACACTCATAGGTTCCACCAACACATGAACTCGCGTTACACTGAGTTACAATTTTAACTCTACACTAGACCCAAGACCATAATTTATTGGACACGACCGGTCCACCCATCAACGACTCCGGTCTCTCTCCACAGCTTTATCGTAAGGGACACGTGACAGTAAAAGCCTCTTACACTTCACCAGCATGCCACGATCCGACCACAATCCAGGCGTATTACTGCGATCAAGTTTACTTCGAGTGAGGGCTCTCGTCAGTGACCCCAATAAACAAACCACCCGCATCATGAAGACATATGGCAGGTGTAGATTGAGGAACGGGAAGGTACCCCCGAAACGCTGTTATCAAAGACCGAGCCTACCAGTCCGCAATTCCTCGCTACACCACCTACTCCCTCACATTCAGAATACCATTTGTACATACCTATCATCCAGTTCCAACAAGATACTCCATTATCCTCAGAGAACATGGGCGATTTAACCAGAGCCACTCCCAGAGGTCCGAGTTTCAGCAACCCCCCCTTCCAGTGTCGTAAACGCCCCCAAGAACCTCCGAGATTTCTCTGTCAAGGCCGACATGGCTCCAACAAACACAGTAACCCCCGCCAACAATTTTTAGAGTACACACGAAGGAAGGAGGAAGGCAATTCCCAGTCTTCGTGCCTCTCAGTGCACCAACGTACTCAAGGCAGGCACCAATTTACATCCTCACACGGGTCAGTCATACCCCATCAGAGGGAAACTTACCTGCGACACAAAACATGTTGGTATACCTGAGTTAAATGCCCTTGCGGATCTCAACCTACGTGGGAGAAACCACCACAGAGAGTTGGGGGACCGCATAGGTCAACATTAAATCAACCCAATCAGGACAAGCCAACACTATATTGCCGGTACAGCTCACTTCCATTCAAAGAACGCACAAGATGGTCAGTTACGGTTCCAGGTATTGGAACACAGTACGAGACCAAGGAGAGGAGGCAACCGAAACTTCCATAATCCTTAGAAAAACGTGAAGCCTATTGGAATCACACCCTACGGAGTTAGAACACGAGGAAATGAACCGTGATAAGAGATTTGCAGTTTCATTAAGCATAGTTGATTTACCTTGTTTGTTGCAGCTATTAATATTTAACTACAGTGTTCTATACCTGTGTTTTCCTAGGAGACCATAAATCAACAGCGTTCACTGGTGGATTTTTAACTCACGCCAGCCGAGTGTTAGCACTTCAGTTGTGATTAGGACTTCTGTATATTGACTTCCGACCATACATCCTAGTAACTTTGCAATTGCATTATTGTGTTTGCACTTTAAGTATTGACATTAGGCCCACTTGATATGTGTTTGCCTTGCATTACTATTTAGCCCATCTGATTATTATGTCGACTTTGTATTATATTAGCCATCTTCATATTGTGTTTGACTTGTATTCTATTAGCCCAATCTTGCATTTTAGTGGTTTCACATTAGCCTCTATCTTGCATTCTTGTGTTTGACTTGCATTACTTCAAGTCTTGAATATGTATTACTATTAGCCATTTGCATTATTGTTTGTGACTTGCAGTTCACGATCGCCCATCTTGCATTATTTTGTTGACGCATTACTATTAGCCCATCTTGCATTTATAGTGTGTCAGCTGTTTACTATTATGCCATCTGAGATTATAGTGTCTGACTCTGTACTACTATTAGCCCAGTTGGAATTATAAATATGCCCATCTGTGTACTCATTTTGTACCAGGTTGGAATTATGGTCTTTTATATTATCCGAGAGCACAGTTCTTTGTAAATATTACCTTTCTATTGTGTCTCAGTGTTGCAAAGGCCTAGGTTAGGCCGAAACGTCCACTATTTGATTCACCAATCATGGTAAATAAAGATCACTTTCTGGCATACAAAATTACCTAAGGAGTTGGCTTGGATTACTTTACTCTTTATACCATTGGGGTGGTATCTTAATCCAGAATAGCACCCACATCGAAGTCACCGCACGCATTAAAGAATGATTCAAGTTCAATTAGATTTCATATATTCTTATTTCGTGCGTGTGATACAAGGGATTGTTCTCATCTAGAAACACGTCAGTTACAACACTCGTTCTTGTGTTTGTGTGTGAGATTCATCTCTGACTCATTCCGAGTATTCCTTACTTTACGAAGCTGCAGAGGTTCATGTAAGCATAGAAATGAATACACTGTTGTGTTTTAAACCAAAGATTACATAGTGATAGATGCATGATCACACACTTTTGTCAAGGCACGAAAAGTAACAATATTAGATCATGCCCGGCACTGAATATACTTTTTATTTTGTTAAAACCAAGACTTATACATTCAAAGCAATGTGGATTTTTCTAGTTGTTTATCTTATATTGTCATCTCTGCCAACACAACAAATAACGGTTGATTAAGTTAACCGTTCTTAACAAGTAGAATAGCACGTCGGGTCGTATATGGAACTTTTTGCCACTTGAAAAAAAGTTTATAAATTCAAGAAAAAGTGATCAGAAGGTCGTACAGTCCTAAAAATGGTTAGATTGAAAACTTTACTCAAAAGTCGCCAAAAAAATACCACACCCCACGCTCTACACCAAAGTATGAAAAGTTATTAGGCCAGAAGATGGCAAATATTAAAAAAAAACATTTTTGTACAGGAGGTGTTTAATTTTTGTTTTTGTGAAAAACATTATAAAAACCCATACAAATTTGGTTATCCCACGTAATCGCAACCGACACAAAGAATAAAGTAGTATGCATTAGTGGCGCACTAGTGATAGCCATAGATTTACATGTTGCTTAAAAGTACATTGCATATTCGTTATGCTTCTCATTATTTAGATTAATTCGCACAAAACGTATCCCTAACACGATCATTGATTTTTTAAATCATTTGCAAAAAACCGTAAGATACGCCTCTACTAAATGAAACAGCTAAAATATGCAAAAATGACCGCAGAAAGAGCTCATGTCTCATGTAATTGTTGTCTATTAAGTGTATGGGATGCAGTTCTTTTTAAAAACATGGTATAAATTCTTTTGGGAAAATCTCACGCATCAGGCGAGAAAAAAGACGTAGCTATCAAAAATATTGCATCCTTTTGTGACATGTATAATTAATATCCAGTTACGTATCACATAAAGCTGCAAGGTCTTGAAGGTACTTAATGCACAGTAGGAAATCACTTGTAAATATACCACGCAAAATACGTCCATAAGGGTCAGGTAAAGCTCAAAATTATCCATCGTAGGTGATAGAAATGAGGTATTCATTCTGTTCGTTGTTTTTATCCAGATAATTTGTGTTTATTACGCGCGTAAAAGGATCATAGAACAGTGTGAAGGTCGTCAGTTGCAAAATCTATCCATGGATCTAATGAGAGAAAAAATGAAGCCGCCCGTTCTCTGATCCAGTGACTAAATCAAAAATGTGTATCTGCGCGGCATACTTGCTCAATGGCTAGTCAGGGCATTACATGTTTGGTTGGCAGGTTACTTGTTGACCGCTTAAGTACAATGTGCATGATTATATTAAGTGGTGAGAAAACGGAAAAACATAGCAGATTTTTTGATAATTACTGCCAAGAAAGCCTTCATTCTCACAAAGCGTAGTATAGAATTGTTTAGGGATTGGGCCATGAAAAAGGTCTCTGGTTGTTATCTTGGTAACTTTGTGCGATGCTGTATACTTATTAAAACAACCCATAGCAAGACTTTTCTTTAGGGAGGGTTGTAAGCAACACCTGGCTGTGACTATTCTGCACGGGCCGGTTTGCGAACCTGTACTCTTTCATAGAGAGGCAGCTTGCAGGATTTGTATTTGTATTGTTCAGGGTCGCAGACATCTATCTAAAGCATCTTTAATTTGCAGTCAGTCTGATCTTAGATCAGGCCCCATCGTACAAGCATTGACAGATGAAAATATCCGAAAAAAACTGCCTTCAAAAGCTCAACAGGTTTAGATAGGGTTGTTGTGCGATGTCTTTTGATATCCAAATTGTTACCTCAACAGCTGCTTTCGTGATGATCCCAGCTGTATATTGTCTCACAAAGTTACTCAGACACAAGCATCAGAAAGTGTTAAGTAACTCAGTTGTCAAAAACGGTGTCAACGGTGTGAGTACATGGATCACTTTAGGTTATTATAATTTAGAGCCTATACAGTCATATAAGAGGTTTAAAGTTGATGCACAAAAGCCAGTGCAGTCTTTACTGGAGCAGAATAATTTGTGACAGCGACATGAGACTGGTGTTTGTTCGTTAGACTCACATTAGATTCCTGTATACTCAACAAAGCGTCTAGGATTAAATTTAAGTAAGGAAACTTTTCATAAATTGCAGAAGCTGGCCACATTGACAAGTAGGTAAACGGGAAGTGTTACTAGTGGATGTTTGAAACTTGATGAGTGACTGTCATCAGAAATGAAGCGGGGGTTCAATTGATTACTGAAAGCTGTACACAAAATACCTATAAATACAATGGACCTTTACATTATACATAAACATGCGCAATGCAATGAAAGGAGGCACAAATATTATAAAAAGACTGCTCAAAAGTCAGACACCATAGAAAAAGGGAGGATGAGCAAAATTGTAATAAAAATGCAAAATTTATTGAAGTCAATTTTTAAAAATAGAACATAAAAAAGGGTAGTGTCGGTTTAGGGCCTGGGCAGCGAGCACAACATGCTGACAAGGGTAGTAAGACAAATTATAAAGTGCTTAGTGCATAGCCAAAAAGGTGCAAATTACATCACAGAGCAGGATGTAAGAAAATATCAAATGCATAAACAGGAGCGCACAGAGGGAAATAATGACCTGTACCTGATTGGTGGGGTTTGGAGTATGAGGGCGTGAGGAGAGGATGCTGCCCAGCACCTCCGACACGGTTTTGTCCGGCAGGACTTTGTGGGAAAAAAATGTGGGACCCCTACCAGAGGTTAAATAATGGGCCTGAATACATGTGCCTAGTGACAAAAGGAATTCATTGAATGGTATGAGGAACAAAACAAATCACACATCAAGCGTGTGAGCGCATAGAGCGTGTGATAGAGATGATGAGGAAAAAAGTTTCAAAATACTGTAAACTTCAAAAGAAAAATGTGTGGTGATGCAGTATATGTTAATTCATGTCAGCTCTCACTTGGCTTCGGACATGGCCAGTGGCGGAACAATACTCTAAGACGGTGCGAACACTGGATCAGGGCCTCCATATACCTAAACTCTCACCGCCACCTGTAAGCACATTACACTTGAGAATACACGTATATGGGACACAGAAATATATAGCAAAGTAGAGGCACAATAACAAAACCTTCCTTTAACCCCATGGTACATATGAACTCAACATATAGGTGGTCACATACCTGTGAACTTATGAGATGTGGGGGCATCTGCTAAGTACGATGCTGAAGTATGCAGTCCTTATGATAAAGGCGTCAACCTCAATCAGAGCCCAAGATGTATGATGAAAAGGAATATGAAAGTAGCTGGTAAAAGGAAGAAAACAAAAAGCAAACCAGTATATCTGTTGGAGGATAAATCATAGGGAAGCACTCGTTTGGCGTTGAGTGCAGGGAGCCTAAGTAAGGGGGGGGGGTAGATAGAGATACCATGTTCCACCTAATGGCTTCAACACGGGCGCAGCCCTAACCAGCTAGGATGGGGGATCCATAGAGAGAGATCAAAGAATACAGATATAGAATTTCAAACAGGTGCTTAAAGCCTCTATCTAAAGTGAAGGAAAAAGCCCTAGACAATAACAAAAAGGGTAACAGCAATAGATAAGCAGGTTTTAATGTTTCTTAAGTCACACCCCAGTTATGGGTGCCCTCTTTATGATGATTTATCTCTAGCACTCGGCTCGCATGGGTGACCATTAATTAGAATGGACAGGACAAAGAATTGGCTGATGCTTGCCAGATTTTGCTATTGGTATTCACTTAAAGATCACTGCTGCCCACTGTGGTCTATGCACTAATGTAACCAAGGGGTTGTATGAATAGGTTTACCCATCCCATAGGATTGGACCGTATGTATAGCTCGGATTATTCTGTATATGAGGTGTGTGGGGACCTCCCCTTGAGCATTTCTTCAAGTGTGTTTTAGATGGAATGCTACGGTCAAACCATGAATAAATTTTTACTCTTCCTACCACTACATCTGTGAGTGATATTCTACAACAATAGAACCTCCTTATACACCTTATATGAGTGTCCAGCAGCCTCCCTTATCCCAGCAGCCCCCTCAATGAAATGTCGCAGAGACCCTCTTAATGAATTGCAACAGATGGCCCCCTTATGAAATGGCAGCAAAGGCCCCCTTAATTGAAAAATGGCAGCAGAGGCCCCCTTAATGAATTGTCAGCAGAGCCACCTTAATAAATTGCAGCAGAGACCCCCTATGAATTGTCAACAAGGCACCCTTAATGAGATGGTAGCCAGAAGCCCCCCTAATGAGAGTAAGCAGTCATCCAAAAAGAATTAAAAAACAACAATACCTGTGCACTCACCTCACCCAGGATCCCACGGCTTCCTCTTGCAGCGATAGCATTACTGATGACATCATCACAGTGTGCACAGGCTCGGCACATAGACGTGAATCTGCCTGAGCCTCCGCTGTAATCAATTGCGTGCATGTCTGACACGAACACAACTGATTCTCCTCAATCTGACAGAGCCGCAGGCTGCCAACTGGTGGACTGCCGGCCCCGGACTTCTCCGAGCCCGTTCAAAGTCATACCTGCTGCAACCCGTTCGTTACGCCACTGTGCATGGCCATGCATAGATTAGTTTATGCCAAAAACACCATCGCTATTTTGTTATGTTTTTATACTTTATTTGATTTTATATGTAAATGTGGTACATTGGGGATATTTTTATGGTTATTAACCCTGAAGCTCACCTCACCTAATGTTCTACGTTGGTGGTCCTCCTGCCTGCAGCCCGTTAATTACATGGAGTGATTACATCCCTGACGGCACTCTTCAGCGATCAGTGCTGGCTGCTATCAGCAGCCAAGCACTAAGAGAAGACACTGTGAACACCAATAATTACTAATCATGGGTGTTCCCCAGGAAGTTTGTATTTTTACTAACTTTTTTTGCTGCCTGCAGGATCTTCTTTCTCCATGCCGAATCATTATCTGTCAGTGAGAAAGATGAAGGCGGGAGTGTGTCTGTCACAAACAGCTAGTGATAAAACAGTGATATGGTGTACTAGCTTCAAGTCCACTCCAGGTCAACATCTGCAAAGAGTTTGTAGTTTCTCCGTGTTTTTCATGGTGGTTTCCCTGGGGAACTCTGTTTTTTACCCACACTCCAAACTAAATCCCAAATAAATGTATTACCAATAGGTGTCCAAGCATCTTCTTTACTGACCATGAGGGCTAGATTCACACTTAGATTGTGTGCTGAACAGCATCAAATACCTGGGGACGAATATCACCCAACCCGGTAAAATCTCTCTATAAGGGCCAACTTCTACCCTTTCTAAATAACAATAGATGCAGACTTTGATGATATTTCTTGGGTTGGGCGATAGCCACTTCCAGCGGGATGTCCTCTACCAAAATTCAGGGCCTTCAATTCCGATCTCACTGTTCCCTTTTTAAATTCAGCTAAGTCCTCATGATAAATTCATAATGGGCAGCCAAAAGCGCAAATAGCTCACTGCATATATGTACAGACCTTGTGCGCTAAGAGGCCTGGAAATGCACAAAACTCTTACACTACTTCACACATATCTTTAAAACATTGGGTTAAATAGAATCCTCCTCTAAATTTACACATCTCTTAAGGCAATACGGGTAGATAGACCCTCACACTAACATTTTAGTGCTTCACATTGGCTGCCTGGAGCAAATTTCACTCCCTAAACTGGAGAGCTACATTCTCAGTGGCGACGTTATTTCCACTAAAATGTGGGGCAGTTTCTCCCCGACCTTCAAAGGACCTTTTGGGTTAAGAAATGCAGTCTTCGTTTGGGCCAGGTATACCAGGAAACAGTATCCTTCAATTCTCAGATATAATGACAAGTTCAAATCCCATCTAGGGACAATACTTATACCTAGAGTCAGAAGTAATCCGAACAATCATTTCTGGTAGTAGAGGCAAAATAGTACATTTTTTTATCTTATGTGCCAAGTCTAGAAGCTGCGTCCCATTTATTTGCATTCTCGCATCTAAAAGCTATTTTTTTTTAAAACCTACCCCCCTGCTAGCGTGGGAAAAAGAGATGGTCATAATGTCACCCCCCCTCAATGACGTGCAGATATGGGTCATTGCAAATACATTTCGGTATAGAACTATATGAAGCAGCTATTAAGACCAATTCGTGGTATAGTCTCTGAGAGACTTAGCTTAATATACACCTTTGTGGGGAGTATGCTATTTCTTAATTTAGAGCCTATTCCATAAAGGCACGTACATTTGCAGTTTCTTATGGCTGACCACAAAACTGGTCATACGCATTATTGGAAACCAACTACTATTACCAAAATAGAAGGAAGGGAAATGTTTTCCGGGTATCAATATGCAACTATGAGCATATGTGGGGCACATAAAAACCATGCAGTTGAGCAATTTTGAGCTTTACCCCCCACATAAAGTGGTCCTTACTCCCTCCATCATTGCCACATTGCTAGGACGAGTTTGGGGTGCATGTATAAGTTGTGTTATGTTAAGTACTTTGACTGTGTTTTGTGTTACAGTTTACTGATCATAGTACTTACCTGACTTTTTGGTACAATCAGCAGCAATACTCAAAATCTTTGATACTCATGGTTTTTATGTATAACCACAAGTCATGGAGCAGCGTGTCATCTGTACAATGAATCTTCTAGCTGGATTCCATGTTCTATTTACCTTCCCCTGTCCCAGTAACAGAGATCCAAGAATCCCAGATCTTTATAAACCATCAAGTACAGGGGAGGCGATCGGCACATTTGTTATAGTGTACTGGTGACTGAAAGATTTTTAAAAATTTTTGTTGATGACAATGAAATACAGCTGTCAATGGCTGTGGCTTTCTGCGATGTGCAGAGAGAGAAAGAGGACATGGTGGGGGGTTTAGTAGTATGAAAAGTGACAGGTGATGATGATCCTATTCATCCTTGGACGAAGAGGTGGAAGCCAGGAAGCCACAGACAGCTGGTTAGGAAAGAAAAAGAGACCAACGGTGGCCACAACTAGAAGTGCATGGGCCCCAGTGCAAAGTCTGTGCCAGGCCCCCGACTATAAGTAGGGTTATAGTAATAGTCTTTCTTATATGGAAAGTGACACCATAAGGGCCCCCTAAACCTTTGGGCCCTGGTGTGACCGTAACCTCGCACCCTTCAAGTTACGCCCTGAGACCAAGGTGCAGCCGTCAGCCTGTAGCCTTGGCGTTGACTACTACTGCATGTGCCCAGGGATCAAGAACAAATCAAATAGTGTCTGCGCGTGAAATTTTTTCACAGATTGGAAGAGACAGAACGCATATAATTTGCACCAACTGTGCCACCAGTCCATAAGGTGGCCAAGCCTTACAATCTGAGCACCTTTAATAAGACTAGACACGATCAGCTGCAGTGGCTGAGACGCCAAAAAAGCCTGTGGAAAGATCTAAGCTCCCCCTACTGCTTCAGTTAGCTCGCCTGCTCCACACACCTCCCATGTCCAAGGCCTCCGTGTCTCCTCGCAAAGGGAGGATTGACACCCCACAGTTGACACATCATCACTTAGCCTGTCCACGCTATGGGTTCAGCTTTCCATCCCCCAATCATGAGTAGAAAGGCATATGTTGGGCCTATCACACCACGAGCTTTGGCACTAAATAGGAGAATTTCAAATTGCCTTTGAATGCTCCCATTCAGCTTATGTAGACAAACAGCTTTGAGATCTATAGGTGGCAAGCTGTCCCACAATAGAAGCTCCCAAATGTATCCTTTTCCGGCAGAAAAAAAGGAGCCATGTGTGCTCAACGTGTGGTACACAAAGGTGAGTCAAAAGTAGTGAGAGCAGCACTTACCAACAAACTAGGCCTCCATGAGGGACATTTGTTAAGGTGCACTGCCAATGATGCTATAGTCAGCTTTACATCCCTCCATTCACCTGATTGAAAAAACCTTTTCAGGCTATGATGGAGGTTGTAAAGGTGGCAGAGTGTTAGAAAGGCTTGCAGGATGGGTTTCGGACCAATGGTTCTACTACTGTACTATCCAGCCAGGGAACAGTTTTGGAGCAGGAGGAAATGGAATGAGGAGGAGGAGGTGCTTGGTGACACCAGAAGCAGTTCACTGGCCTCACTGGAAGGACAGACTGGCTCACTTGAGCCACTATACGATCTAGTGCCAACTACATGGAGAGCGTATGCATCCTTAATTCCAATACAAAGTATGAGAGGAGTGCAAGCATACTTTGGTTGAAGCACTACTGTTGGAGTTCCCATTCCACATTGATGAGCACTGAGGAAGAGATCACCATGGCCACAATATGGAATGCTGTTGATTTCTGGTAAAAAAAACAAAAAAAAACAAGATCACTGTGGCTGGCTCTAGAGATGCAGAAGGAGATGGGAGAAAAGTTCCACAAAGTCAACTATCATTCAGTCCTCCTCCACCAGTTGGAGCCAATGGAAGCTCTTCTCAGTGCAAGAACATAAAAATCAAGCATACAGTTTGCAGAAAAAAACGATTGTAGGACTCCAGACTATGAGAAATAGATTCTATGGTCTGACGAGACGGACGTTGACGTTCTTGTTAATTCTAAGCGGCTGTGTGTGTGGAGAAGACTAGGCACTACTCATCCTGCCAAAAAAACAATCCCCAACAGTGAAAACGACGACTGGTTTATATTGAAGGAAAGATAGAATGCAGCCAAGTACAGGAGATCCTGGATGAACTGTCAGACTGGCCAAGGTCACTTTCAACAAGGCCAATGACCCAAAGCACACAGTCAAAATAACAACAGCAGCGGCTATAGAACAATTCTTGACTGCCCAGCCAGGCCCTGACCTAAACCATGGTTTACTATTCAACCTGAGGGAAGTGGAGAGGATCTACAAGGAAGAAAGAATCCCCAAATCCAAGTGTGAACAACTTGTTGCATAAGCCCAAGAAGACTCATGGCTGTACTAGTCAAAAGGTCATTCTACTCAATACTGAGCAAAGGGGCTGAAAATTATGACCATGTCAAGATGGATGCAGAGTATACATTAATGAGCACAACAAAAGAACTTTTTTATCTTACCAATGGCTGTAAAGAACCAAAGAGGGAAAATTTAAGGGGTATGATAACATTCCGTACCCACTGAGACTGAAACTTTGTACATAATTTAAAGGGACTTTAGTAACTATTAGTGGCCTCATATACATTACTGACAGATGAAACAACATAGCTACAAATCCTATCATTCCAGCTAGATTGCAGGCACGATACAGGGCAATTCTACACTTTTTGCTGCCTGAGGCGAAAAAATTTAATGCTGCCCCGCGCCCGTATCTATACCCTGACCCCTTCCATATTCAGCCCATTGTAATTTATAGACAAAAAAGGAAAATGCTTCTCTGCAGTCCCATGGACTTTCTATAGATGGCAGCTGAGTGGTTGGTTCAAGCACGTGGGATTTATTATTTTATTAAATATTTTATTCCTCCCTCATAAAAATAAAATAAAAAATTAAAAAAAAATCTCATACCTCTTTGTCACCCCCCTCATCCTCATAGACTGTAAGCATTTGGCCCTCATCCTATTGTCTATATGACTGTTGTATCTCTAATGTCTTATTTTATTTTCTATCTGTTCCCGGCAATCTGTAAAGCACTACGGAACTGATGGCGCTATATAATAAGATATTATTATCTACAAACTTATCAGAATATGTGTGATAACCCACACGTGCCAGGGGCTCGCTGATGCTCTGGGACTGCTTCTATACAGGCTGACGCTGTCTCACTACTGGTATCAGTCAGTGACAGGTGATGATCTGTTCATGAGGAAGAGGACTTCATCATGATTTCTCCTGCCGTGATTTATCACTGCTGAATTCGCCATCAGATGTCTTGAGCTTGTGCAGCAAAACTCCCACACTGCACTCATAAAATAATAGTCACTTATTGTTTAGTGTCACATGGATAAACAACAGGGCCGGATTAAGGGTGATGGGGGCCCCCTGGTGCAAACTGGTTGGGGCCCTCCAACAACACCAGACCCCTGCATCTGCAATCTCCCCCACGTGGCAGCTGTGTCTCACTGACACAGGACATCCTAGACCCCTATGTGCGATGCGGGTGGCCACGGGCCGCTGCCCATTGGCACACAGAGACAGTCAGCGACTCAGCTGAGTGGATTTGCTGACTGTCGGAAACTGGTGGGGGACCCTTTAAAAGCGAAGTGGTGGGGGCCCACGGGGCTCGAGTGCCCCAGGAGCCCCTCTAATCCGCCTGATAAAATGACCCTTCTGGGCACCCATGTTGTAAGTCCACATACATAGACATTGAACAGTCCCATGATCAAATATGTACATATAGCAACCCAGTTTATGACATCAATTGGGACTCACCCCTTAACTTGTTACATGGACAGCACCTCTAATTAATTATTAAGAGCTCTCCTAAGGTATGATTAGGGGCGCACGGTGCTGAGTGGGTAGTGCTTCTTGCCTTGCAGACACTGGAGTCCTAGGTTCTAGTTCCAACTAGTGTCAACTCTGCAAAGAGTTGTGTATTCTCTCCATGCTCGCATGAGTTTCCTCCGGGTACTCTGTTTCCTCCCATACCCAAAAACACATACTGGTAGGTTGTTTGGATGGTGAGTCCCATTGGGACAGGGACCAATTTGTCATGCTTGTGCAGCGCTGCGTAATCTGTGTGCGCTATATAATAAAGAATTATTATTATTAGAATGCTTTTATATCTGTTTTAAAACCCTGTGCAAAGGCAAAAGTGCACCAAAAGGGTCCTGTAACTGCTCAGTCAGACGTGTGCCACAATTCTGTCCGACGTGTGCCGCAATTGTGCTGCGAACAAAGAGCACCAAAAAAAATAACAGTGCATCTGGCAGATGGCCAGAGGCACATCTATGCACGCTGCCGAGTATGCACACACTATGATGCCAGCCAATTACGTCATATGTTGTGCGCACTGGCAACCCTGACTATCTGCCAGGATGCGCAGGGCCAAAAGAACCTGGAGCGGCAGAGAGAAGAGATGACATTGGAGGTCTGGCATATAGTTTTTTTATTTTAAGTTTCCATTTTTTTCTACCCACCTTCAAAAAATCCATAATGTTTTATTTTACAGAGCTGTATGTGGGCTTGTTCTCTGCATAACAATTTACTTTCCAATGATAGTATTCAATATTCATGCCATATATTAGGCGACGGAAAAATTTAAAATTTGGCTAAATTAGTGAAATACGCATTTACGTCATTTTCTTATGGGTTCTGTCTTGGCAGACACTTACAGATCAGCTGAATGACAGGCTTAGAGTCTAGCATAGATGTCCTTAAGGGAGGGAGCGACAATGGAATCCAAGATAGCGGTGGCGCATACGCCCTAGGATTTAAATCCCTCCGGCAGCTTTGCTGAGGCATATTAGGTTTTAATACCTACAAATGGGTGACACATTGATTCAAGGGGAATACCGCCTGGAGATTTTGCAGCAAAATGAGCTAACAACCTACCCTGTTAGAGAGGGCTATCCTCGCTGACCTTATTAGACCTTTACAATTTTTATAATAATTCAAAAACAAAGCAGCAACAACAAAAAGTTTGAAGCAGCACAACAGCACAAACGTAGCCCAATTGATTGCTAGCAGTATTTGTTATAGTTTGTGATAATGTGGGGAGGGCTTGTTAACCTCTGAAAAAAGCTTTTATCATATCTTTAAAACAATCAGCGGGACAACAAAACTTACTCTGCTCAAAACCAGCAACAACGAGACAAATATTTGACACCAATTTTTGTTGTATGAGATAGGCACTTTAATTGTATACAAAGTGGGTAAGTAAAGTAGCAAGTGGTTTAATTAGTATTCTCACCACTGTGTTGTTTTGACCTTTATCCTAGATTGTGACGTTGGTAAATATCTTAGCAGTTTACTTAATGTGCTTGTAAAAGAGAACGGTTATCAGAAACAGTTTTCCTGGCACTCCTCAAAAGCTGGTCTTGTCATGCTGCCTACAGCCTTAACATATCCGCCCTGCGGATCATCACCCGAAGGTGTTGGTATTCATAGGAGCGCTAGTAAACAGAGATAGAGCACAGCATTTCAGAGTCAGTGCTCTTGGTGTGGTCATCTGTGCTGCACGAAGGAGTTCACTAAACTAAACCGAAGGAGTGCGGGCTGGCGCTTGCTCTTGTTCTCTGCTTAATAAATCAGCACTTTTCAACATTACTCTTCACCACACTTATTTAGAAATTCTGCCCTGTCTACTATGGACTGAACTAAGAGTTCTGCCTTACAAGGACTGCCGAATACTATGGCCCCAGTAACATGTTGGAGACTTATAGTCCATGGATGCGTCTACTGACGGTATCTGAGAAAATTTTTCAAGGACTGGATAAGGAAAACATCTCTCTTTTAGTTACCTTGTATACGGAAGCTTTCCTTGACATCAATACATGACTAACAAGAGCCTTATACAGATAGCAGGGTTAACCAGATATCTATTCCAAACGGAACAGACTCCTCCCAACTGTAGACAGCGACTATTTCGCCTGATGGGTCCCTCGTACACGTCAGCGAATGGAACGGTTGGCTGGTGCAGAGGGCTTGTGACTAGGGTAGGGAGAGTGACAGGGTTCTCTCTTACAGAGAACTACCATTAAAGCCACCATGTAGTGTGTGGAGTCTTATAGCCATGGATGCTCACACTAGGGTGATTCTGGGAAAATATGCAATTTTTTGGTTGGTGCTGCAACCGCATGGATAACCAAATTTGTATAGGTTTGTTTATAATGTTTTCATACATTTACAAAATAATATCATGGGCATATTTATAATATGCAGCATATTTTAATATCATAATGTTATCATATTTATCATTAGCAATCACAGCGAGGATACATCAAATGCTCGCAGGCCCCCCCTCCCCTCCACCGTCTACTCCACTTTTCCACCCCAATTCCTCCCCCCCTCGTTAACCATCTCCTCCCCTCCCTCTCGCACCTCCTACCCCCCCCGCGTTTCCCTTCCCTCTGCGTTCGCCCTCCTCTCCTCCCACTATACCCCCACTCCAACCCCCCCCCCACAGCCAACCTTTCCCTTTCCTGCCCCTTTTCCCTCCTTTCCTTGCCTACCTCCCACCATCACAACCTCTCCTCTGACGTAGAAAAAAAACGCAGCCGGCGACTTATGAAAGTCGCCGGCAGCAGGGAGGCGCCAGGAGCCGGAGGACAGCACGGGCCCAGGCCAGCCCCACTCCCGCCGCCCCCCCCCCCCCCCCCCACCACCTTCACGCCAGTGATCGGTGGAAAATAATCGACTGAAGCAGCAATAAGACAGAAAAGCCAGGACCCCCCATTGCCCCCCCTTCCCACCTCTCCTACCCATACTAGATTGCCTACCCCCACGAACTCCCTAACACCCCTGCCACCCCCCTCCCCTGTCTATCCACCCTATGCTTTCCCCCAATAATTTCGACCCCACTTCCCTAAAATAACGGTCCCCACCAACCTATCTTGCAGTTCTTCACCCCTATTCCGACTCCACCTTAACCCCCGCAGCTGTGAACCACTACACTCCTACTACCGTCCACACCTTGCTCCGCCATCCTTCCCAACCGTCAACCAGCCCATCCACCATCCTCCCCTATTTCTAACCCCACCTCCACCTTTACCCCCATCACCACCACTCTTTTACCATTCCCATTATCAACCCCATAACCTACCTCTACATCCTACTACATTCATCACTTCCCATATCCCTCCTCCCCTCCACCCCACCCTCCACCCACCCTCCCACCCATCACAACATTCCACAACTCTACCCACTACCCAATCCCACCTCCCCCCCCTGTCCCACCCATCAAACACCACTTCTCCCCCCCACCCGAACCACCATTAATTTCCCCTTCCTCTACCCTAACCACTCAGCACGCCTTTTACCCCCCCCCTTTCCCCCTCCCTACAAGATTCTTCCACAATCCGAACCATCTATTCCCCCACTCCATTCCCCTCTCACTCCTAACTTCCCACTTAGAGCAAACATAAAATCTCTAACTCACACCCCCCACCCGCTTCACAACAATCTCACCCCCCCCCCCACCCCACCTCTCAAACAATCCCTCTCACACACCCCTCCCACAACCCCACTTCACTTTTCCCAGACCCCCAGCCACAAAAAAGAAGATCTCCCTACAACCAAGCCGACACCTAAGAGACCCACACCCCCCCAGAACCCCACAAAACCTCAGAACTCTCCCTCCCCTCACCCGCACCAGCGTCGTTCCATAACCCACCCCCCTTCACCCCTACCCACCCCTTCCCCCCTTGATTACCACTCCTCCCCCTGCCACACCCACACCACTTCACCTTCACCATATCACCCCACACGGATATCCGCCAGTCATACGCATATTCGCCCCTCCAATCTAGCTTCCATTCTTGTCCCCCTCGCCCCTCCAAGATCAACCTCACCTAAGCCACTCCCCTACCAACACTAACCCCCATCCTTACCCCGAATACATACATAGTAAACACCACTTTAAATTATTTCAGGGCCGTGGCGCAGCGGTCCTGAAGTATGCCCACCTTGTGTACAAAAATAAAAAATGTTCCTTTCTGGCGCTAATAACTTTATACTTTTAGGGGTACGGAGCTTGGGGTGGGTGCTCTCTATTTTTGAGGACTGGACGGGCCTTTGATCACTTTTTATTGTATTTTGTTTATTTACACAAATGGAAAAAAAAGTGCCATTTTTGATTTTGGAGCGCTTTCCGTTACGTGTGTAATGCCGTGAAAAAAACATACAGTTTGGGACACTGCGATAGCTAACATGTTTATGATTTTAACCTGTTTATATATGGGACTTCTAGGGAAAGTTTTCGAATTTTTTTTTATAAATATATCATTTGTTGATTTTTCACTTTTACAGTTTTTTTTACTATCTTATCAGACCCCACTAAGGTACTTATTAACTCGTTGTTCTGATTTGATCCTACCATTTACTGACAAATACTACAGTAGGCAGTATATGGATTTTCTAACATCAATCTATGACAATGAGCGAATTGCATAATTGTAAAATAGGTATAAAACCAGTACAGCATTAGGCTCCAGAAGACCTACTGCTGATAATGGCACCTGATTTGGCCCCCACAATGCCGTCTGGGGAACGCTATTCGTTCACCAAGATGGCAGCACCCCGCCTGCCTATCTTTTTCAAAGCCGCTGGCAACTTTGCCGTGAACAGGTGCTAGCACCCATCGGTGGGTGTTACCAATATAATGTTGCAGGCAATATGCAGCAAAGATTTACCGCTATGGAGAAGGTTATCCCTTAAGCCTCTCAGTCATGAGGCATGTAATTTTATTAAGGGAGGTGGGCATATCAATATTAATTGGAGAAGGGGTCCCGGTCTATTTAATTTAATATACTAATTGGCACATTAATTATAAAATAAATATTAAATCGAAAATATATATAATAGTTCACAAGGGGGGCTGCAGAGTATATTAAATTAATGAAATTGAGGGGGGGGCAGTGTATTAAGGATGCGGTCCACTGTACCCGCTATTTATTTTAAATTTTATTATGGCCCTCCAACTGTCTGAGGGGGACAGTGAATGGCCCCCTATTAAAGTTTGGGGAACCCTGATCTAATACGTGTTTTTGTTCTACAACAGAGAAGGTGCCATGCAAAAAAATGGGTTGGGTTGGATATATACTCTTAAAATAATAAAATAATAAAAGTAATAAAACAAAAGAATTTAAAAAAGAAATAAGAGAAATAAAACAAATTTAAAAAATTACAATTTTCATGGCCATCAGAGACTAGCGGAGGAGGAATTTGGAGGTGGATGTGATGAGATGGAATGGGTGGATGACAAAAGTCGCCAACACAGCAGGATACCTAGCAACGAGGGAGCATTACCACAATGCCAGAATGCCATGTTTCACTTATGGTAGCTCCGACCACCATTGGGAAGGGGAACAGGGCGTACTACAGCCGTGTGCATACGTAAGCAGTTGCTCGGGCCCGGAAGGGTCATGAGGGCCCGTCTCGGCTGTGTGTCCCTCGGCCTCTTCCCCCTTGCTTGTAGCTTACGCCCCTCCATTCAATAGGCAAGGGGTACCGCTGGATGTGCAGGGCTGTATTTAGGGCGTGGCACAATTCTATTGCTCTGTAGCAAGCTCCGTACGCCATCAGGGAGGGAGTAGGGAGGGCAGGAGCACTGCCAGTCTTCAGTCCAATCCCCGCTCTGCATGTCAGGAAGCGCGGGAAGCTTCATCAAAGGAGGAAGGGAGAAGGAACGTCCAGCACCTGCAGAGAAGCAGCAGCCTGCCCTCCCCCCCCCAGTGTCTCTCACCTCTGCATTAACCCCTTACTGTCCCCGTGTGGCATGAGCATCATGAAGCTCATCCTCACCTATCTAGTTTGTGCCTTAAACCAATAGACCCTGCTGTCATTACCCATCTTATCTCCCCCACCACAGCGTTCTGCATTAATATGAGGTTCTGACAACCAGCTGACAGGGTATCTAGGACCCAGGACAAAATTACTGGAGCAGTCAGTAAAAAATGAGAGCATTCGTAATCACAATGTGGTAGACAGTGGTTTGCAGCAGCTGGCCTATGGTTGGGGGGTCTGCTATGGTAGTTGGCGTTTGGTGTGTATTGGTGTTGGAGGTCCGCACGCTAGCTGGCGCTTTGTACTGGGGAGGTTCGGCAGCAGCTGGCGCTTGTATTGGGAGGTTTCGCGGCTATCTGGCGGCGTTGATGTTGGGGAGGTTCTGCATGCATCGGCGCTTGTATTGGGAGGTTCTGCGGCATCTGGCGCTTGTATTGGGAGGTTCTGCGGTAGTTGGCGCTTGTATTGGGAGGTTCTGTGGTAGTTGGCGCTTGTATTGAGAGGTTCTGCGGCATCTGGCACTTGTATTGGGGGTTCTGTGGTAGTTGGCGCTTGTATTGGGGGTTCTGCGGTAGTTGGCGCATATATTGGGGGGTTTGCGGCGAATGGCGCATGTATTGGGGGATTCTGCAGCGGCTGGCGCATGTAGTGAAAGGTTCTGCTGCTCCTGTTCCTGCTTATAAGTAACTTTAGTAAAATGAAGCAAGGAGTCCAGAGATTTAACCCTTAACCTGCTTTCTAGTGGCTCAGCAGTATAAGGGTTAAACCTCCTGACTAGTTAGTGATGTGGAGACATGGCCCATATACTGGTACTGAGCAGGAGCGGCCATGATTGGTTTCCTTAATCTTCTTCCATTATGGAGAATAACGGAGACCGGCAGTAAATAGAAGCCCCTCCCCCAGCGCCATAAACATTACTTATAACAGAGAAACCTGTGTAGCCGCCAGCATTATTATTACTGCTATTAATACAGTAGAAGGAAACCTTCTGCAGAGCTTCATCTACTGGCGGTCTCTGTTAATCTCCTCCATAATAGAAAAAGATAATGGAAACCCCTATGTAAAATTTAGGACCTATGGTTGGAGGGGGCCCCAGCCAAAACTTTGCTATGGACCCACTCATTCCTAGTTACGCCACTGAGGGGAACGTAGTACCAGGAAGCAAAATGTGACATGGTGGAGGATTATCTGTCCACATGTCTCCTAGTTCAATTTCTGAATAGGAAAATTGGACACCAATGATGTCATCACTGACAAAAGGATCTGCCTCTCTATCTAACAATTACTTATATGTATTAATTCTGTATTTATGGAACTTCCAATTAAAACTATTTTCATGTTGATTGAACTTCAAATTAAAAATTTTTCAATTCTGTATTAATGGAACTTTTTCAATTCCACATTCAAAAACTGGTCTTGAACAGCCAGAGTACCATTAACCGCAGTGAGAGCAATGGTGTGTGGTTTTTCCAGTTGTTTCATTTACCGCTTGGAGAATAACAACACCCAGAGTGCCTTTAATCCCGAATTTGTCATTTATTCCAGACATAGCCCTATTTTTAAATTTTACATGTGTCACTTTATTTGGTTATAACTTTGGGAAGCTTTAATATAATCAGGTGATTTATTTTTGAAAAAACTGAATTGTGGCAAAAATTCTAAAAAAAAATGTATGTATGTATATACTCAAGTATAAGCCGAGACCCCTAATTTTACCACCAAAAACTGGGAAAACCTATTGACTCGAGTATAAGCCAAAGGTGTAGTATACAGCTAGCCAGCCCCCATGTAGTATACAGCCAGCCAGCCCCCTGTAGTATACAGCCAGCCCCAAGTAGTATACAGCCAGCCCCCATGTAGTATACAGCCAGCCCCCTGCCAAGCGCATAAAAAATAAAAAACTTAATACTCACCCCCTGCGGCGGCTCCCGGCAGCTTCTGTCTTCTTTCTTCTCTAGCTCTGATGTCATCAGCGGTGACACCGCCGCATCATAGCGTGCGCCCGCCGGCAGGTTGCATGAACGTGACTCTGCCAACTAGAGAAGATAGAAGATAGAAGAGAGAAGAGGAGCCGCCGGGAACCGCGCCAAAGATGGGGAGCCGCGCCAAGGATCTGGACACCGCAGGGTGAGTATTAAGTTTTCTTAATTGACTCGTGTATAAGCCGAGGTGAGGTTTTTCAGCACATTTTTGTGCTGAAAAACTTGGCTTATGCACGAGTATATACGGTACTTCATTTTCAAATTTCAATATTTTTTGCTTTTCAGACAGATAGTCATACCACCAACATAACTTGATAACTTACTGAATATTTTCTTTATGTAGACATCGTTTTTAATGCGTCCTCTCCTTTTTGTAGGATCTTATAACTGTACGTGTGATTTTTTTAAATTTTTCACATAAAAATTGCTAAAACTCACATTTTGACTTTGAGAGGTTAGACTAAAAGTAAAACCCCATAAATTACCCCATTTATAAAACCTACATCCCTCAACGTATGTAAATCACTTTTGGGAAGTTTGTCAACCCTTTACATGTTTTAAAGGGGTTAAAACAAAATGGGAGCTACAATTTATTTTTTAAAAAATGTACAAATTTATAATGGATATATACCGTATATACTTGTATATGCCGATTTTTTCAGCACACCGCGGCTCAACGCGGCTCCCTGATGTCGGCACGGCTCCTCTTCTGTCTTCGGTCCTTCTATTACTGCTGGCATAGAAGCGGCCATGTTTTCTGACGGATGCGTTTTCTGGCTGCGTCATACTATGGGGCAGATTTACTTACCCGGCCCATTCGTGATCCAGCGGCGCGTTCTCTGCGGTGGATTCGGGTCTTCCGGTGATTCACTAAGGTAGTTCCTCCGCCGTCCACCAGATGTCGCTGCTGCGCTGAAGTTCCCCGAGGCCCGCTGGAATGCCCTGAAATTCACCGGCCTATACCTGGTGAAGGTAAGTGCAAGTTTCGCAACGGCAGCGTTTTTTCCGGATCCATCGGGTTTTCGTTCGGCCACACCCCCCGATTTCCGTCGCGTGCATGTCGGCGCTGATGCGTCAAAATCCAATCGCATGCGCCAAAATCCCGGGGCAATACAGGCAAAATCAGAGCAAATCGGAAATATTCAGGTAACACGTCTAGAAAACGTGAATCGGGCCCTTAGTAAATGACCCCCTATGCGCCTGCCAGCAGAGTGCATGGCCGCATCTCTGCCGGCTGTTACAGAAGACTAAAGAGGTGCCGCGGGGAAGACAGAAGAGGAGCTGCGCCGACATCGGGGAGCCGGAGGGTGAGTATATAAGGTTTTTTTTTTAAAGTGCTGGCTGGCTGTATACTACAGGGGGCTGCTTGGGCTGGCTGTATACTAAAGGGGTCTGGGTGGGCTGGCTGTATACTACAGGGGGCTAGGTGGGATGGCTGTATACTACAGGGGGCTGGGTGTATACTACATAGGGCTGGCTGTATACTACAATGGGCTGGGTGGGTTGGCTGTATACTACAGAGGGCTGGGTGGGCTAGCTGTATACTACAGGGGCCTGGCTGTATACTACAGGGGTCTGGCTTGGCTGGCTGTATACTACAGGGGGCAGGCTGGCTGTATACTACAAGGGGCTGGCTGGCTGTATACTACATGGGGCAGGCTGGCTGTATACTACAGGAGGCAAGCTGGCTATATATTACTGGGAGCTGGCTGGTTGTATATTACTGGGGGCTTGCTGGCTATATACTGAGAGGCTGTGACCAATGCATTTCCCACCCTGGGCTTATACTCGAGTCAATAGGTTTTCCCAGTTTTGGTGGTAAAATTAGGGGTCTCGGTTTATACTGGGGTCAGCTTATACTCGACTATATACAGTATGTCAGAACCCCATAACCATCATATCACAGCAGGACATTGAATGGAAGAAGTGCCATCAAATGGTGAATTTCTATTGTCACTTTTTGAAGGCTATAAAATCTTTATTTTTTTGTTAATTTGTGCAGATGAGGTTTATTTTTTGCAGGATAAGATGCAACTTGCAGATACTTAATTTTGGCGGTATATATATCTTATTGATGAAATTTTATTAACTCTTTCCTGGTGGTGGAAAAGAAAATCCTTTCACCGTAGTGTGAAAATAATATGTTAATGTTCATTCTCTGGTATATACGTCATTTATATAATTTTTTTCCCAATGTTACTGAATAAAAACCAAAATAAAGAATTATTTATTTTGACATTACCATAGCCATTTTTAAAGAAGAATAACTTTAGTATTTCGCTGTTGACAGAGGTAGTTGAGGGCTAATTTTTTTTAACATGTAGAGATGTTCAGCATGTAGAGATGTGGTATCATTTGGGGCACATAACTTTTTTGATCACTTTTTAGAACATTTTTGGGAAGGGATTTGATGAAAAATCAAAATTTTTGAGTTTTCAGGTTTTTTTTTTAATGTTTCACCAAATGGGTCTAATACTCAGGCTTCAGGGGTAGTGGACCCACTGGACCACCGTGGACGATGACATAAGCCGACACCTGGGACCAGGTCGCTCCACAGGTGCGAATTTTTCCGCATTGGCAGCCAAGGCGAGGTCCAGAAATGTCAGACGAACTCGTGGTCGGGGGAAAGGCAGCACAGGATTGGGGAAAGGCAGCACAGGATCAACGTCAGAAACAAAGCAGGAGGTAAGGGCAGGCGGAACAGGATCAGAGTCAAATGCAGAACCAGGGTCACAACGGGAAATTCAAACACTATGCAATGCACTCAATGCAAGAGCACGAAGATCTGGCAGGGTGTGCAAGGAGAGGTAGGGTTAAATAGGATTCTAGGTAAGGCCAGTGCCAATTAACGGTGCACTGGTCCTTGAAATCTTCTGATGCCACAGTGCGCGCTTCCCAGCCTCCTGGGGCACTGTGGAGGCACATGGAGGTTACCACCCACAATCAGAGGTATCTCCAGTCATGGGTGCTACTTCAGGGTGTTAGTGCTGGGTGTCAAGTCTATTATGACTAGATATTGGAGAATTTGTTGAAATTCAGTTTGACCCGATTCACTGAATTTTTTTTTTAAATTTGATTCGCCCTGAATTGAATCATGACGAATCACGTTAAAAATCAGGTATTTCCTGGCTGCAGAGAGTCTGTAGGGTGTTGTAGAACGTTGTGCCATGCTTAAATATGCATAGGGAGCTTGGTTTGGTCTTCAAACGCTGCTGTGTTTTTGTATAAAACGCACATGACAGGCACCGCTCTTAGAATCGTTTCACTCTTCAATTCCATGTGCACTTACAGAGCCCAACTTCACCAAATAAGCTAAGCGGGAACGCAGCCTGACAAGGTAAGTTCTGTGCCAGCTCGAAAGGACTGAGCTGAGGGCCAAGATCCCACTGTAACATCAAAGTGCACTCTTTTTACACTGGTATCAGATGATTCCATAGATGTGTCCACTTTCAATTGGTCAATAATCCATAATCAGTATTGTTAAAGCCAAAAACAAACAGGAGTGGATCCAAAACAGGGATGACCAGTAAATGGGATTTTTGCATGTCCTCTGTGTTCTGTATCCACTCCTGCTTTTGGCTAATAATCCTGAGGCTTTTCATTCCTTCTGACAGATGAAATAAAGGGGAAAACTAAACATAGTGGCAATGTCATTGTGCGGTGGAGGGTGAAACAGCATTTTGTAAATCACAGGGTGTTCCATGGAGACAGCAGTCAGTTGGTAGCAGCATGAGTAGGCCGCAGAGTGGCATAATGACAAATTATGGAGGTGGCGGAACCATGGTAGGCCACAGAGAGGCACAATGACAGAGTGTGGGGTGGCGGCAGCAGCAGGAGTCCATAGAGTGGCACAATGATAGAGTATGGAGGTGGCGGCAGCAGAAGCAGCAGCAGGAGCCCACAAGTGGCAGCAGCATGGAAAACCACAGAGTGGCACAATGATAGAGTGTGGAGGTGGCGTCAGCAGCAGCAGCACAAGCCCACAGAGTGGCACAATGATAGCGTGCGGAGGTGGTAGCGACAGCAGCAGCAGGTGCCCACAGAGTGGCACAATGATAGAGTGTGGAGGTGGCGGACAATTCATGTCCCTGGTAAAGATGGTAGGAGGAAGATTGAGCGACTGGCAGCAGATGTGTGGCATCAGACGGGTGGCAGCATCAGAATAATTGCTGAGGCATGTAGTTAGAATCCAGATTCATTTCTCAATGTTTGGGGGAGCATCATGAACTAATCTGATGCATAAGGCATTGGTGAGTGAGTTGAAATCCAGGCCAATCCAAGCCTGATTCATCTTGACAAAGGTCAGTCTCTCCACATATGGGTCGACAAGCAGGTTCTGCTTGTGGTAACGATGGTCCCCTTCGCACTGAACACCTGCTCTGATGCCACACTATAGGCCGGGCAGGACAGCTTCTCTATTGCAAACTCTGCAAGTTGCGGCCACACATCAAATTTGGCCGCCCAGTAGTCCAGGGGATCCTCTACCTAGGGTGGTAACGTGCTTTCCAAGTAGGCCTCTTCAAAGGGCCTGACATGAAAGTTACACAGGGGAGTACTCTGGTCCGCTTGCATCATCATTAAATCATTAAAGGCTTTTCTCTGTTCATACAGGTGGTCTAACATATGGAGGATGGAATTCCAACGGTTAGAAACATCGCTTATCAGACTATGTTGGGAGAGGCTTTTCTGATGCTGCACCTTGAGTAGGGTGTGCTTGGCTTTGTAAGAATGGCTGAAGTGCATGCACAGTTTCCTGGCCATTTTGAGAATGTCTTGCAGATGGGTGGAAGACTTGAGGAACCTGATGACAACCTGATTGAACACGTGCGCCATGCAGGGCGCATGGGCCATCCCTCCTCGCAGACATCATGTTCCTTCCATTGTCTGTCACCATGGTTCTGATTTGCAGTTGTCACGGAGAAAGATTGATTGATTTCTTGTTGCATGACGCAGAGCTGTTCCTCCCCTGTATGACTTCGTTCGCCCAGGCAAACCAGGTGTAGAATTGCACGACACTGCTGTGCCATGCACATGTGGCATGATGGAGCAGCACTTAGACTTATGGAGGCTGAGGTGGTGGTGGAGAAGGAGGCGGACACTGGCACAGGAGCAGCAGTTTGACAATGTGGAGGAGAAAGCAGTGTCTCTTGTTCAAGTTGTTGGTGTGGCTGGGCGGGAAGCACATTCACCCACTGGACCGTAAAGGACATGTACTGGCCCTGACCGTAGTTACAGCTTCACACGTCCGCGCTGCCGTGCACCTTGGAAGAAACCGATAAGGACTGGCCCACCTTCTGTTCTACATTTTTGTGAAAGGCTGGCACTGCCTTTTTGGGAAAAAAATTGCGGCTTGGAACTCTCCACCTCAGTTCGGCACAAGCCATAAGTTCTCTGAAGGGTGCAGAGTCCACGACTTGGAAAGGGAGGGACTGCAGTACCAACAACTTGCACAAGAGCACGGTCAGCTTCTGCATCTTAGGATGGCTGGACGCATACAGTTGTTTCTTTGTAATCGCCTCTTTCAATGACTGCTGGTGCCATGCGTAGCAAGGAGCATGTGGACTGGGAGATGATGCCAAAGACAAACAACTCAATTCGGCAGAGGTGCTGGAGCCTTGACTGGCTGAAATGGCATGTGTGCCACTAGGTTCTGCTGCTGCTATTGAAACAGATTTTCTAGTGGCTTCAGTAACAAAAAAGAAGTGCTATTTGGGGTATACAGATCCCCCTAAATGCCCACCCCAGGATTGGAGCAGAATTCGCTACAGCCCAGTACAGTAATAGCAGCTAGGCGCGACAGACAGCACATGCAGTGTAAAATGCCAAGATTGCAAATCACTGACAGTTTTTATAGGGCTGTGTGACATCACATAAGCCTGCCGGTCGCTGATTGGCTTACAGGTCTCAGATGTCATTGAGGGTGTTCCTTTCTCCTTCCCAGAGTTCTCTGCCCCATGTAACACGTTGTGCTCATGGCGATTTAGCTAAAAAAACGGGGGGGGGGGGACTTCTTTCCCACGAATCACCCTAAACTAAATTTGTGACGAATCGAATTTTCAGTGAAATTCATATCGAATTCCACTTTGTGCAAATTGATTCGCCCATCTCTAATTATGACCCTCATAAGGAAGGGGTTTACCGAAGTGAGAGAAAGGTTTGTGGATTTTCCATTGCCACTCAAATCCTCTATTCAAATAAATACGTCGGAACACACAGAGCGCCTTAAAGTGTTGTGATATTTTTTTAAATGATATTTTTACATTATTTCCTAGTTTTTTTAATGTTATATTATTATTTCAAATACTTTCCTTAGCCTATTTTGGGCAGGGCAACTGCCCTGTTATTCCAACCATTTTTATTCATTCATTTTGGGGTGTTAAAATCCAGGTCCCCATTGACTTCAATGGGGTTTGTGCAGGTGAAAGTTCAGCCCGAAGTCCATGTCCAGGTCATGGGCACTGGCCTACTACAAACTCTTGACAAAGAGTAGGAAGTGAGATGTATCTCATTGTATGGAAACTTTACAATATATATATATAAAAATATTTATTAAAAAATTTCATACAATGGTGCTGATTATCTGTACACAACTCTAATAGAATGTCATCAAAATTTTAAAGTAATTAAATGCTGTGATTTCAAAAACTAAATAAAATAAATTGGTGCACATAGAAATTTTTAGACTTTTCAATAGCTATATTTTTGACAGACTAAAAATGAACTTTGCAAAGAAATCTCTGTTCCTTGTTCTTTTCCTTGGAATGGTTTCCCTTTCCATTTGTGAAAATGAGTACCGTAAGTATTCATATTATGTGTTTAAGCAATATATTACAGGGAAAATGTCAGTAGATACTCATAGATACATGTGGCGGTGAAACAACCCATGGGGCTTCCTTTCTTTGTGAGTAAACATATGCCATTGTGGGACGATCCTCAGGAAAGAGAAACAGGCTCTTTACTGGAGGGAGAAGTGTATTGCAACAGTTAGTGATGTGTTACACCTAGAGGAGAGTCGCCCACCTTTGGAGCAAAGTATGTCTATAACTCAACCTCTCACTCAACCAAACCAACCGGTACCATACGCTGTACTGAAGAGACCCAACAAGGGCGAAGCAGTGCTGTCTACAGTTGGAAATCTGCTCCTTCTGGAATAGATATACTGGTTTAATCCTGCATTATATCTTCCTGGAGGCCATACTTGATGTCAAGGAAGCTGCTTTTCAAGGTAGCTAAAAGAGGTGTGGTTTTCCTTATACCATCCTGGAAAACTTATTTGCATATTCTCCTATTAATTCTCATTCTATTTCAAAAAATATAAATCTGACAGGTCACCTGAGGCCTTCAATAATTACAAAACACTTACCAAAATCTGTAAGAAGGAAAATAAATCAGCCAAAATACAAAATGAATGACAGGTGGCCAAAGACCGCAAAACAAATCCCAATACAGGCGGTCCCCTACTTAAGGACACCCGACTTACAGACAACCCATACTTACAGACGGACCCCTCTGACCTCTGGTGAAGCTTTCTGAATGCTTTACTATGGTCCTAGATTGCAATAATCAGCTGTAAGGTGTCTGTAATGAAGCTTTATTGATAATCATTGGTCTCATTACAGCAAAAAATGTTTAAACTCCAATTGTCACTGGGGCCAATTTTTGGATCTACAATTATAAAATATACAGTTTCGACTTACATACAAATTCAACTTAAGAACAAACCTCCGGACCCTATCTTGTATGTAACCCGGGGACTGCCTGTACATTTTAGTAAAGTATATAAATGCGGACAGGAAAGCTAGTGTCCCGTTATTTGACTTCTGATATGCGCATTTTTAACTGACTCTTGTGAATATGATGAACTTAAATAAATTTTAACTTTGTTGGAACGTACCACACCATCTGCCTGCATATTTTCTTCCAGCTACAATATAATTAAAGGAGGAGAATGAGAGTGCGATGGTGCTAGTCTGAATGGTGACATACTTTCAGCAGGAGAAACTGAAGATTGGTGCTGTTCATTGGTGGTTAAAGATGGAATAACGAATAAGAAGAATAATATTGGGAGCTCCGGTCATAGTGAAATTATTTCTGTGGATTAAAAACTGGCTGAAGGATCGTATCCAGAGAGTTGTGGTCAATGATTCCTACTCGGAATGGTCACCAGTATAAGTGGTATAAAAAACTATACTATTTAATGTATTTATTAACGATATAGAGGTAGGAATTAATAGCACTGTGTCTATTTTTGCATATGACATCAACCTGTGTAGTGTAATACAGTCTATGGAGGATGTTCATAGGCTGCAGGGGGACTTGGACAAGCTGAGTGTTTGGTCATCCACTTGGCAAATGAGGTTCAATGTGGATAAATGTAAGATTATGCACCTGGGGGGTAATACTCCACAGGCAACATATGTCCTTGGGGGAGTAAATCTGGGAGTGTCCCTTGTTGACCTGCGAGTAGATCATAAATTAAATAACAGCAGGCAATGTTTTCCCTAAATCCCTTCCTCATCCGATCCCTTTCCTTCCTTGGTTGAACTTGATGAACATGTGTCTTTTTTCAACTGCATAAACTATGAAAATCAGCAGCAGAAGAATGGGAATAAGATCATTATTTAATGTATGTTTCCTTTAAACACAGGAAAAGAGAGGAAGATGATAAAGGTAACCGGGAAGAAGAGAGAAGTAAAAAAAAGAGAATACTTCCGTTATTACCATTTCTTGTAACTGGATTGGTTGATATTGGCTACTAGTAGCCATTTTTCAATGGTGATTTGTCCTTTTTCATAAATTCAATATAACACATCCAAACATATACATAAGAGGTAATTATTACAGTCTTGATCATTGAAAATTGTAAACTGCTGTCACATTGGATATAATCTCTACAGAACTTAATGGGTCCACATTTTTCACAAATACAGCTAGAGCCTTATTCACTAAATGCCACTCTTCTTTTAGCTATAAATAGTTTCCCTCACAGCCCCATAATATCAACTTTGTCCTCTTTCCTGGGGTACAGCCTGATCCAGCAAGAGATGAAGGGGGCATGACATTTTGCAAATATAAGAGGGTAAAGGACCTTAGATTACATCAGTGGTCACATGACATCATGACATAAATTGCTGAAAGGCAAGAGAAGGCATGGTACGTGGGAAGAGTCACTGGATTTTGCTGAGGAGGCCACACCTCTTTAACTCCTGCTAGATCTGGCTATCCGGGTAATAGAACAAAGCTGTCTTTATGGGGCTTTGGGGGAAACAATTTTTAGCCAAAACAAGGGTGGCATTTAGTTCATAGGGTTCTATGGAAATCTGTCACTAGCTGTATTTGTGAAAAATGTGGTGACAGGTTTCTTTAAAAGGAATCTGTCACCAGCTTTTAACCCGTTAAACCAGCAGCCCCCTCAGGTAGGGTATGAATATATTTCTACCTTTGCTTAATTTGTGTGAAGTCTCACCTATTTAAAAAAAATCTCCTTCCAAGTCATGAGAAAATAAGTAGAAAATCACAGATGAGTCAGGGTAAGAGACTACATGGGGAGCATCATGTTGAACACCTATATAATGGATTCCAAAACCTTGGTTCTGCAAGCAGATTAAAGACAGTAATTATAAAATATTTGATTTTGTTTGTGTAATGCAAAGTTATACAATGGGTTTACAGCCAGATCTTGTTGAGATGAACACAGCAGATTTTTGTGGCAAATAACCTTTTTAAGAGCATTCAGAAAAGCGAGTATGCGAGCTTTGTGGCGAGTGTGCATTGATCCTAAGAGTTGCGGTGTTCAAAGTGGCAATGCTACATAGTGTACATCCTGTGCCATGTATGCTTTCCTTGAAAGCCGTTTGAGGGGGAATACCGCTGTGTGAGATGTGTGAAAATTGCTCATCTGGAAGCCCATATTCTGGATCTAAAGGAGAAAGTTTCAAGGCTGCGGGCAATTGACAATATGGAGCAAAGTTTGCTGCTCCTGGAGCACAAACTCTCTGGGGAAGATGGGTGTGGGGATGGAAGTATGGAAGTGCAGAGTGAAGGGGCAGCTTGTTGGGTAACATGTAGAAGGTGGGGTAGGGGGAAGAGCTGCAGGGAGTCTAGTCCTGATCTGCTGCACCCCAATAAGTTTACCAGGCTGGCGATGAGGGGGATATCAGCTCTGGGGACTGTCTGCTCCAGTAAGAAGGGTAATGGGAGCTCAGGCGAGGTCAAACAGGTGCTGGTTGTGGGAGATTCAATTATTAGGGGAACAGAGGGGGCAATCTGTCACAAAGACCGTGCATATCGAACAGTGTGTTGTTTGCCGGGTGCTCGGGTTCGCATGTTGCGGACCGGGTTGACAGATTACTCGGAGGGGCTGGTGAGGAACCAGCGGTCATGGTCCACATTGGCACTAATGACAAAGTAAGAGGTAGGTGGAAGGTCCTTAAAATGATTTCAGGGATTTAGGCCATAAGCTCAGGGCAAGGATCTCAAAGGTAGTTTCTCCGAAATAATACCTGTACTACGTGCCACACCAGAAAGGCAACCAACACTCTAAACTTCAGGAGGGCAAATTTTCAGAAACTAAGGAAAGACCTTATAGGGATAAACTGGGACAGTGTTCTCAAAGACAAAAGACCCCCCACCACCACCACCACCAAAAATGGGAATTTTTGTCATTTATTCTAAATAAGTCCTGTGAGAAGCACATACCATATGGGAAAAAGCATAAGAGGAACAAGAAAAAGCCAATGTGGCTAACTAGTCTTTTAAGGAAAGCGAGAAAGATAAGGCTTTTAAGGTGCTAAAACGTGAAGGTATCTGTGAGGCATTACAGGATTATAGAGAGAAAAATAAATCCTGTAAAAAGCAGATAAAGGCCGCAAAAAAAGAGACTGAGAGAAATATTGCCAGGGAGAGCTAAAATAATCAAATTATTTTTCAAGAATATAAATGGTAAGAAACTAAAAGCAAAGAGCGTGGGGTGTCATGGTGGAAGGAGATGAGGAAAGGGCCACTACTGACTGTCGCCTTCTCAAGTGTCTTTAACCAGGAAAATCTCCTAGTAGAAGACACGATGAAGAATGATTTAAATTCACTTTGGAATGTCAACAGTTTAATCCAGGAAGAGGTACAGCACCACCTCGCAACCACTAAGATAGACAAATCACCTGGGCCAGATGGCATACACCCCCAGGTTCTTCATGAACTATGTACCATGATAGACTGGTGATAGACTGGTGCATATCAAATGTGGTACCAATATACAAAAAAGGATCAAAAAGCGATCCTGGAAACTAACTTCTGTGTTGGGAAAAATATTTGAGGGGTTTGTTAGAGATGCTATCCTGGAGTATCTTACTGTACATAACCTTATAACCCAGCATCAGCATGGTTTTATGAGGGATTGGTCCCGTCAGACTAATGTGGTTTCTACGAGGATATAAGTTCCAGACTGGATCTGGGGAACGCTGTGAATGTTGTATATCTGGACTTTTCAAAGGCATTTGACACCATGCTGCATAAAAGGTTGGTGCATAAAATGAGACTGCTGGTACTAGGGTAAAATCTGTGTATTTGGGTAAGTAATCGGTTTAGTGATAGAAAACAGAGGGACGTCATTAATGGCACATTCTCAGATTGGATTGACGTTACCAGTGGAGTGCCACAGGGGTCAGTATTGGGGCCACTTCTTTTTAATATTTTTAGAAATGATCTTGTAGTGGGTTTACACAGTCAAGTTTCAATATTTGCAGATAATACTAAGCTGTGTAAAGTAATAAATACTGAGGTTGATACAAGGTTGGACTTGATGTACTTGCGTCTTTTTCCAGCCTTATATACTATGATACTATGAATTTTCCACTATTATGTCTGTATCAATTCCGCAAGGCTTTCTAGTTCTCTGCTTTCTGTTATTCTATAGAAAGCTTCTATGTTTACTTCCAGTACATAGAAATTTGTCCGTGGTCATGTGATGGACAGACAGGTGAATGAGCCGTAAGTATCACTCAGCTCTGATTACTGTCTGAAAAAATAATGTCTCCTGCTCCTGCAAGTCCATCACATGACCATGGACAGATTTCTATCCACTGATCTAGAAAACCACAAGGAAATGATACAGAAAGTAAATTGGCAAATTGGATAACTTTTCCTTTAACATTATTAATTATTTGCTTAAAGTGGACAAGCCCTTTAACTTTCTAACAGCATTAGGTTTGTGGTTCTGTGAGCTACAAAATCAGAGATATTGGTCAGTAAAGTCATAGTTGTTATTGTGAGGTGCTGATAGAGATAAAGGGGGATATTTATCAGGACCTCTGCGCACCGCCAGTGGTGCAGAGGCCCTGAAATAATCGCAAATGCTAGCTTATTGCTAGCATTTGTGATTATTTTCCCCAATCCGCCACCTTCTTGCCAGTGGGGTGTGAAGTGGGGGGGGGGGGCGGCCGAGCAGATAAATGCTACGCTGCTGGCAGCCCGATACATCAAGAGGCGGAAGCCTCTTGATGTATCGGGCTACGAATTTGCAGCGGTGAGGCAATCATGATATATATCCCCCAAAATTCTCATCTTTATATTTTACTCCCTGTATCTCTAGTTCTGTGGTTTAGAGAATCAGACATCTAAAGCGATTTGAAAGATGAGATTCTCTTCTTTGAGCTACATGCACATTAAAGAGATTTTGATGCATGTTAGCTGTATTCTAACAGCTAGTAAACCTCCTTATTCTCTTCCATGGTTTCATGCACAAGGCTGTGAATTCCATAGCCACATGGATGACCCGACTACCAGAGCCACAGAAGATAAGGCAGCTCCCATTCCTGCCCATATTGCGGCATCTGCACTCTTTTAACCCTATCAGAAACAAGGTCTTCATATGCCTGAATAACCACAGTAAAATTTCATCTTCTGGTTTGACAAATTATAAGCTTTTATTTATATTTTTTTTTTTTTAGTTTAAACACAAAGGGGCAGATTTATCAAGTGTCTGAAAGTCAGAATATTTCCAATTGCCCATGGCAACCAATCACAGCTCCCCTTTAAAATATTCATGAGCACTGGTCAAATGAAAGCTGAGCTGTGATTGGTTGCCATGGGCAACTGGAAATATTCTGACATTCAGACTGCTTGATAAATCTGCCCCAAAATTGTAATTTGCTGCTCAAGTGGGGCTTTAATTTGGTATTTAAAAAACTGTATATTTTTAGTTTTTAGGTTTTGATGAGAGGAAGCATAGTAACAATTGGAAACAATTTTTATTAAGGTTTCCTTTTATCATTTCAAATAATTACTTTTCTTTTCAAATCTCTTTATTTTTTTTTAATTATGAGCATAAAACAAGTAACAACAATAACCACATGTATGTAAGATTTCACAGTCTGAGTTACATTACTAAACTGTAGGACCTAATTAGTACAATAAAACAGACATCAATGTTATATAGTACAAAATGTAGAATAAGCAGATGCATAAAGGGTGGCTTAACTAGACTGCAGGATGCCCTGGTGCGAAATTGGTGCTCCATATAGCTAAGCCCTTGCTGTCATCTCCCATCCCACAAATTATACTTCACAATACACAAATACATATTTACTAAGGGCTTTGCGTCAGTTTTCTGTCAGACTTTGCACGTTCTTTCTAGTGCAAACTGCTTGAACACATATTTAAGTAGTGTCTTCACCACAAATGTGTCTCACACAACCCTTTTGTGGCGCAGCTGCACTAGGCCTCATGTGACACAAATTAGGGGGTGTTCCGGTGCTCAGTCGGACCATGCGCCAGATTTATCATGCAAAGTCCGACAGAAGTGTATTGCGTTTTGTTTTTAACTCCCCTTCTTCCATAAGCAATAACTTTTTAGGTTTACAGAGATGTTTTAGGGCTTGTTATCTGCAGGACAAATTGTACTTTCTAGTGGCATCATTTATTATTCCGTGCAATGTAATGGAAAGCTGGAAAAAAAATTCAAGTGCAGTGAAATTGACAAATTTATGGTGTTTTCTTGGTGGCTCTGTTTTACAGGTTTTATCCTGCACTCCAAATGACTTTGAGGGTCATTTACTAAGGGTCCGATTCGCGTTTTCCCGACTTGTTACCTGAATATTTCCGATTTGCGCCGATTTTTCCTGAATTGCCCCGGGATTTTGGCGCACGCAATCGGATTGTGGCGCATCGGCGCCGAACGAAAACCCAATGGATCCGGAGAAACCGGCGCATTTTTTAAAAAGAATGTCGCTGGACACGCGCTTACCGTCACCAAGTATAGGATCGTGAACTCCGGCGGGCCTCGTCGGACTTCAGTGCAGCAGTGACACCTGGTGGACGTCGGAGGAACTACCTTAGTGAATCGCCGGAAGACCCGAATCCACCAAAGAGATCGCAAATGGACCAGGTAAGTAAATCTGCCCCTTTCTCTTTATTTTTTGGTTCACAGGGATATCAAATTTATATAGGTTTTATTAGGTTTTAATAGATTTTTAAAAATTAAAATCTTTTGTACATAAAATTTTTTTTCCATTTTGCCAAATTCTGAGGCCAATAACTTTTTCACACTTTGGTGTACGGACCTGTGTAAGGTGTCATTTATTGTGGTATGTGCTTGTGTATTAATTTATATCAACTAGGGACCTATATGATCTGTTCTGATAACATTTTATTCTAATATTCATGGATTGAAAAATGGGGAAAAGGCAGTGATTCGGACATTTGGGCACTATTTTCTGTTATGGTGCTCATGGCCGTGAATAATCTTTTTTATATTTTGATAAAACGGGCATTTTGGGATGCGGCGATACCTATCATGAATATGATTTTTACTGTTTATTTCTTTTTATATGTGACATAGGGGAAGGGGGGTGATTTAAACTTTTACTTTTTTACATTTGCTTACATTTTTTAAAATAGATTTTATTAATTTTTTTTTTTAATTTCCATTATTTTAGACCCTCCAGGGTACTTTAACCCTGCAGGGTCTGATTGCTAATACTGTATACTGCAATACTACTGTATTGCAGTATATAGCAAAATTACTGGTGATCTCTAATGGTATGCCATCTGCTGGCTATTAGAGATGATTACACCTGGCAAGCCTACAAGTCTCATTGAGACTGTAGGCTGACATGGTAAACGATCGCCACCCTCCGATGACCTCCAAATGGCGGCACCCATGAAGTTAGGTGTCGCAGTCGGGTTTGACTGCAGCACTTAACAGGTTAACTGCCACTATCAGTGTAGTAGTGACAGGCGGTTGTCAGTTGTAGAATACTGCCGACGTCCGCTGTGTTTGGAGAGAGCTCAGCCAATGAGCTCTCTCCATACAACCCCTGCAGCACCAGCATGTTATAGTATGTCAAAAAGTTGGTGAACTCTGTCAGGGCAGTGCAGGGAAGCGCCATATTCATGAAGAATGGGCACCAGCCTGAATCTGGCGCACTCTGCACTATACACAGGCAAACTGTATTTAGTGTAGTTTGCCCTATGGGCCCATTGGGGCACATTTACTTACCCGGTCTCCGCGCGATCCCCAATCCAGAATGTCCGACGAGGATGAACTTTGCTGTGATTTACGTAGATCGTGCGCCCGAGATTCTACATGTGTCGCTTCCCTGCTCAGGTCCGCCGGAGTTCACCATCTTCCTCCCGGTGTATGTAAGTGCTTGGCTTGTGACACAATTTCAAAGTTAAATCCCGCACTTTTTCCGAATCAGCCCGCCCCCACCCATTTGTGTCGCATGAAAGCCGGCGCTGATGCACCAAAATCCGATCGCCCATGCCAAAATCCTCTGCTGAATGCGAAGTGGATCATAAATTGTTGGACTATCCGACCAAAGTGCAGCCGCAGGACCCTTAGTAAATGAGCCCCAATATACGTAACGCTTTCTGGAGAATGATGCACAAGCTTTTCACACCTGGATTTGGGGATCCTCTGTCATTCTTCCTTGCAGACCCTCTCCAGTTTCCTCAGGTTGGATGGTGAATGTTGGTGGAAACCATTTTCAAGTCTCTCATTTACTAAGGTTCGCATGCTTCACTTTCATTTGCACCTTTTTCAGGGTTTGCACGGCTTGGACAGGTATTTAACAGGTGTCTGCGCTGGGATTGTGTTGCACATGATACTTTAGGATTAGGATTTAACTTTCAAATTGTGTCGCAAGACAATGCGCTTGCATGCATAAGGAAGAAGAAGGAGAACTCCTGAACTTGGAAGCAGGATATTGGTCGCACAATCTTAGTGAATCGTGGCACTGTGCATTATTGCCAGACAATGCACTTTCTGGGAACTTTGTCGGACAAGTAAGTAAATGTGCACCTCTGTTTAAGTCAGGGTTCTGGCTGGGCCAGTCAGGAATGGTCACATAGATGTTCTGAAGCCTCTGCTTTGATATTCTAGCTGTGTGCTTAGGGTTGTTGTCTTGTTGGTAACCCTTTGGCCCAGTCAATGTTAACGCATGTGTTAGCATTGCATTAACGGTTGGGATAAACTTGAATGTTAATAGCTGTTTAATCAAGTACATCTCTCGAAAAGCTGTTGCAATGCCTTTTGAAATGCATGTGCTACATGCTATATGTGACTGCACCCTAAGGGGCCAGTAAGAAATTAGGCATCGCACTTCTCTAAAAGGAAGTTTGCTAAAAAAGCACAATGTCGAGAAATGCTTTAAAAGGCCAAAGTCACCGGGCAGCAAATTCTTTAGTGATAAGTCAGGGCCAGGAAAAGTCAGAATAAAATTCTGTACCTAATGGAGAAGGATTATAATATGTGAAAAGTCACTAGGAAAAAGACCAAGGTAGGGAAAAACTGCAACCTAATTTGAACAATCTAAGCAGAGCCAGATAATCATTGCCACTATTGGAACACCAGCGTCGAGTCCCTTGTTCCGGATTACTTGGTTGGGGGCCCCGACCTAGCAATCCTATAGCGGTAATGATTAGGTTGGAGCCATCTAGCAGCAAGGTAGGGGTCTCTTTCCGTCTGGACAGGAAGCTCCTGCCTGTGATTGCTTAGTGCTCGATGCAGCCTGAAATGGCCACTCAAGCACTATTACTGGAGCTGAAGCGATGTGGCCAGGAGACACCCCCATCACACATTGCTCTTTGAACCAGGATGCATCCTTTCCTTGCCGGCAGTGCAAGAAGATAAAAGACGCGGGAGCAGAGGTGAGTACATGATTTTAAATCTAACAAAAGAAAAAGGATGGAGGGGGTCCAATATATTAAGAAAATGTAGGGGTGCAGCATATTAAATAATTAATTGCAGTGGGTTAGTATACTAAACAATTAATTGTTAAGGAGGCGGTATATTATTTAATTGTGGGAAGCAGTATATTGAAAAATTAATTGTGGGGGGCAGTATATTAGTTCATTGTAGGAAGCAGTATATTAATTCATTGTGGGGAGTGGTATGTTAAATAATGAATTGATGGTGGAGGCAAGTATAATTACTTTATCTCTGGCGGCAGATATTAATCATTCGTGGGGAGGGCAGATATAGTAATTGTGGGGAGCGTATAATTTAATTGTGGGAGAGCAGTATCTTGATTAAATTAATTGTGGGGTGCAATTATTAGTTAATTCATTGTAAGGGGAGCAGTACTATTAATTCATTGTGGGGAGTGGTAGTTAAAATAATGAATTGTGGGGAGGCATATATAATTATTTGGGGGGATATATTTAATGTCTTTAGCGGGGGTCGGCAGTTATCTTAATGTGTCATGTGTGGAGCAGTATACTTCAAATTGTCTTCGGGATCAGTACTACTGAGTACTTAACTGTGGGGTGGCGAGTATATTTGAAGAATTAGATTGTGCGGGGGCAGCATATAAATCTAGTTTCTTTGTAGGACAGTATAGTTTCATTTAATTGTGGGGAGTGGTATGTTTAAAATTAATGAATTGTGGGTGATGCCCTAGTTATAATTAATTTATTTTGGTGGGTCGTATATTTACATAGCATATGTGTGGGAGGCAGTACTAAAGTGTTTCATTCTAATGAGGTCAGTACAGTATATATTAATTCATACTGTGTTGAGCAGTATGGTTAAAAAAATGGGTATCTGTGGGGAGTAGTATATTAAATAATTAATTTTGGGGCGGGAGTGACACATTAATTGAATGTGGGTGTGCAGTTATGATTACCTGATAATGAATTCGTTGAGCGTGGACTGCGAGCCCTGTGTACAGTCTATTTGTTATAATTCCCTACGTCAAATGGGGAACCACATATTTAGAGACAATATATTGGGCAACCGATTTAAATATAAATCTAGGGTCCAATGTATTTATTTAAGTTATGGGGCCTGTTAAGTATATGTAAATATATTATGGATATTGGCGTCGCAATGTATTCTTTGGAAATTAGTGGGTCACACGAATGGTTCTGTCAGGGGTATATTTCGGGGGCACATTGTGTCAGATTTGTTATCGCAAATGATTTATGATCCGTGTGATATAGTGTTGTGTGTATCACCCCCCCTCCCATTTGGCTGTGACAGCCCTCACTTGAGTTGTATTTACATACGCGATATCCCCTGTGCTGTGACATCACTGTTGTATTACCCTGTGCTAGATCGGTGTGTGTTATTAACCCTCTTGTCTGCTGCAAACCTCCGTGTGTGTGTATTAACTCCCAGCTGTGTACAACTCACTGTGGTGTATTAAACACTTGGTTGCTACATACTTCCTAAGGTAATGGCTACCTAATGCATTTATTTAAAGGTGACGCGCGCCATAATGTGAATCCTAGGGGGGACCTTACCTATGTAACTTACTTGTCGTATCATATGACCCTCTGCCTTGAATGGATTCATGGTGCAGACGCTGGATCATTGTGGATGAGGGTTACTAGATTAGCTGTTGGGGACGGATGGGGGTTCGTGTGCTGGTGTGAGGGTATATATGTATCTAGTTAGAGACCAGTGTGTGTCAGCTTTGTGATGTGAGGGTATATATATTGTATAACTTTATGTTGGGGCACAGGTTGTCAGCTGTGTATTGAGGTCAGGTGGATGAAGATATATATAGGATGTAAGCCAACCCATGTCTGTGTTTATAAACCCCCAGAGAATGTTACATTGGCTGATAAGAACATCACAGGGAAGATCAGACAGCCAGGAAACGACAACACACGGACATCATCAGTAAGTCATTGATCATTGGAGCCTCGTGTGCAGACTACTACTATATGGTGTCATTGTATGGTGTGGAAACTACCTGGTGTGTGTGCTGTGTGTTACGGTTATCCATTTTAGTAGTTTTAGTAATTTCAGGTAATTATGTAGTGTGAAAATGTGACTTTTACGCGAGTATCATTAGTATTATGGAACCTTTTCATGGTGGGGTTTTCGTATGATAACAGATAGGGCGGATAAATGAAGTATTTATATTTGTTAATATAACTGTATACTGTCGTGTATTTTCATTCTCAAGTGCTTGTTTCGTTCCCAGGATTGGGTATCTCTCTTGAGTGTTGGGTGGAAGTTCTGTTGTTGCGTTGGAGGGATCATTTGTAAATTGTAGCGCTATTGCTTGAATATTGGTCTTATGGATTGCGTACAGTTAAGGACTTATTAACTAAT
This sequence comes from Engystomops pustulosus, assembly GCA_019512145.1. Lineage (NCBI taxonomy): Eukaryota > Metazoa > Chordata > Amphibia > Anura > Leptodactylidae > Engystomops > Engystomops pustulosus. Next base: position 204,401,551 of record CM033642.1, on the reverse strand, counting down.
CTAAAACTCAGAATACTATTTGTTTTCTATATCTCTCTAGAGGCATAGGCTGATTTTTAAATGTAAGTATGTGGTATCTTTTACACTTATATGTTGTGATTTGGGTCTACATCCTAACTGAGGTGCCCATACTGCTAAAATCCTTAATCTGGGCTGTGAGTGTAATGGTCTGGCCTAATGAAGGCCTAGTTTGGCTAAACTTTAGTTTCTGGTAATATATTTATATGTTTCTATTCCACTGCTGATATCTATGTGTAGTTTATTCATTGCTGGTAATTTACTAGCGTTGGCCATCCTACTGTACTTAAATGTTGTGGCAGATAACTTCTGGTATCTTGTTTGGTACATTGCTTTGCACGCAACAAATGTATGTGAACAATATTGTTTTTCGTCCTCGGTCACTACAATGCCTAATCCCAGCCGCTTGCGCCGGTCTCTTCAATGTCCAAATAACCCACTTGAAGGTTTACACATCGAACTTGATGCTGGGCTGTACCTATGATTTTTATTTGGAAACATGAGCCTCTCACTGCTAGAGAGAATTTTAATGTCAAGGCTTTAGCTCCTCATTGCACGATCTATGGTTTACTAACTCCCTCTTCAATCTGAAATGTGAGAAGGAGTTTTTAAACAAACATTCTCTATAAGCTTCCACTACTCAGGCACCCTCAGAATTTGAGCTTGCCGATTTGCCTTCCAATGGTTAACATTGCCTAAATCCTAACATATTATTTACACACGCCATATTGGTACTCAGGTACTTAGCACCTATCTAAACTAGAGTAGGACTTTTATATTGGGTGCTCTAGAAATTATTGGATACATACACCGCAGACCACATATATTACTGTAAGAATAAGGCACATCATGTGAGATTGGTTGCTTTGGATTTACTATGCTGTGTTTTAGATCATTTTTAAAGATAGACGAGCACTAAAGCTTGAGTGCTCGTTATTCAAGGCGAACTTTTTTCCAACTGCTCGAGTGCCGTTTCGAATATATGAACCTTGAAGTCAATTAAGACTCGAGCATTTCTCAAGGGGACCAGGCTGCACAGGGAAGCTTGGCCAAACCTGGAACCTCAGAAAATGGTGGAAACACCAAAATGCAGGAAACACAGGGCACATGCATGGTTGCCTCTGAGGCTGCCTAATCGCCCTTATGCCCAAAATATTGGCACAGCATGGTGATGACCGAGTGAGGCGAAGAGCATCTAATACACCCAATAATTGACCCTGTACATATGGGGCCCGCATTCGGAGGCAGCGCGCAGCTCGGCAGGCTAAGAGTGGCTATGGCGAACATACCCCAAATGGACTCAGGCTTCAAACCAATTTAAAAATTCCTTTTGGTGAGGATAACTTGTAGCACTTATGTATCATGTATTTGGCCTGGTTATGGGGGTAGAGAGGACAGGAAGGTGAGCACAAGCGCTGAATGATCCCACTGTGAAACAAAGTTGACGGTATATTTAGTCGATAACAACATCATGGGACAACAGAGTGACCAAGTTCCATAACGTATCTGGTGAAACACCTGAAAATGAGCCTGACACAGCTCGTTTGCTAAGGGACGACATGTGGAGGCAGCTATGAGACAACGTGTGGAGGCAGTCTATGGAGAACGACATGTGGATGTCTGCATGTGGAGGCAGCTATTGAGACATGTGCGGTGCGAGGTCGGCTATGAGACGTCTGTCTTGGCATGCAGGTCGCTAGTGGAGGACATCCGACTCATGGCACAGGACTATCGGATCGAGCGTTGCTGGAGGCTGCTATGGATACCCTACGGTATGGAGGCATTGTAGCGGGGATGAAGTCGTGAAGCACCAATCGAGTACATACAGCTTTGTCATCCAATTGTCAATGAGTGACCATTAAAACACCCTCATCATCGGTAGTGTCCACCCACCCAGGACCACGGCCTACTGACCCCTGCAGTAATTGATGCCCACGCTCGTCGTCCTCTACCCTAGTGGGGTTCACTTTTCCAAATAAAGTCCTATTTTTAAGACAAGAGAATAAACTGTAAATTTTTGTTTAATCTTTTTTGTTTGTTTTTTTGGGGATTATAGAACTACAAAACAGCAAGAAGAAATCAGACAGCAACCTCAGAAGAGATTACATGGCTGTTTCTAATCAACACAGACAATTTTTTTTAATGTCCCGGTATTGATGTGAACAATCGTATTTGATATTACGCCACACTGATGTACAATACGCTTCACCGGCAGAGAGAATGTGGATTGGGATTTCTGGAAACTAGCTTGCTAAACAGTAGCAGGCACAACCGTCCAACTACAGTAGACAAAATTTGATTGCTATAACGGAGATTTCCCACCTCCCCAAAAAATTTAAAAGGAAATGTATTTATTTATTTTTTATTTCTTAGAATTTTTTTTTTTTTTTTTTTATTTCTTTATGAACGAACACATCAGAAGAAATCAGAAAGGCCTGAAATGCGGATTGCTGAATGTCCCGGTACTAATGTGAACAAAAAACGTATTAGATTACGCTACACGTGACGTACAGTATGCACCGTCACTTGTTAGGGCTATTGTAGCCCTAACAAGGGCTGTTGTTTCTTGTAAGATCACTTCCTGCCTAACACTATCTAATAAAACACCTAACGCTATCCCTGACCGAGCACAGCTCTATCCCTAACGGCATCCAGGCAGAGAATGATCCGAGCCTCGCGGGCACTGGTTAGTATATTCCAGGGTCACCTGATCAGGCCAGCCAACCACTGCTATCCATGTAAGTGTACCACGATGCTGTGTGTACCGGCAGAGTCCTTGGCTTGTGATTGGCTCTGTTGCTGGCCCCAAAATCAAAATGGCGGGATATGCCCATTTTCTTCTTGATCTGGCGAAATATTCATCTGAGCAACGAGCAGTTGTGAGTACGCTAATGCTCAAACAAGCATCAAGCTTGGACGAGTATGTTCACTCATCTCTAATAATTTTCCTTTTAAATGTGTTTTACAAAGAATGGCCCACATTTACTAAAGACTTCAAAGGATATCACTTAGACCGTATATAGCAGCAATTATTCTTTATATATTATATTTAAAGCATTGACATAAGGCATAAGTACATCACCATTTTTCGACTAGCATCCCGTAGTCCATTGTAGCGAAAAGTCCATGCTCAATCATGACTTTACTGATTCACCGATCGGCTGGAGTTTCCTGTGATGTTTCGGAGGGAGTACCTCCTTCTTCAGACAAAGCGTGAGAGGCTTGGTACATTAGACCGGTGTTCACACTCACTTAAGATACCGGAGCGCTTGTATATATATATTACCACATTTACTAAAGGCTGTGTGTCAGTTTTGTGGCGGACTTTGCATGTTTTCTTCATTGCAAACTACTTGTGCAAGTATTTAAGAATTGTCCGCGCCACATTTGTGTCAACTTCTACACTGAAATGGGCAGACTGTGCACCACATTTATTATGCAAAGTCTGAATTTATAGGTGCACCGAAAAAAGTTGATGCACTCTGTTGGAGCAGTGCAGGGAGCGTCAGATTCATGAAGAACATGCACCAGAAATCCTGAATCTGACGCCCTCTGCTCTATACACAGGGAAACTGCACATAGTACAGACTGCACTGTTCTTAGTAAATGTGGGCTAATAGCTCTTATCTAATATGTAAAGCTGAGTGTGTGTTTATGTCCACTAAAGGAATCTGCACCGTCACGTTTACAATCACCAAATTTTACATAGCCGCTCTCTGTGACTCAGGAAACATCTTAGACCAGGTTTTGAAGTGGTTTTGAAATGTTTACCCCACGCCTTCCAAAACCACCTTATACAGGAGCCATTGTCTGCTGCTGTGGCAGTTAGAAACTGAGCTGCGATTGGTTGCAATTCTGCCACAGGTCATTAATATGAGCTCTAAGCTTTGATTGGTTACTATAGGCAATGAGTATAAGACAACTTATGTGTGAGGTAAGATGGATGGGGATACAGAGATAGTGAGAGATTTATGAGAAATGTCTGAGGTAAAACTGTTCCAGTTATCAGTGGAAACCAATCAGAGATCAGCTGTAATTTTAGAAACACCTGTGCAAAAATTAAACATGAGCAATCATTGGTTGCCATCTGCAACTAGAGCAGTTCTACTCTCAGACACTACTGTTAAATATCAGAATAGAGACAGTGACAGTCATAGACAGTCAGAGACAGAGACAGTCACTGAAAGAGAAGGTCAAAGACAGTCACTGAAAGAGATGGTCAAAAACAGTCACTGAAATAGACAGTCGAGGACAGTCACTGAAAGAGATGGTCACACACAGTCCCAGTAAGAGACGGTCACAGACAGTCACTGAAAGAGAAGGTCGGAGACAGAGAAGGTCAGAGACAGAGATGGTCATTCATTTGCTCATTTTGGCTTGTGCTTCTAAGTGGCTTGTGAACATAAGTGGAGTTTAAACACGCAGAGTTCAAAAAAGAGGAGTCCACAGAACTGTTAGGAATCTTTATTTTATGTCTCTTGATTTATACACTCCTCACAGTTTTGTAACTAGGATATGGCTACCAAGATTGGTAGTATGCTCCAGTGCACACTCTGCCGTATGCATACACTGCTGGAGCTGTGACAGATGTGCCCATATTTTTGTACTTAAAGCTCGTGTTAGAGATCTGGAGGAAGATACTGCACATCTGCAAGGACCAATAATCTTGAGAGGAGTATGCTGCTCACTGAGCAAGAAATAAGCGGGATAGAAGTGAAGGGTGGAGAAGAAATCCAAGAGAACCAGGTGGGTAGCTGGGTTACTGTAAATAGAGGAGGCATAAAAGGGTCCAAGAAAAGGAAGCCTAATTCTGACTCTTAACACCTGAGCAAAATTGTGCAATGATGTAAGGACGCCAGAAATGGCAGCCCTAGCAGATCTTGCTCTCCCTAACAGCCGGGGGAACAGACCAGCTAGTAGTAGGGGGGATGGTAGTGCAGGTAAGCCAAGACAGCTCATGGGCTGTCTCCCCTTTGGGATAGGAACGACCCAGTTACGGCTTCTCTTGCAGACTTTTTGTCTGAATTCCGGTCAGTATTTGAAGAACCGGCTTGGGCCTCCTCCACAGAGTCAGCTTTATTGAATTTACGTCAGGGGAATTGCTCCGTGGGAGAGTATGCGGTCCAGTTCCGTACTTTAGCGTCGGAACTTTCCTGGAACGACGCGGCCTTGTCTGCAGCTTTTAAGAAAGGTCTGTCCTCACAGGTTATGGACGCTCTGGCTGCTCGTGACCTGCCATCTTCTCTGAGTGGGCTCATTTCCTTAGCCACCCGGATTGATGTGCGCTTCAGGGAGCATGCCGAAGAGTCACGTTTCAAGCAGACTCCGGTCCGACCACGACGCCTTCCTCGACTAGCTCCTGTCTTCCAAAGACCGTTCCAGTCTCCAGTCGTACCACCTGCAGAGGAGTCTATGGAGGTGGATAGAGCCAAATTGTCTCCTCAGGAGCGTATCAGAAGACGCCAAGGAAACCTTTGCCTCTATTGCGGTAGTCCTGAGCATTTCCTTGCATCTTGTCCTATACGACCCCAACGCCCGGGAAACACCAGCACCTAGGGTTATTGGGAGAAGCGTCCCTAGGTGTGAACAGTGGGGGCAGGGCCTATCAGGCTATATACACTGGGGCAGGGCCTATCAGGAATGAATTATTTAATATTCTCTCCCCCCACAATGAATTATTAAATATTCCGCCCACCCACAATGAATTATTACATATTCTACCCCCACAATGAATTATTACATATTCTACTCCCCCTCCACAATGAATTTTTACATATTCCCCCCCCCCCCCGCACAATTAATTTTTACATCAAATTAATTATTATATACAATAAGCCCCTTTTACAACTGATTGATTAAAAAAAAACCCTGTACACTCACCTCTGGCAGCAGGTCCCGCGTATTCGTTCTTCAGCCCGCGGCCAGACAGGAAGGGGTGCGCGGCAGCGTGATGACGTCATCACGCGGCCGTGCATCCTAGTTCATGGAGCGATGTGCGCCGGGGTGGTTTTCCGGCCACATCGCTCCAGTAATAGTGCTCGACCGGCCGGAAACGGCCACATCGAGCACTATACAGTGACGGGCAGGAGCTTCCTGTCCGGACGGACGGAGGCCCCTGCCCGACTGCCAGTGGCGTACCGACCGCTGTCGCCATTGATACGGTCGCCCGGGCCCCCCGTCCGACGGGCCCGGTCTCAATGGAGACCGCTGCGACCGCGGTCGGTACGCCACTGGTTACATACATACAATACGAGAGGCGTGTTCTTACATGTTGCTAGTTCCTTAGTTGCAAACAAACAGTTACAGCACAATACAGGTTACAAGACCACATTTCATGAGGTGAAAAAGTTACAGACCCAAATACAATGCTGGAAAAACATGCATAGAGGGTACTACAGTGATAACGGTGATTGAGATGAACAGTGATGTGCTGCTTTTGGTTTGGCACAAGAGGCACTGCCCGTAGCTCCACTTTTGACATGTACAGCGCTTAGGCTGCCTGGTAGTGGCTACCACTGGAGTGATTAGACACTGATTGTGATCATTTATATTTCAGGTACTCCGATGAAACTGCTACTGGAGCCCTTGGCTGACAGGTTCCATCTCTGGCTCTCTGTTGCACCAACTCATGCGACATGGATTCCTCTTGATGATGATTGACTGGACATTGAAAGGTGGGGGGGTGACAGGCCTACAGTGGTGCCATTCTTGACAATATATTCTACTAGCTGTAGCTCTGGGCGTTGTCCAGGATAGTAAATAACTGCTCTTAGCTGTAACAAAATAGAAGGGGTTAACAAAAAATATTTTATATGTATCTATAGACTCTCTCAGACTGTCTCTGTCACTGACACTGTTTGTTTGTGGCAGTCTCTTTTAGTGACTGTCTGTCTCGGGCACTCTCATTCCAGTGACTGTCTGTCTGTCTCAGGCACTCTTATTCCAGTGGCTGTCAACTGTCACTTTGTCTATGGAGAGATGTCTGAGAGCAGAACTGCTCTTGTTAACCGTGGCAACCAATCAGAGCTGAAGTTTCTATTTTGCACAACTGTTTATAAAATTACAGCTGATCTCTTATTGGTTTCCATGGGCAACTGGAACAGTTTTACCTCAGACATTTCTGATAAATCTCCCCCTATCTCTGTATCCCTATCCATATAACCTCACACAAAAGCTGTCTTATAATCATTGCCTATAGTAACCAATGAAAGCTCAGAGCTCATATAAATAATCTGTGGCGGAGCAGCAACCAATCACGACTCAGCTTCTATCTGCCACAGCAGCAGCAACAGACATTGGCTTCTGTATATGGTGGTTAATAAGTAGATTTTGGGAAAGAGTCAGAGAGGCTGTGCAAAATTTGGTGACTGTAAACGCAACAGTACAGATTCCTTTAGCGGACATACATACATGCACACACATACACTCAGCTTTATATATTAGATTAAGTGCAACTGAAAGTTTTTGATGCAATGATCAGTCAAAAAACCGATACCCAGGTTTCTGATAGAAACGGTGGAAAAAGAGTGGACCAAGAAAGCACCTTGTTTTGGATTCTATAGTGCAGTACAGATATCTAGCAAATATTGGTATTCAGTGATCCATCATCCACCTATTCCCCAGTGTCAATAGCTATTTGAATTGATATGATATTACTGCCAGTAACTGCTGTGTCCTTATTATATTCTTGTTAAATATTTTTAAATATTGATTTATAATTTACTTGGAAAGGCCACCAGCCTTTTAAAATATAAAATGATTTATTGTATTTTATGTATATGTTATATAAAATGAAAGGCAGAGTACAACTGGTTTCTCAAAATAGAAAACTTAAATGTATCGATTTTGTGTAAACTTTGCCACATCTATGTTTAGCATACAGATTGTTTAAAACACAATTCAAGGTGACCAGAAAGCATTGTATGGATAGAGTGAAATAAGAAAATTCAAAAGATTACTTAAAGAGATTTGCCCATGAAAAAAAAAAATTTCATGTGATCTTTACATAAAAAGATAATTTTTAGAGTGTGGGCGGAGACTCTCTAAACTGACACATAAGGGTCCGAACGCCGCACTTTCCTTCCCGAATATTTCTGATTTGCACCGAATTGCCCCGGGATTTTGGCACACATGATCGGATTGTGTTGCACCGTCTTTCATGCGACAGAAATCGGGCAGCGTGGCCGTCGGAAAAACCGACGGATTCGAGAGAAGCGTGGAATTTAAAAAAAGAATTGTGTCACAAGATCAGCACTTACATGCACCGGGGAGCACTCCGGCGGACTTTGGCGCAGCAGCGACACCTGCTGGATATCGGGCACACGACCTTAGTGAATCCCGGCAGACCCGAATCTGCGTCGGACAACGCGCCGCGGGAACACGACTGGACTGGGTAACTAAATATGCCCCATTGGGGCACATTTACTTACCCGGTCCGGAGGAGATCCCGAATGCACTGACGACAATGCACTGTGCCGCGATTCAATAAGCTCGTGCGCCCGATTTCCTGAATGTGCCGCTTCCTCGATCACCATCTTCCTCCCGGTGTATGTAAGTCCATGGTTTGTGACACAATTTTTAAGTTAAATTCCGCGGTTTGTCTGCATCCGTTGGATCGTCCGACGGCCTGCCCCCAATTTGTGTCGGAAGTAAGCCTGCGCAATTGCTACTAAATCCAAACATGTGTGACACAATCGCCTACTAAATACCTGTCCCAGTGACGCGATCCCCAAAAACGTTGGAAAAAAACCAACGGAAATGCGATCCGCGGACCCTTGGTAAATAAGCCCCATTATGATCCACCTAGTTCTGTGAGCTGACAGTGTGGTTAGATTATCAGGGTTAAAGGTTTATATGTACTTTCCATGAGATCCATGAAATGCCTATTACACACAATGACAATCTCAGCTCTGCTAACGCACCTACTGTATAACACACACAGTTTTGCTATATACCTCACTCCCCCTCCCCTGGATAAAGATCTTATCTGTCTGTAGCTTGTAGCTTTACTCTCCTCATGATGTAATGTATTGTCTGCCAGCAGGAAGTCTCTCTGTGTGAGTGTGAGCTCCTTCTGGAATGCAAATGTCGGGGCTGGGGGCTCAGCTCAGTGCTGCATCAGACAGAAGAACAATATGACTGCCGACGTAAAGTCAGAAGATACAAGCTTGTTTCTAGGGGCAACCAAAATCGGGTAAACCATGAGCCCACTCATGGTTGTTTTATGTACAGTCCTTATATGGTTATTTTATATAAAGCCCCCCTCACACCCTATGGATACATTAGATACAGCCCCCCTCAACCTCATTGATTCCTTATGTATAGCCTTATGTGGGCCCCCCAGCAACCCTGGAAAAAGTTTTCATCCAGGATATCTCTGCAGTAGGCCTCATTCATCTTTTCTTCAATTACAACCAGTCATCCTGTCCCTGAAGCTGGGGAACACCCCCATAGTATGATGTTGCCACCGCCATGTGTCACTGTTGGGATTGTATTTGGCAGGTGAAGAGCAGTGCCGGGCTTTCTCCATACATACCACATAGAATTAGCACCAAAAAGTAAAACTTTTTTGATCTTACCAATTGGCTGAAATGAAACAAAGAGAGAAACATTTAAAGGGGTGGTATACGGATTTCCATTAAAAGGCCAAGACAATACACAAATGTATTCAGTGGAAAATATAACACAACAGACCTCGCTGACGTATTAATTTAAGAAATGTATAACTTATTTGAAGTTAGGCAAAGGTGAACTGTGCATTTATATGTTATCAATCAATCTGTGCTACGTTAAATGTTAATCAGCGTTACAGGATATAAAGTTACCAAGCTGGTATTTCAAATCTTTATTACTTTGAAAGGTAATTTAAACCGTCATGAATGTTCATTTATGGAACACTTAGGTAATGACACAAGATGGAACATGAGAGAGGCGGGTTGAGGGGGATATCCAGCCAGCCCTGGTATTTCATAGAAGTCATAGATTAGGGAGGATTAACACAGTTTAGACTGTGATCTCAGACCATCATCATTTCCAGAATTAAGTGGCTTTAACTTCTTTGGCAACAGTGATTTCTATCATTGGAAATTTTTCATTAATGTTTACCACAGAAGTACATAACCTTTAAGGGCAATAACATTCTGTGCAGCCTTCACTCTTAAAGATACAGAGAGGCTGGTGATTTGACTAGCACTGATATAGTGAGCACTATGGGGTTCGAAGAAGAAATACAAACAAAGTTTTGTGTCCAAGTGTATTTAAAGGACAATAAAGTTTGACAGTATTATTAAAACTGTCTCATAGACAGCAAATGTAGAATAGACATTCCCCTAACACCCACAGCACTTACAACGTCTAACTAGTGTCTGTATTCTTATGTTTCTCTGCTGCTTTTCTCTTGCTTTTGGATTGGATTCCACTCATGGTTTTGGCATTCAAATACTTAACCCCTTCAGGTCCAAGCCATTTTAGACCTTTAGGACCAGGCCTGATTTTTAAAATGTGCCCTGTGTCATTATAGGAGGTTATAACTTTGTGATGTTTTAACATATCCATAGGATTTTGAGATTGTTTTCTCGTCACACATTGTACTTCAAAGTAATAGAAAAATTTTGATGATATCTTTTGTGTTTAGTTATGAAAAAAATTGAAGTTTGGCAAAAATTTCAAAAAGTATTCGTTTTCAAAGTTCTAAACTTTTCTGCTTTTCAGGCAGATAGTCATAGCACCCAAGTAACTTTATAATTAACATTTCCCGAATGTCTGCTTTATATCGGCATAGGGTTTTATGCATCCTCTCTCTTTTTTAGGCTGTTAGGATGTTCAGAATTTTGGGTGCAATTTTTCTCATTTTTATGAATATCACCAAAACCCTTATTTAGAGGCACCTGCTCAGCTTTAAGTGACTGTGAGAGGCCTAAATAGCAGTAAAACCTCATAATTATGCAATTTTAGAAACTACACCTCTCAATGCATGAAAATTCAACTGTAAGTAGTGTGTTAACCCTTTAGATGCTTCACAGGGGTTAAAACAAAATGGAGGTGTAATTTACAAGCTATAATTTATTTTAGACAATGTATTAATTTTGGCCAAAAATAAACCATCACAAAGTATTAAATGACGAAAAACTCCACAAAGTTTGATACCCAATTTCTCCCGAGTCTGAGGATGCCCCATATGTGGTGGTGACTGCTGTATGGGCACATGGCCGGGCATAGAAGGGAAGGAGCCATTCAGAGCAGATCTGCCTTGTCACATTTTACAGGCTACAAAATGTTTATTATTTTGTAATTTGGACATACAGGGGATTATTTTTTTGTGGATGAGATCCACTTTTCAGGTACATCATTTATGGGGGGGTTCAATAACTAATAATCAGATTTGATTAACTCTTTCTTGGTGTGTTATCTTTATTCTATGGGTCATCACGATTACGGCGATACCCCATTTATATGGCTTTTTTATGGTTAACGTGTTTTGCAGAATAAAGAACTCATTTTGTGAGAAATTTGCTTGTGTTTGCATCCACATGTAACAATGGGCAGAACATTTATATTTTTTTGTTTAAAGAGCTGGTTTAGAGCTTATTTATTGCAAGACAAGCTGTACTTTGTCTTGGTATCATGTTGGGTTGAAATTTACTTTTTTGATCACTTTTTATGCGCTCTTTATGAGGTCAGATGTGAAAATTTCATAATTTTTGTGAGTTTTTATGCCGTTCACCATACGGGTTCAATGACTATTTTATTGTACGGGTTGTTGCAGACGTTGGGATACCCAATATGTTGGAGTTTTTTGGTGATTTTTTTTTTTTTTTAATGTTTTATTTGATTATTGCATTGGGGACTTGTATTCTTTTTTTTAATAATTTTTTTTTTTCAATTGCACTTTTTTAAAACATTTTTTTTACTGTTTTTTATTTTTTCCCAGGGTGGGACATGAACAAGTGATCATTTGATCACATGTTCATTGTAATATGCTGCAATACTAATGTATTGCAGCATATTACATAGTCAGCTTATGCATTCTGCTGTAGCACGATCCTAACAGGCTGCTACTATAAGCAGCCCAGGGATCCTTATCGGGCCTCAGGATTGCCCTGGTAACGATCGGCATCTCCATGCCCTGCACGGAGGGTGCCGATCGTTACGCCGGTGCACCATAGATGCCACGGTCACTATGGCCACAACGTCTATAGGGTTAAACAGGCTACCGCATACTGCCAGGATCCCTCGGTGATTTCCCAGGCGATCACCATGACGTGATTCACATAAAGGTGTGGAAAGGGGTTAAAGAGACCCTGTCAACTAAAAAAACAATACTAGCTTAACATACCAATGAAAAACTGTCCCTAGCCCTCTTCCATTAATGCCACTGTCAAAATCATTGAGGTAGCAGAAAATACCGGTAAGCGTCGCCACATTGTGGTACTTAGCGGTCCAATCACCAATCATATCTTGCAGCGGTCCGGTGTATTCATAAGGGGCCATCCAGGCACTCCCCTCTCTCCACCCCTCCCACGCTAGATGCCCTCAGTGATTACAGTCCGCCAGACTTGATAAAGTCACGCCCCCTGGATGGCCCTCTCATGAAGTGCCAATGTGTAGGAGCACTTACCAGTATGATCTGCTACCTCAATGATTTTGACAGTGGCAATGGAAGAGGGCTAGGGATACTTTTAAATAGTATGTTATGATACATTTTTTTTTAGGTGTCTTTTAAAAAGAACCTGCCACCACATTTTTCTCAAAAAACACTAGAGGCAACTTCCCATAGAGCCATATTAACTAACACCCTTCTTTTAGATAAAAATTGTTTCCCTCAGATTTCCATATAATCAACTTTATAATCTTACTTGGTATCCAGGGATAGGGGTATGTGGTAAAAAAATGTGGTGACAGGTTCCCATTAAGTAAAATACTGATCTGAAAACTCCTGCTTGACATAAATTTGTTGGTGGTTTATGCTGTAGTTTTCACTCTGATGACTAATGGTAAAATAATTTTTTACACTTCCTGTTTTATTCATATCACAGCAATCATCTAACATAGGCAGGATTACAATTAAAAGTAATTGTATCTTTGGTCCATGTGGATGCTTAAAGTAGATACAGCAAGTCAAGCTAAATAGCCCCCACTATAAATATTTACAATAAAATAAATAAAAATAATACAAACTGCAAATATAAAATATTTTCTTCTTGGTTTCAGAAATAAACATAGGTGATACGTTATGTTTTCTGTAGTCTCTTTAGAGGTTGTATGCACCACAATTGGACATTTTAGATTTCATTTGACATAGTATTACATTTTATTGTCTAGATGTAAAAGTCTGAGTGCTGTAGTGGCTACTTAGATTTGTTACTTAGGCTTCCTGTGCCGGTGACAGGCTTGTTGTTTGCTGCCCATGTGTTATGCTGGTGAGCTAGGCTCACACACCGGAGATAATACAAAAAGATTGCACAACATGTGCAGGAATAGGATCTGCTTTAAGTTTTTCATCTCTGGCAGTCAGCAATGGATGGGACCATGGAAACCATGGAATCCATAGTCCATAGAAATACACTGGCTACAGTGTTATCTGTTGAAACAATGGTGTGTGTATGAGCTCTAAGGCAGAAGAAAATCTAGAATGACCCTGTACACTTTCATTCATGTGGGTAGGGGATTCCCCCATTTATTATTTGAAGTCAATATTTATTAATTTATTACCATGTGAGTGATATTGTATGCAGGCAGGGCCGGATTAAGGGTGGTGGGGGCCCCTGGGCACAAACTGGTGGGGGCCCTTCCAACAATGTTTTTTGAAGTATAAAGCCTGCCAGACTCTTTAGTATATAGCCCACAGCCCCCTTTAGAATACAGCCACCAGCTCCCTGTAGTATACACCCACAAGCCCCCTGTAGAATTTAGCTGCCAGTCCCCTGTAGAAAATGGCCACAAGATAATAAACTTCATACTTACCCTCACCTTCCCTTCCAGTGATCCCATGATGCTCTTCCTCACTCTTCAGGCAGCCGCCGGCCACTGAAGGCACAGCTGCCATCGCTGGGGGAGATTGCTGATGCTCTGTTTTGGCAGCAGCATGTAGTGATCAACTGACTGTTGGAAACTGGTGGAGGCCCCTTAAAAAGTGAAAGTGGTGGGGGCCCTGGGGCTAGAGCCCCAGGAGCCCCTCCTTTAATCCGGCCCTGTATACAGGCGGTGCCCTACTTAAGGCCACCCGACTTACAGACAACCCATAGTTACAGACAGACCCCTCTGACCTCTTGTGAAGCTCTCTGATTGCTTTACTATAGCCCCAGGCTGCAATTATCAGCTGTAAGGTGTCTGTAATGAAGCTTTATTGATAATCCTTGGTCCCGTTACAGCAAAAAAAATTTAAACTACAATTTTCACTGGGGCAAAAAAAATTTTGTCTGGATCTACAATTATAAAATATACAGAATATACGGGGACTGCCTGTATATTATAATTGGTTATAAGTGGCCACATATTATTATTCAGCATAAGAGAGGAAAATAGACATGGTTCTGAGAGTCTCACAGGCAAAACACAAACAGACTGAATAATCCATACATTCACTGCCTTTGTTATTAATTAAGATAAATTTGCATATGCGCAGGACACTTTTCAGCAACAGAACACTCAGTGATGGACACAGTGGTAAAGGTTACTTGATGCATAGGCCAAATTAGGGTGGAAAAAGAAGCTATATAATTGCTATATGGAGTCTTTTTAACCTTTCAAAGATGCAGCGAGTTTGCACGTTGAGGCGCAGTTTGTTTTTTTTAAATCTGACCTGTGTCTCTTCAAGTCATACTAACTTTTTAACACTTTAACTTATCTAACTAATTTTGGGATTGTTTTCTCATGACACATTGTAGTTTATATTAGTAGTATAATACATGGTCAGGTTTTTTGGGGGATAAAAAACTCAACTTTTTAAGAAAAAAGGCGAAAATTACAATTTTCGAACTTTCAAATGTTCTAGTTTTTTGACAAAGTCATACCACAATTTTTTTTTTTTGGTTTCTCTCTATTTCTATAATATTTTTTACGTTTGCTTATTTTTTACGAATTTTAGAAGGTTTATAGTTTTAGTAGCAAGTTCTCAAATGCGTGGACCACGACCACCTCCTAAATTACTTCATCCTCTGCATATGGTGTGCACTACTACCACCTTTACACACCGTGTGCACTACTACATCCTCCGCATATGGCGTGCACTACTTCATCCTCTGAATACGGCGTGCACTACTACATCCTCCGCACACCACATGCACTACTTCTACTATCATAACGCACTTACAAGTGCGGTTGGGGAGAAACGGAAAACGAACAATAGGGGGCATATCTCAAGGAAAAACGGATGTTGGTGGGTATAACACAAGGAAAAAATGTACAAAGGGTGGGTGTTATAGTGATAACACCCACCAAATGCAGAATGGTGGCATTGGAGAGCGGCGGATCTGTCCTGACTTACAATATGTCATGACAAGATCTGTCATGACATAGATAAGTCATGACACAATCTGTCATGACTTACATCACTGTAACTGGTCAGTCTACATTGACTGGCCCGTTTCAGTGATGGACATCGCAGGACCAATTAAATTGGTCCTGTGATGTCAGTGGGTGGGTGTCGCCTTGCAATACCCACTCGCCCCAACAAACAATTGTAACAACGTCGCGTGACAGGGTGAATTCAGAGAACCAGGAAGCGCTCGTATTCGATATATCGGGCGCTGAGTGCTAAGTCACTGAGCTCGGTGTACTATATATCGGATGTGGAGGATAAGTAAAACAATGTGTTGTGATCACCGGCGACTGTTTCAGTATACCAAAATTATTTCTCTTTTATGTCTACAGTATGTTCTTTTGTGAAAAGCTCCACCTGTCACAGAATATTCCGCCTTATATTTTATTGTGCAGATCATGGGAAATATGAAATAAGCTTCTGTTTATCTTAGCATTGTACATGTTAAAAGATGAATGGAAAAAGAAATGTTGGACAAAAGCAATTAGTTCTAATCTGTAAGTTGCTGTGTGCGTTGTTAGATGACTCTTCTTTCATTATTGCCCCTATCCAATTTTCTTTTGGTCTGCTATGAATTTTCAAGAGAGGTTTCAGATAAGAAAGTAATATTTCTAATGCAGCATAACAGAGATAAAGCATATGCGCTCGAAGGTATAAATAACAGCATTACTTTCAAGCATATAGCATTTCCCCAGCATTTTGAAAACTAAGGACCAGGTAGGTACATGGTTTCTCGTCGCTTCCTCTCTGTGCGGCGGTTGTTGGATATTTCTTTTAGATGGTTTGATATTTCTACACTATAATATTTGCCGAGGGACTTTAAGAAAGCAAAAATATTTAGAAACTACTAGATCCAGGATATTAAAACTCTAGGAAGAAAAAGAAAAGACATACAGCAATTAAACCTCTTCCAAGATTTGTGACGAAATTGGAGATTTACACAGTTTCTTGTCTGTTATGGAGGTTTTGTAATGGTGTTGTATTACATTTGCCTTATTTAACATGAGCATATTTTCCATCAGTATTACCTCAGTTTTTTTTCCTCTCCATAATATAATGCCAACGTTTCTATATGATGTTCTTCACACATTTGTGCTTTTGAAAGCCACAGCATGTAATACTTTTTTAACTCACGAAAAATGGCCATTGAAATCTATAGAGAGACTGTTTCCTTATGTTATCCGTATAGCATTATTTTGGCATCCATTTACCTTAAGGGTTGTATTAGCCCATTGTTATCCAGATTTGTAATGCATTACTGATCCAATGCGATCCATAATGTTGATGTTACTTATGTTTTGATATGCTGAAACTGGCCTTTAACAAAACTACAGATATAACTATATATATATAAGTATACGCCGACCAGAGTATAAACCGAGGCCCCTAATTTTATCACACCCGGACATGTTGTGTGGTATGCTTAAGTGCAGCCAATGAGGCAGTTTTATGCCCCTAGTAACCAGGCATGGCTGTGATTTGCCAGGGATTTAATGTTTTATATAATGATCTCCTTAAAGGGGTTGTCCAGTGTGGGACCCCTTGGAATCATGAGAACGGAGGTCTGTTGTACCTCGAATGGAGTGGCAGGTCGGACATGTGCACTGCTGCTCCATTCACTGACCATGGCGTTGATGGAAGTATTTAAGTACAGTATGCATCTATTTTCGCCAATACTATAGTGATGAATAGAGCAGCAGGTGCATGTGCAGCCAGTTGCTCTGTTCTTGTGATCCACCAATCAACAAATTATCCCCCATATAGTAGCTAGTCGATAATTTGTTGTTTCAAAACAACCCCTTTTTTATTTTTGGTGCCCTCAAATCCTCTCCAATTTTTTATTTCTATAAAGTAAACATTTTTATAAGCTGTCAATGTGTCAATTTTTTTTTATTTATATAAAAATCATATACTCACTTTGCTGGTGAACC